>OZ024740.1:18388678-18491178 GCA_964016885.1 Eledone cirrhosa
CTAAGATAGAACACAAGGGTAAATTAGAGAACATAGAAATAAAAATAGAATCTACACACAGAAAAGACGCAATGTTTAGACAAATTACAGAGGCAATAAACATAAAAGAATTACAACCAAAATTAAATAGAAAATATGAGTGGAACAGCAGCATCACAACTTACAATTAAGGACAAAATGAAAACACACACACACATAGAACAAACAACCAACCAGTAACATGTAAATAAACAAATAAATAAATGAACATAAACACACACAGATACCCGGATGTGGCGCATGCGCAGACTGAGCACACAACACACACACAGAAACAAGATGGCGTGGGACAGGGCAGGGCAGAACAAAGGAGAGGCACAGAAACAAAGAAAGGAATCCCCAGTCACTGAAGAGGTCACAGAGTGTGTGACGAAAGAACTATGACTATATATAAACAACTATCTGGTTGTGGAACCAACCAACCAACCAGAAATTTATAAATTTATAAATTTATAAATATATAATAAATTGAAGTGAAAGCAACTGGTGCGTGTGTTTCTTATTGGCAACATGACCCTCCCAAAGTATAACAATATCGGTTTCAACACACGATTTCAGATAAAGAATCTTGCTAAACAAATTCAGAAACGAAATATATATATATATATATATATATATATATATATATATATATATATATATATATATATATACATACGATATTAACAAATGGAAACTATATTTATAAAACCATAGTTATTTCATTATACATATTTCAAGGACACCAAGTTAAATTATAGTGTGCTTTCATCAGATAAAATATAATATAGAGCCGTTTTATAAATAAATATTGACATACCCTTAAATAATGCAACCATTACTGTTGGAAGCTCCCGGATAGTGGAGTTATATCTTTAATTATACTATTAGGTAAGTTAGTATTGGATATTTTTAAATAAGCCGTTGGGTTACGGAGAAAGAGAAAGAGAGAGAGAGAGAGAGAGCAGAACAACAGAGAGAAAGAGAGAGGGAGAGAGAGAGAGAGAGGAGAAAGACAAAGGAGAGAGAGCGAAAACTCTAAGTCATATCTTGTTGAGTTATCTTAACATTTGAGATGAAATGAATAAATAAAATTAGAAATGTTAATAATCATGAATGGAAGATACATATATATGAGAAATTTAACCATTGTTTAAATATGATTAAATGTTTAGTTAATCAGTTAAAATATTGAGATCAATACATTAAAAATTGAGATCTATATATTAAAAAATCTATATATTATTATTAAGACTATATTATTAAAAATCTATATATTATATAACACATATACATACGCAAAAATACATACATATAAATATATATACACACGTATAAAGATATATATACGAGTACATATCTAACTACGTATATAATATATACATACAAAATATAAAGGATTTTTTAATTTAATATATAAGAATCTTATAAAATCAGAGAAAATCATTTCAATGTAATATCAAAGCAGCGTGAAGGAAAATTACGTTATTTAGTTATATAAATGTTACAATTGTTAAATATTAAAGGAAATTTCATGTTATACACACTTTATGTTATTAAACACATTTTTTTAATATAAGTTTTATAAGATTACCTGTTATGTAGTTATGACTGTTATTATATGTTTATTTGTCACGAACCTTGGGATAATCTCTATAAATAAGTGCAATCGAATTGTATGCATATACACATATATATACATACACAATTCCCACATATACATACATATAGATATGATATCATTTTCAAAATCCATTAGTAGTTTGTTGGGGGATGGATTTTTTTTAGAATTGAAGATTTTATCCAGATTGGAGACATTTTCATTTAGATTAGATTTACATATGTGTGTATGTACAAATGCATGTGTATGGTGAAAATGTGCGTAAGTACATATATGAGGGCAAGTATATTTGTGTATATGTGACCACAAATACGTATATAATATGATTTGAAAAAGAAATTGTAAGATATTATAGTTAACACGCATCCAGATACAGGTATTAAATACACATACGCGTATGAAAGTACGCGTATAAACACACACACACGCGCGGTCACTTATATGCGGAAGATAAAGAGGGAAGGGAGTGTAATAGTAAAAAGAAGTGTCATTCTCGATATATGTATAAAAATGAAACAATATATGAGAATGAAAAACAATTTTAAATCAAAGAGAAAGTAAGAGGGAGGGGTTATCAATTAACACTAGAATAAAGAAAACAAACATAGGTACGTACGTACACACACATATATATATATAAATATATATACATATAAATACGTACAGACAAAAGCGCATGCATGCGTACATACATACACACGAGGCACGTATATATATATATCGCCACATCTATATCTAATCACACGTACGTACGCGACTATATATATACATATATACATACACACCCATACATACGTATACATATACACATATATACATACACATACATTCACCCACATACACGCACACGTATACATAAGTATGTAAAAAACATAGATATAAAAACACACATACACACATATATATATATATATACGTACACACGCACACATACGGAGGCGTTCGTATACATATACAGAACGTATACACACATATGCACACTCACACGCATAGATACAAATTATAAACCAGCCGTATGAATAAATGAGTACAAATATAAAATCGGCTGCGAAACAACAGAATATATCTGGAGTGGAAAACGCAAGTGACAGTGTTATCAGGTAGTGAAAGAAAATGGGGAAGTAAAATGTGGAATGTGAAGATATTAGGTAAGTGAATCAAAAAGTAGGGGGGGGGGGGGCGGTTTACTGGTGGATGTGAAGTAAAAATAAAGTAAAGTTAAAAATAAAGTTAAAAATGAAAGTAAATCAGAAAGAGAAGTCTGTAAAGAGGATAATTTAAGGAAAGTGAAGAACAAGAGTTTATGGAGGATAAGTATCTGAAAGTGAGTTAAGTTTATATGAGCTGGAAAGCAAGTGTGATTTCATGTGTGGGCAACTGGTGGAAATTTCTGTTTTTGCGTTTAGGCAGGTTTTTGGTGATTAAAGGTTCTGTAAAATCCAATATTTTTCACTTATGCAGAGTGTGCATCTTCTTGTTCCTCTTGCATATTCTTTAGATTGGTTCAAAATTGACCAATCCAATTTATATTGGATACCTTGGTCTTTCAAATCCCATATTCTGCTAGCCAGAGTTGTTGTAAATCTTTTTTCTGGATGTCGGAAAGATGCGACATGTGAGTAATAACGCGTTTTGAATTTGTCTTGTGTCATACCCACATATCGCTCGCTGGTGGCTGGTAGGTTGTTGCTGATGGTTGTCACTTTAGCCGCATATACAATGGCTTTGGTGTTGCATTTATCTTGTAATGGGCATTCACTTTTGACTCTACAGGAGCAATTTTGATGTTCTCTGGGTGTTTTCTTATTGATGATATAAGATTTAATAGAAGGTCCGTCGGTGATGTAACAAATAATTAGATAATTATTAATAGCAGTGATGCTAATGACCATGATGATAAAACTGTGTGGGGTGGGTACAAGTATACATGTGAAGGTAAAATTGAAGAAATAAAAGATAAGGTGTAATAAAATTACATGAAGTTTAAATTAAATTAAAATAAAATAAAATAAAATACTTAACCAGTGTTGGGTCTTATGAGTTAGTCAATAAAATAATTGTTTATACTTTTGGCACAAGGCCAGTGTCTTACTGAGAGAATATGCTCCGAAATTAGACGTGTCCCTCGAACCTGCGGGTCCAGAATCAGACAGATCCACACACAATGATCGCGTTTCGAGCTGTCCGCCGGCGAAACAATTGTAACACACAATAAATTGAGTTCAGATGCATCACTGATTTTTCGTTTTATATTTTATATATATATATATATATATATATATATATATACAGACATCTATTCATTCGTCAACTAAAATTAGATTTCGTCTGCTTTCTTTGAAGTTGTTGCCTCATTTTGGAGGACTGAGTTGTGGGAGGAGGAAGGGGAGTAGTGGGAGAGAGGGTTTAACATAGAGTAGTAGTATCTCCTCTTCCCCCTCTCTCACTAAAACATCTCTTTCCTCCTCCATTGTAAATATGTCCCCAGGGGTTCCATTATTGAGTTTTATTGAAATCCAATTAGCCAGTCCTGTTTCTGAATATTAGCTTAACATGTGTGTAAAGTTTTATCAGGATCGGATCACTGGTGTAGACGCCAACTGGTTATACACAGATACACAGATAGCCAGAAATTGCCAAACAGGAGGAACGTAATAGTACCACTGATGATGTTGCAGATGTGCAACGAAAGAACTTTGTTAGACTATATATATGTGTTTATATCTATATTATATCTGTATTTTTGACCGTTGGTCAGTCAATGATAAACATTGAGGGCCAAATGAATTAACTGTGGAGATATAAAAGATACAGAAGCTAAAACCAACCAAACAGTGAGTGTGTTCTGTTATTATTGCTGGTAATATTATTACAACAATATATATATATATATATATATATATAACGGAGGACTTGTGGTAAGGAACCAGATGGACCATAACGTACCAGAGTACTCAATACTTAGGGTAGTAGAGTGGGTAATAGGAAAAAGTATCGACGTCTATTTCTGGACTAAAGTCCAGAAATAGACGTCGAAACGGCTTGAGCTCTCCCGTCGGGGTCATACTTTTTCCTCTCTCTCTATATATATATGGAATGTAGAGAAGTGACACACGAGTTGATATATATAAAAAATAGGCAAAAAGGAAAATAAAAACACACAGTAGAAAATGATAGAGGGACTTTTTTAGAATATCATAACACATATGTAGAAAGTAGGGATTTCCGCATTTAATTGTACCGGTTTCAGTTGCATAGTGCAGTTAAATTGCATATTAAGAATAATAAGAAAATGAAGAGAAATATATATAGATTCGTACTTACATGCACACACACTCTTTTACTCACATATACACACACATTTCCTCTTAGCTTCGTAAGGACGTATAACACACACACACACACACACACACACACACACACACACACACACACACACACACACACACACACACACACACACACACACACACACGCACACACACACACATGCTTACGCACGTGCTCAAGTATAGCTCTTTTTACAAAACGTATTTTTTTCGCTTTCAGGTAGACGCGCTCCATCATCCACTTTTCTAAAAAATAAATCATACACACCAGCACCAACAGTTTTGCAAGAGATGTCAACATGAATGGACCTGTTACTTTTATCTAAAGACATGTTTTCTAATTCCAACCCGTCCGTCCCTCAATCTATCTTTTTTCTCATTCTTTCTTCTTATGAAGGACTAGCGTCCGAAACGTTAAGTCCCTCTTCCTGCTATATCAAGCGTTAACCGAATATATCCCTTCCATATACTGTACCGATTGTGTTGTTATTTCTATTTACCTTTTATATATATATATAAATATATATATATATATATACATGAGTGTGTGTGTGTGTGTGTGTGTGTGTGTGTATGTATGTATATATATATGTATATGTATATGTACATAGATATATGTGTATATATATATGTATATATGTATATATATATATAGAGAGAGATTTACATATACACAAACTAAAACAGAGTTATAGATATGTTTTTGGCAACCATTCACGATGTGGCTCAATGATGAATTAATAAATTAAATAATCAGAGCAATATACTATAAATTATGTCCTTAGAATCATTCGATAAGATATATACTCAATTTCCTCTCCCAATTAGCATAATCAACCACACAAGAAACCAATTAAACCAGGCTATAAGATTAAAAGGCACCTGTGAAGAAATAATAGATAAATTTCTTTATTAGCCACAAGGGCACAAAAGAAGGGGACAAATACAAATGGGGAGTTTACATGCAGGTATATGAAAATAAAACTAATAATACAATAACAAATAACAATTGAAATCCCCAATCGGGGGGACGTGTTACACAGGGGTTGTACACACCCCGAAAAAATGTACAACCCTCATCTCCAGGAGCACCATGAGCGAGTACTCCCTTCCTCTCTTCCTCTTTTTCCTCAACCTACAGGCTTATATAGAGAGAAGGCCCAACCACTCGGGCCATCTTTGCCACATTCACCCACCTTTTATAAAATTTGCTGGGGTACAGCACTTCTCTCTCCATCCTGATTCTTCTTCCAAAATGATATTTGAAAAAACGAATCAGTTGCTCGACGGAGAGAAAGGTGTCTGACCTCAGCCCTTTTAACCTCGTCCACCATATCACCTCTTTCACCATAGCCATAACACATAGGAAAATCGCCTCTCCCTCGTTTTTGAAGGAGGGTGGCGGTTTGATCATGACAATGGACTCGGTGTTCAACTAGATTGGTCCCACCCGCGACAATAGTCGTTCTACATAGCCCCACAGGTCGGTAACGCCCTGGCAGTGTACAAATGCGTGTGCGACGGTTTCCTCGTCGCGCACGCATCTCGGACAGATCTTTTTCGAAAGGTCCCTACCCGGGCGCCCGTGTCTGTAGAGCTTGTCTCGAATTGATAGAGCTCCTCGGTAGCACTGCCAGGCCAGGGACTTTTGGAAGTTCTCCATTGGTCTCGGGCGGAAGGTCCTACCGAACAGACTGGCCAGTTCGTCCTCCTCTACGCCTAGAGTTTCTCTGAGCGTGTCGTCGCACTTGCTGCGGACCAACCCTCTATAGAATGTCGAAGTGGAGTCTCCACTGATCGCCGGGTCCGTTTGCCAGAGAACTGTGAGCACCTGAGCACATTCGATGTGCCAGTCGCCCATTTTCCTCGGTCTTTGCTTGACCCAGGACTGCAGCCCGGTCAGCAAGACGAGTCGTGGGAAGGTTCGCCTCACGAACGGGGCCCACACCGGTTGTCTGGTGAGGAATACGTGGAGGTGCCGCAGTCTGATCGCGTGTTTGCGCATCGTCAGCCACGGCATCCCCAGCCCTCCGTTTGAAGGGTGTTGGCAGCAGATGGATCTTCTCACCAAAGGAGCCCGTTTCTTCCAAAGGAATTGGAAGAGCGCACGCTCCATTTTGGTGAGCGTTTTGGCTGGACAAGGCACAACGGTCAAGCGGAAGTAGATGACGGACGCTATAAAAGTGTTCGCCACTTCCGCTCGACCTTTCAAGGATAGTTTGGACTCGGCCCACTTCTGGGTGAGCGCAAACACCTTGGCCGTCACCTCGTTCCAGTTCTTCTCCACCTGGAGGTCAGGACCAAACCAGACCCCGAGCAGCTTTACCGGTCCTTCCGTCCAGCGTCCGACGACGTCATCGGAAGGCATCGGTTTGCCTCTCCACGTTCCGAGTTGCAAACCGACGGATTTGTCCCAGTTCAGCTTCGCTCCGGTGAACCTTTCGTATTCCTCCAGTAAGGTGCCGATCTCCCCGATTTGCGATGTGATCGACACCATTACTGTCACGTCGTCGGCGTGGGCCGACGCCGCTTCTCGCAGTCCCGATTCCAAAGGGATGCCTTACAATAGCTCCAACCTCCGCAGTAGTGGCTCGAGAGTGAGTACGTACAGAAGGGAGGAGAGAGGGCATCCCTGTCGGATGGATCGCGTGATATGGAATAGCTCCGAGAGGTAGCCGTTCACCCTGACCCTTGAGCAGATGTTGCTGATAATATGTGTATATGCATTTTTTCTCCTAACTTTAATTTTATACCTAACTAGCAGTAAAGCCCGGCGTTGCTCGGGGTCGCTCAGTAGCTGTGTTAAAGTTACAATGTTAAGTTTCTTTCTTGGCTTAAAAACTGTAGTGTCTACTGTGCAGACTTGCATGTGGTGTTTTTGATTAATATTCCCTCAACCAACAATATGCCTTATGAAGTTAAGAAAACATAACGATAACCCGAATGTTATAACAAAAGAGGTTGCTGGGGATAAAAACTGCACTGGTTATTTATTAACAAAGATCGAAAATGTAAACACTGCAACGCAGAGAAAAACATTAGCGTAACCAAATTATCAGTTATGTCTGTCTGCACGCCTATATCACCTCTCTGCACGACTGTCTGTCTGCACGCGTATATCACCTCTCTGCACGACTGTCTGTCTGCACGCGTATATCACCTCTCTGCACGACTGTCTGTCTGCACGCCTAACGAAATTTACAGATACATATATTTTAAATAAACTTATATAATTTTTGCTTTTTTTTACGAAATATTTGCTTGTTTTACGTAGTCTTTAAATAGACTTGTTTTCAAGTAAAAATATTATTTTAAAAGGCTTTTAAATGGAAATGAAGCAAAACGGAAGCTTAGTGTTCGAACTGATGAATTTTGCAGGTCAATAAAAGTTACAATGTTAAGTTTCTTTCTTGGCTTAAAAACTGTAGTGTCTACTGTGCAGACTTGCATGTGGTGTTTTTGATTAATATTCCCTCAACCAACAATATGCCTTATGAAGTTAAGAAAACATAACGATAACCCGAATGTTATAACAAAAGAGGATGCTGGGGATAGAAACTGCACTGGTTATTTATTAACAAAGATCGAAAATGTAAACACTGCAACGCAGAGAAAAACATTAGCGTAACCAAATTATCAGTTATTTTGAAACAAAGAAATTGGATGGACATGAAGAACAAAAAAAAAAATGCGTTATCTGAAGTCGAGGGGCAGGCAGCATCAAATAGGTTTGCACTTGTGATAAAAAATATTGACAATGTAATAGCTCAGATGTTTAAGTATAAAGTATGAAGAGCTCATAACATACCCATGGTGAGTTTGACGGGCAGATTATAGACAGCCACAGCATGCGAAATGGATAGCTGCAGCAAAAGCCATATTCACCAAAAAGAATCACTAAAATCAACAAAACAGAAATGCTGCTTCCATTGCATCTTCAGGTGCAACTGAGAATGATGACGAAAGTTTACTTTGACGCACCAGAAATGCTGTTGTCGCTTGTTGTCCATGTCGGAATGCATATTGAAACAATGAAAGAAATGACGGAAACAATCTGTGTATGTATGCGGCAAGTTGTGTGTCTACGTATTAAACGCCGGACTTGTCAGCGACTGGAGGGTGTCCTTAACAATCGAAAGCATCAATTCCAGAGTCCACTTTGACTTGCAAGCAATGCCGGGCCTATAGGTCTCGTGATGTGTCCTATGGTGTCAGAGGCGTTGTGCTTGTTAAGAAGTTGGCGTCATGTCGTCAGTTTCGAAGTTGCTGATGTCGCGTGTGTGTTAATGCATGAGCACGCATGTATGTCGTTCTTTTAACTGTGTGTGGGCGTATGTGTGGGTGCATATGATGGCGGTGTGTGCAAATACGAAGTGCGAATAAGTTTGTATATAGTTCTGTTGTTTGACATATATTTGTACAATGGTAGAAAATTCAAATGAGAAGTGATTCACTGTTGCATTGGTAACTGTAATTTACTCTGCAAATGCACTGAAAGGTATGTCTAGGTGTCAATAGAATGCACTGCGTCAATGTTGAATAAGTCTCCTTTTTTCAGGTTTCGTAGATGCTATATATTTAAGGCAGTTGGTGTAACATTGCCATTTTGAACATAAAAACTCTATAAAACCTCACGGTATACAATATTCTTTGTTTTTCCATTTGGAGCAAAGGCAAAAAGGTTATTCCGGCTGCCAACTCGAGAACACCCAACGTAGAATTGTCCATGTGAGAAACATGGTTCCTCCAGGTGAAGTCCTGCAACAGATAAAGTCTGACCCTGGGACTTGTTGATGGACATAGCAAAGGCAGCACGAAGGGGAAATTGAGTTCTTTTAAAAGAATAGGGTGCATCCACTCCTGATGTAGTAAGAGTTACCATAGGTATTAAAACATCTTCTCCTTTTCCACACCCTGACATAATCGTAGCATAAATAATGTGCTGTGACATCCTATTGACAACAAGGCGTGTACCATTGCAAAGCTTGGGAGGAGTTATATTCCTGAGAAGTATAACTGGACATCCTTCCTTGAGAGACAAAATATGTTGAGGTAGACCAGGAATGTCCAATGAATTGAGGAATTCAATGGGATAACTGACCACATCATGTGGATCAACATTGGTATCAATAGACTTAAAAGTCATATCATTTCCAGGAAGACTTTCAAGCATTTGGCGATTAATGGCGGAGACAGTGACATTTGTAGGAGCTAATATAGCCCTCTCACACAGCCATGCATGATTGCGGTAATTATCTACCAAGCTGGGAAAAACGGCTGCCTTGAGATCTTCGACAGTGTTAACCAGACAGCATATATTGTCGAGTGCAATGTCTCTATGCACATCTGAAGGTACTTTGCCGTCGCCAAGAATGAGAAGGTCTTCAGCAAATTTTTCAGACACAGTATCGCCATGCAGTTGAATACGCATGTTAGTGGTCAGACGAAGTGTTGTTACCTGTTGCCACAATGGAGAAGACTTCAGGCAGGCCCGAACTTGATCCGCTCTGGTGCCCTTTGGAATAACCGGCAAAGTTTGTCGAAAGTCCCCTGAAAGCAAAAGAGTTACACCCCCCATGGTCTCCTGACAGTCTCTAATGTCTTTTAGCGTTCTATCTAAGGCCTCAATAGCTCCTTTGTGAGCCATGGTACATTCATCCCACACAATCAGTTGGCACCGCCGTAGCAGTTCTGCTCTGGGACTATCCTTGGTGATGTCACAGAGCGGTGTTTCAGCTGATACCAAGTTAAGCGGAAGCTTAAAGGTAGAATGTGCTGTCCTACCGCCAGGAAGTAGTGTTGCAGCAATACCAGATGATGCAACAGCTATTGCGATAACTTCATTCTGTCTAACTTTGGCAAGAATAAGTTTAGTCACAAAGGTTTTTCCAGTGCCTCCAGGGGCATCAAGAAAGAAGATACCACCCGATCGATGAAATACATAATCAGTGATAGTGTTGTATGCTAATTGTTGATCAGGAAGTAGTTTTGATTCCATTTCAAACACATATCTAGCTAGAGCATCGACATCATAAGATGTTTCTTGGATGATGAGAATTGGAATTTTATTAGAATCAGTGCGGTGGGTTTGTGGAAGACCGTATGCTGGCAAGGCATTCCCACCCATAAGGAAAATCCTGTCCTCTATATCTATAAGCCCTTTATTGTATAAATCATCACTGAAATCTATTTCTATGTCAGGAAGTAGTAGTTGAGCCTGGTGCAGGAAGTCCTCAGACAGTTGGTTCCGAAACTTCAACCATAATGTGTAGGGATCACAAATGTTACATAAGTGAAGAAGCTTTGCAAAGACCTCTCGTAGGCTTCCAGCTGAGTGTGATGAAGCGATCTCCACCAAGGTTGCATCCCATCGTGAGTCATCTTCAAGCATTCCACGAGCCAAACAGGCATCTCTGTATGTAGACCAAACACGATTACTGAAAGTTCTGAGGTCCTGAAAACTGGTCGGTCCTTTTACCTCATGCAGTAGCATTCGAAGATAGAAGCAACTGTGTTGATTTGGAGGAATCGTATACACTCGCCCCAAGCAATTAGTGAATTTGATTCCAGGAACTCCAATAACTGGTTGGCCAGTCTTTCTGCGACACCATGTTTTTTTATTCCATGTGTAGTATGATGGCACCTGAGGATACAGCAATGATTTTGCGAACTCATCGTATTTGCACAGTTTGAAGAATCCAGTTAAAGTTGTCTCCCTTGGGGTCTGTGCTAATTCAGTGGCATTTTCATTGGTATAATACACCCGTTGACCGTGTTCTAGGTGTACATCTAATTTTACAATTGAAGGGTGCCTATCATGTATTGGAAAACCAAAGATTCACCAAAAGGCCTCGCTACTACTTATGTATCGACCTACTTGGAATTGTGTTACTTCGTCTCTATTGTTTTCGTTGAGTATACCGAACGAAGCAGCGTCAGAACCTTTATTAACATACTTACATATGTATTTGATGCACTTGACGGAGCTACAGAATTCAACATTAATGTGTGCGTTGAAAGTACTGAGCAGGAGTGGACAATAGGGAATGATCCATCTGTTGTCAACCTCGCCATTCTTAACCCTAGCCGTAAAACCTCCATCTTCAGGTCGCCTACGTCTATATAATGGGTAGCCATCATTGCCAGTCTGAGTATCGCGAATAAATTGACGGGGAAATTTTTTAGTGCATCTTTTATTGCCTGTAACGCATGGTAAGTCGGTTCTAAAGCCAGGCCCACATGGACCATGCACCATATGTGCCCTAACTTTCATGTACAAGTCCTTGTCAGTGGAAGGATCTGGTAATTCTGCAGAGATGATCCTGTCAATGTCGTTAGAACTAACCTTTGTTGTCAGCCAAATAAGAATATGAGCATGGGGGAGGCTCCTTTTTTGCCATTCGATTGCGTACATGTCACATTGAACTGGTCCGAAAACCTCACCTAATTTCATAAGATCCATAAGCTTAAGTAACTTAAGACGGAATACTCTAGCTGCGAGATCATGTCGGCGTGTGGTGTTCTGACCAGGAAGGAGTTCGTCCTCAATCTCCTTCCAATTGGGGTTACATGTAAAAGTTATGAATAAGTCTGGCCTACCGTAATGTCGTACAATTGTCATGGCGTCCTGAGTCCTTTCATGCATATATCGAGGGCTTCCCGTGAAGGTAGAGGGCAGAATGCATACTTTTCCAAGACTCTCAGGATCCGCATCATTGTTCATTCCATCCCGAAGGTGTATGTAGCTGTCACAACGCAACTTTTTTTGATTGAGTTTGATAAAACACAATCTCTCTGATTCCATTTTTGCACACATGTCAGTTGCATACTGGTTGAAAAGGTCTTGAGAGCGGTGGAGGTGATTAAAACAGTCATCTCGGATCATGAATCGACATGCATAGAAGTCCTTGCATGAAACTGTTTTGGTAGAATGAACCTCTGAATTGGTAGAGTTACATTGTGGAATGCCAAAATGGTATCCATCCTCTCCATATACAAAAAGCAGTGGGTATTGGAGTGCGTCGTATGATCTGTGTGTTTCACTGATCCGTTGAAGTCCGTGGTCGCGATGCTTGATAACAATGTCACGTTTGTTGTGCTGATCACCAGCGAGAAGTATCGCAACCTCATTCAAAGAAGGTGAATTATAGCGGCCTGCATGTTCTCCAGATGGCCGCTTGTCAGCATCAATGACAACATAGTAATTATCAACAGGAGCTGTTTCTAATGCATATTTAAAGCTCTGAACATAGCTGTTGTGACTATGAAGCATGTCTTGAAGTTCAAAAAGGAGCTCCTGTCTAGTGTCATAGGCAATTGAATATTTCCTTGTTGCTTGTGGACAGTCAGTTAAGTTATTTGTTTTTTCTTTTGGGAAGGCAAATGTATTTCGCCTTGTAGCTTGTTGAAGGCAGTTGGACATGAAGTAGACCTGGAGAAATCGGGGCATTATCTACAGGCTCCAGTGATCCGATAAGATGATAAACCTGACCTTGAACTTTGAAAGTGGGCATAAATCCACCTTCATATTCATAACTCGATCCAAAAGATGTCATTTGGAAGGCACAATTATAATGTCGAATATCTAGAAGGAAAGCTCTGGAGAGTGAATGGGTGCCTGTAAGAAGAAGCCTCAATGGCTGTGGTGGATCTCTAGGAGGGTGCAAGTTGACCTTACCATTAGAGCAGCACATTCCGGCTGGTTCGCCCGGCCACTTTTTAGCTTTGCAAAACTGGCAAATTCCAGACATGTCACCAATTTGAATATGAAGGTGTGTAGCATAATTATTAGCGGGGACATAATTGAAAGCCTTCAATGACCACCGTGATTTCGCAGCCCTCGAAATACCCCGCTTATTGGCTTTAAACTGAAAAACACCCCCCAGTCGAATAGTTCGGTTACCTGCTGTCTCCGCTTCTCGCGCAGCTGCAGTAGCAGCCGCATCTCTGCCCTGACGAAGTATACGTTCAATAGCATTCTCTGCAGCTCGAACAGTTGCAGTAACAGCCGCATCTCTGCTTTGACGGAGTTTACGTTGAACATCATTCTCTGCAGCTCGCGTAGCTGCTTTTGCCGTTGCATTTCTTGCAAGCTGAGTTTGACGTTCCACGTGTTTCACTGCAGCACATAAGGATGCAGTTGAAGAAGCATTTCTGGTGCGTCGGAATAAACATTCGTCATAATTCTCAGTTGCCTGTGAAGGTGCAATGGAAGCAGCATTTCTGTCCTGTTGACTCAAGCAACGCTCATCGATAGACAGAGCTGTTGTATTCACTGAACACCCCGCTATTTCAGGCTGTCTAATGCTCGACGACACCTCAGTCAGCCTCCTTCTTTTTGTTATCTGAGACCGCGTCAGTCGTAATAAGGGTGTCCTTTTTTTAGGCATCAGGGTGGTGGGCACAATTGAAACCTAAAACAAACAATCCCTCCATTTCGTCAAGATAAAATGAAATTAAAGTAAATTCAGCCTTATAAGACCGTAAAATTAATTTAAGTAGAAGGCCTAACCGCCAACGCCATAGTGAAATCAACCAACTTATACTGAAAATAATCCAAACGTTTAATAGGGAAAGTTTGCTAACCGTCGTAATAAAAAAATAAATATCAATAACTTACGAAGTAATGAACTCGCCGAACTTTTAAAGCGTTGTAGCATACAAAGGCAGTACAGTGCAAATGAAGCTATTAAACAAACTGGAGATTCCAATTCACTCTACTAAAGATTTACTTAATCGTCTGCACATTCGCTAATCGTCTGCTCATTCCATAAAAGGGAAATAATCGCCTATATCACCTCTCTGCATGTCTGTCTGCACGCCTATATCACCTCTCTGCATGACTGTCTGTCTGCACGCCTATATCACCTCTCTGCACGACTATCTGTCTGTACGCGTATATCACCTCTCTGCACGACTGTCTGTCTGCACGCCTAACGACGAAATATTTGCTTGTTTTACGTAGTCTTTAAATAGACTTGTTTTCAAGTAAAAATATTGTTTTAAAATGCTTTTAAATGGAAATGAAGCGTGTTTTTGATTAATATTCCCTCAACCAACAATATGCCTTATGAAGTTAAGAAAACATAACGATAACCCGAATGTTATAACAAAAGAGGATGCTGGGGATAGAAACTGCACTGGTTATTTATTAACAAAGATCGAAAATGTAAACATTGCAACGCAGAGAAAAATATTAGCGTAACCAAATTATCAGTTATGTCTGTCTGCACGCCTATATCACCTCTCTGCACGACTGTCTGTCTGCACGCCTATATCACCTCTCTGCACGACTGTCTGTCTGCACGCCTATATCACCTCTCTGCACGACTGTCTGTCTGCACGCCTAACGACGAAATATTTGCTTGTTTTACGTAGTCTTTAAATAGACTTGTTTTCAAGTAAAAATATTGTTTTAAAATGCTTTTAAATGGAAATGAAGCAAAACGGAAGCTTAGTGTTCGAACTGATGAATTTTGCAGGTCAATATTTTGCTGGCTCGACAACTGTTCGTGTATTGTAATTTTTTACGTAAGACGCTCAATGTAAACAGAACAAAGGGAAATAACTGATCACTTACGCTCAAAAATCGATACATTATATTCGATTTCGTCACATAGGGCGGGTCAATTTGAAATTTTTTTTTTCCGATGTCTTCGCTAGGGCTCAATGTACAAGTATAGCAATTTCGGTGCAATTTTGTGAGAGATTCTAAGAGGAGATGTGTGCCGAAAATCGATAGACAGACAGACAACCACAGTTTTATATATATAGATAGATTGTGTATGGTTGACGATATATTTAATCGATTTCCACGTGCTATTGAAATGATGGGTAAATATTCTATGGCTGTTGATCGCGAATAAATGGCTATCGTTTATTTATTTATTATTTCTTCACAGGTGCCTTTTAATCTTATAGCCTGGTTTAATTGGTTTCTTGTGTGGTTGATTATGCTAATTGGGAGAGGAAATTGAGTGTATATCTTATCGAAAGATTCTTAGGACATAATTTATAGTATATATATATGTATATATATCTATATACAGTATATATATATGTATATAAATGTAAATGGACTAGAATGAAACGAAATTTCATTTCTCACTCTTAGTACGGCACTTACTTAAATGTAAGTATCTATGTATGTATACGTACATAAATATATGTATACAGACGTACACTAGTATGTATATATATACATACATGCACACATATATATATGCACGTATCGGTTTACCGAACATTTATTATAATGCTCGGTTTGTTTGTTTGTAAACAAACAAACAGCCCGAATTACGCCGTACAGTTTTAGGCAACCACGTCACCTTTCTGTTCAACACTGACACAGGAACGATGTACAAACAAACAAACCGGGCATTATAATAAATGTTTGGTAAACCGATACGTGCATATATATATGTGTGCATGTATGTATATATACATACATACTACTGTACGTCTGTATACATATATGTATGTACGTATACATACATACATACTTACATTTATATAAATGTATATATGTATATATATGTATATATATAAACAAACATAAATTATCGAGATTCGCATTTCGGCCCACGAAATAAAGAAAAACAACCTCCGAGATGTGAGGCAAGTGCTCAATGATTCAGATGAACCAGAGCTATAACAAACGTTAAAGGCCGAACACACTGAGACGATGGTTAAACAATCATTCGCATAGCCAAAAAAACGATCAAGTAATTCGGGTATTGAAAATTTACCCGGACCCCTGGAAGGTTGGTAAAATCCAGTATATGGGTTTCTGCGGCTCCTAAATCAAGTACCGTCCGCTTACATAAATAATGTCAGGCTTCTGGTAAGATGATTGAACAAGGAAGCCACTTTCCCAACAGGTTTTAGTTCAATGTTAATACAAGGGCTGACTATTGCTGACCACACGTGGGAATGGGCAAGGGAGGCAACCCCTATATCAGGCGAATGAATTCAGTTGTGTATATTTTTTCAAGAATGCAAAAACATCACAAATCGAATAGAGTTCTCAACAGAAGGGTTAAAATTAACATAAGCTATTCATCAGTCAATAGAATCAACTAAAAAATCAAGAAAATTAACTGGTCAATAGCTAGAGCCCGGAGATTAATACAAACATAAATTATCGAGATTCGCATTTCGGCCCACGAAATAACGAAAAACAACCTCCGAGATGTGTGGCAAGTGCTCAATGATTCAGATGAACTAGAGCTATATATATATATATATATATATATATATGTATATATCTATCTATCTATATATATATATGTCTACACGTCTGTATAAATATATATATATATTAGAAAGTGAGGTTTTTTCACAAAATGAAAAATAACCGGTGTCCTACACGAGTGAAAGTATAAAGAAAAAAAGATGAAATCGAAAATGCAACTGGAGTCTTATTTAAAAAAACATATATATATTTATTTGGTTCCTTTACCGGTTTCGCAGTTCTTCTGCTTTTCAAAAGTAGAGTTGAGATAGAGGGTCTGTGGTTTTTATCACAAATCTGGTTGGTCTCTGAATGTTAATATGTTTTCATTAAATTTTCGCGCCCTTATTTGGAAATCTATTCTGTAGCCTTTTTAGAGAATTTTATGACAAGTAAAAGATAATGGTCAATAGAAATTGGATGGGAGAATTGTTCTGATTCAGTGAATATGGTTAGTTGCACCTCTACTATATATATATATAGTAGAGGTGCAGTTGGATTGGGTTCACAGGCGAAGATGAGCACTCGATTCCAGAGTCAGGAACGAACATAATTCGATCGTTCCTCGAGCTGATCGGCGGTGAAACATATGTAATATGTAGTTAAATATGTATATGATTCTTTGTTCCCTATTTATTATTATTATTATTATTATTATTGGCGACCTACGTAGTAAATCGTATCATCGTGAGCTCCGCAAAGGTTTGTTATTTCCGTTTCTTAAAAATTGCCATTTATGGAAAATTTTTATTGTTAACTATATATAAGCGCACATACATTGTTTTCCGAAAAGGACACCCAAAAAGATTGGGGCCTTGTGCCCAAAATTTAAACGTTTATGATTATCAAAAAATTTCTTTGAAAAAAAATGGTTAATTCACCTCTGCACCAAGCAGCTGAAAGCCTTCCTCACAAATTAACACCTCACACCGACACCACCATTGTAAATGTTACTACGTTTGCCAACACTACAAAAAATATAAGCAGTAGCAATATTTTAAATTTGTCTCAAGCAGACATTCATTTCCCACCATTACCAATGACTGCAGGTGTTAAAGCCTCCACCACCACCACCACCACCGCGACAACCACCACCCCCACCACCACCGCGACAACAGAAACAAAAGGAAAAAATAAATCAACCCGTGATGACGAAATAATTTCAACCAAAATGGACTCTTCCACTTCCACACCGAACACCACTGACGTCACCACCACCACAACTGAAACTAAAATTAATAATAACAAAAATAACGATAGCAACAACAACAACAATGACATTAAAAAAAACCACCCTGAGTTTTGCCAGAGTAGCAAAACAGTGCGAAGCATATACGGTAACTCAGGAGGAATTAGAAAATGCCAAACAAATAGTAAAGAAAGATGGGTACAGGGTCAGCTTCACCCCCACTTAATAAAATGGAGCATCGGCGCCTATGCACCGTGTCGTATCGAACCATAAATGTAAAATCGCGCCGAGTGGAACGGGCATCCGAGTCCCAAATCCAAAAAGCTTTGGGACATGTGTGGGCAAGAAAAACCCACATCAGACGTGGGCAGAAGTATGGAACCGTGGACGTGTTCCTTGAAACACCAGAGGAGGCTAGAGAACACTCCATGGCCCCATTAAGAAGTGACGACTTCACACTCGTCCCAAGCTATTGTGGCCAGAGACTCGTAAAGATCAGGGTGACCCACGTTCCACCGGCCATCGAAATTCCCTGGCTAATAGCGGCCGTCCTCGCCGGCATCGAAGCCAACACAAAGATAATAGCAATAGCAAAAGAAAAGCAGGAGAACTGGTCAGGATCTGGGATGGAGCTCCTGATCCAAGCGGACCAAAAAAGCATTGAGGAGATCCCAGAGGTAATAGACCTCACTGACGGCAGCCACCTCACCGTAATTGTCGAGGGCAGAAGGCCTAGGTGTGTCGTTTGTGGTGAAGGAACCCACCTAAGGGCTTTCTGCCCTCAGGCTAAAAGGTTGAGGCCACCTCTCCTACCCACCCCAGTGACACAACCATCAACACCACCAGTAGCAGAGATGGCAGCAACAACTGTAGCAGCAACAACAGCAGCAACTATAACAGCAACAACCCCAGCAACAATAGCAAAACCACCACCACCACCACCAGCAAAACCAACACCACCACCACCCAACGCTTCAGAACTAGCACCAGCGCCTACACCATCCACCACGCCACAACCAAAACTAACGCCTGTGGAGGATTTTCCACTCCCCGGCCTATCACAACTGGAGACAGATTGTGACGACGAGGAGTGGGAAACGGTATCAGGAAAAAAAGAAAAGGAAACCAAAAAAGAAAAAAATTCTCTTCCTTCCCCCTCCAAAAACAAAATAGAGAGGGAAACAAATAAATTAACAAACAAAAAAGTTAGGACAGATATGCCACCATCCACACCAGCACCACCAACACCATCACCATCATTAACCCCAACACCACCATCACCTACACCACAAAAGTCACCAAAATGCGAAACAGAAACAAACCCACAACAAACGCAAACAAAACAAAACAACCAAAACGATACACACTACACAGCATTAAATTTGAACAACAAGCAATTATTACACTACATCCAACACAACACCAGCATCACAGAAAAAGACTACACAACAACCCCAAAATTCACACCACCTCCACACATACAAATCACTCGCATCACACAGAAAACGTTACACGACACTAAAACAAACATTCCCCAAAGACATCGGAGAATTCCGACAAACACTCTCCAGGAGGATTTATAAGGACATCCTTCCTGAGGAGGCCACAAGCAGTGAAATGGATGGAAAAACCGTCCTTCCCCTACGAGAAGTAAGGTAAGTGGTCTTTCCCATCTTTTCCACTCCTTTTCAACATGACCTCACTCAGAATAGGCAGCATAAATGCGCGTGGCTTGGGGTCGTCATGGAAGCAGGGCCACCTGCTCAACGACCTCAGGTCACTAAACATAGATGTAGTGGCCATCAGCGAGACCAGAATCTCCGAAGCACGGGCCTTTGCACCGATCTTCGGCGGCTACGATGTGTACGCATCTCCCACCCGTCCGGGATCGGGGGGAGGAGTTGCTGTGCTTTTTCGGAGAGGTTTGGATCTTGCCATACGGGCCATCTTCCTGGACCCAGAAGGTAAGTTGGTGGTGCTGGACGTGACCAGCGGAGAGGGGCAAGCTTTCAGGTTAGTGGCCGTCTATGCCCCGACAGGAGCAGGGCGGCCTGATTTCTTCCGGCGTCTGGAGACCTTTCTTGGAACGTCCCGCTCTTTAGTGTTAGTGGGCGACTGGAACGGGATCTTAGATGCACGCTGGGATTGTGTGGGATTAGTGGATAGGGAAGGAGAGTGCAAGAATCTCACCAACCTGCTCAGGCGTTTTGAACTGTCTGACAGGTACCGAATGGATTTCCCGAATGTACCAGTGTGGACTTGGACAAATCGCATAGGGTCATCCAGATCATATCTAGATAGAGTATTTTGTAGGGAAATAGATAGGTCTAGGATAGGCTGTCCACAATTCAAGATAGTCAGCTACACGGACCACAAATTCGAGATCTGTGTGCTTGACTTAGATAGGCTTCATAGACGAGGACCCGGCTACTGGAAACTAAACGCGTCCTTACCAGCGCCCAAGGCCTACAGAGACCGGATTAGCGAACTAGTTAAGCGGGCGTTGACGGGGGCCATCGTCAACAACAAGTGGTGGTTTGCTCTGAAAAGTGCAATTAGAATAGAGTCCATTAGGTTTAGTAAGGCTTTAGCAATAGAGAAAAATAGAACAGAGGGAAAATTAGTTAGAAAATTAGACGAGGCGCTTAGCAAAGGCATCGCGACCGACGTACTTGCGGCAAAATTGGCCCTTGACCAATTCTTCAATGCAAAGCACGAAGGCTGCGTTGTCAGAGCTAGGGTGCGTGCTCTCAGACACGAGGGGACGAAAGCCGTTCAATGGGCCCGAGTGGCGGAGGCGCGTCGTGGCAACAAAGCCACGATCCGGTCTTTGGTGGACCACGACGGGCGCATGCTACTCGATCCCGGGCAAATGTGTGAAGCTTTTCAGCGACACTTCGCTCAACTATTCGGGGGCAGTGGCGGGCCGGATCGAGGGATGGACTTTAGTGTTTACCTCGACGGACTGCCGCGGCTTTCGGCCACTGAGGCGGAGTGTTGCGAAAAGCCGATAACAACCGCTGAAGTACGGGAAGCAATGACTGGCTGCACAAGGGGTAAATCGCCTGGTTTGGATGGTCTGCCCTATGAACTTTACGTACAAATACCAGACTTGTTCGGAGGCCTCTTGGCGGACGTCTACTGCAACTGGCAACAGAACGGGAGAATTCCCAGCTCTGTGAGCCGAGGAGCGGTGGAGCTGCTGAGAAAGGATCCGAACAAAGGGGATAACATAGATAATTTTAGGCCCATAACTCTGCTAAACACAGAGTTCAAGATTTTGGCCAAGGTGCTAGCAAAGAGGTTGGCGCTTGTCGTTGGTGGTCTGGTGGGAGAGGCACAGACATGCACCATTCCCGACAGATCCATCCACGACAACCTCCACCTCATGCGATACATCGTAGAGAGGGTAGCTAGGGAACCTGGCACGGGTGGGTCTTTGATCAATTTAGATCAGTCGAAAGCCTTCGATAGGGTCGACCATCGTTACCTAGCGGCAGTCCTGAGGGCGGCTGGCTTTGGGCCCGTCTTCAGAGGCTGGATCGCTGCCATGCACAGCGACATCTGCTCTGTAGTGAGAGTGAACGGTCACCTTTCGGAACCGTTCAACTTCATGCGCTCGGTCCGCCAAGGATGTCCCCTCTCGTCCCTATTGTACGTATTGACTCTCGAGCCATTACTGCACAAACTGGAGACGTTGAGGGGGGTCCCGCGCGAACTAGGATGCGGGAGATCCATGTCAGCATATGCGGACGATGTCACCGTAGTGGTGTCGAACGCCAAACACATCGAGGCGATCGGCACTACACTAAAAGAATACGAAGCGGTGACAGGAGCAATGATCAACCAGGAAAAGTCAGTGGGCCTGCAGCTCGGCACCTGGAGAGGCAGATCCATGCCGTCCAACAGCGTCGTCGGGCGCTGGACGGACGGACCGGTTAAATTGCTAGGGGTCAGAACCGTCCTGCACGCACTCGTCCAGTGTTCGAGCATTGCTGACTTGTGGGTTTCTGTCGAACACCTGCTATCGCGTGTAGGACGGATCCAGCTATCAGCTGAGTCCATGGTGAGGATTGCCCCGCCCTCTTCCTTTAGCCGGGGAGAGCAGGCAATTTTTATCTGTCTGGTGGCCATGGCGAAAGAGATAGTATGATGGACGCGTCTGAAAGGGCTGAAGACGAGCAGTTACCTCTTCGGTGATACCCTGATTAACTTTTTCAAATTTCACTTAAAAAGGAAAATCACGTTAGAAAGGGAAGTGCTCTCTTCCCAGAATTTTGTTGAAAGATGGGTGAGAGAAGCAAGAATGGCCCGAGTGAATGGGCCTACTCTGAGTATGTGCCTGTAAATTGAAGGTGGGAAACTGGGAGAGGGTACTTGCCCTGGTGGTCAGGGTCACCGTCCCCGTGGCTTTTTTTAATGAGCTTTCTCCACAAATGTCCCTCGGAAGTCTCCCCCATATTGGGGAATTTTTCATTGCTTCTTTTGTTGTTACATCCTCCTCTGTTTTGGGGTTTTTTTACACGCAGAAATGCCCATTTGTACCGTCCTATATTATCTTGTACTGTCCTTAATGTCTACTTTGTGTAAACCCTTGTGGTTAATAAAGAAAGCATTATTATTATTATAATTATATATATATATATATATATATATATATATATATATATATATATATATATATATATATATATATATATATATTTAGAATTGGAGCTCTGAAATAGCAATATATATATATGGATGTATATATAATGTATTTTGCATAAAGTGTATTGCAAACTACATTATATATACATCCATATATATATAAATATATATATATATATATATATATATTAGTTTTGCGAGGTTATTGATATGAAATCGTGTCGAAACAAATATTGTTATACTTGGAGATATGTAAATAAATACATACACAAGCACAATAACAACAAACACATATAAACACACACTAGTAAACTAAGATAGAATACAATAACCAATACACAGTCACCCAAACACGAACACATATAAACAAACCACTATACACACACGCAAACGCATGCGCAGAGAAGACAAAAAACAACAACAAATAAATAAACAGACTAAATAAAGATGGCGTAGGCATACAATACAACGGGAGGAAACATAATAGCACCACTGACGATGTTGCAGACGTGCAACGAAAGAACTTTGTTAGACTATATATATGTGTTTGTGTCTATATTGTATCTGTATTTTTGACCGTTGGTCAGTCAATGGTAACTTTGAGGACCGAATAAATTAAATTAACCGATATAAAAGACACAGAAGTGAAAACCAACCAAACAGTGAGTGTGTTCTGTTATTAATTCTGGCAATATTATTACAACAATATGACTCTTCCCAAGTATAACAATATATATATATATATATATATATATGATACAACGGTCAAGAAACAGAGCTAAGCCCCTTATAACCCCGAAAAAAATACCACGGAGGCGGAGGGGGTATTTATATCGAAGCCGTAGAAGAGGTGGTTAAGGTGGCGAGAAGTATGAGTAATGGCAGCTTTCCAGCAGTCACCACACTTCAAAGATTACTCGACCAGAGGGAGTTATAAACAATATATTGAGAAACACACAGATACATGCGGACACACACATATACATGAATATATCCACATCCATCCTTGAGTTAATGGTGCCAACCTTAACCGATGTTGCTCTATGAATAACCGGGACAAACCAATCCGAATGGATTAGACTGAACCAGTATCAGAGCTAAAAGTACATTATGAAGAGAGAAGAAACATTTAGATATAATTAGTAATAAGATTAGCTCTGTTTCTTGACCGTTGTATCACGTGACTGTCTCCCCCTCCGCCTTTTGGGATTCTATCTCACATCATATAGACGTGTTCTTGAGGCTAGTAAAACGAGGTATCCTCTTGATAAGTCGGCAGACCTCGCAAAGGCTCTATATCTCTATGATGTATTGTTTTTGTTTATGCCACGAAACTACGTAGTCGAGGAATCTAGAAGCAGTTTAGGTATGATACATCTTATTACTAATTATATCTAAATGTTTCTTCTCTCTTCATAATATATATATATATATATATATATATATATCGTTTCTGAATTTGTTTAGCAAGATTCTTTATCTGAAAACGTGTGTTGAAACCGATATTGTTATACTTTGGGAGGGTCATGTTGCCAATAAGAAACACACGCACCAGTTGCTTTCACTTCAATTTATTATAATAAATTTATAAACCCAGGAATCTACAAACCTCCGGCCGGCCGGCCGGCCCCACAACCAGACGGTTGCCCACATACCGTCAAAGTTCCCCCGTCACACACCCCGCGACCTCCCCAGCGACAGGGGACAGGCAATAAACATAAAAGAATTACAACCAAAATTAAATAGAAAATATGAGTGGAACAGCAACATCACAACTTACAATTAAGGACAAAATGAAAACACACACACACATAGAACAAACAACCAACCTGTAACATGTAAATAAACAAATAAATAAACGAATATAAACACACACAGACACCCGGATGTGGCGCATGCGCAGACTGAGCACACAACACACACACAGAAACAAGATGGCGTGGGACAGGGCAGGGGGAAGGCGCAGAAACAGAGAGGGGAGTCCCCGGTCGCTGGGGAGGTCGCGGGGTGTGTGACGGGGGAACTTTGACGGTATGTGGGCATCCGTCTGGTTGTGGAGCCGGCCGGCCGACCGGAGGTTTGGTAGATTCCTGGGTTTATAAATTTATTATAATAAATTGAAGTGAAAGCAACTGGTGCGTGTGTTTCTTATTGACAACATGACCCTCCCAAAGTATAACAATATATATATATATATATATATAAGAAATGAATACAAAGGAGTATATACCGTTAAAACATATTTATATAACACGTTTTATAAACATGTTTATAAACATGTTTAACGGTATATACTCCTTTGTATTCATTTCTTTTGTAACCGCTCTGCTTATATTCTCGCCCACTAAATATTAGCGCTTCTAATATTTAACCCTGTAGGCACGAGTATTGAGCACATTTGCACAAACTATTGGCAACTAAATATATGTATCGCTTATTTTTCCTTTTTTCTCTCTCTCGATACTTAAACATTATATATATATATATATATATATATATATATATATATATATATATATATATATATATATATAGTACCAGTCTAGTACTGGGGTCGATTCTTCCTATATATCTCTTTCTCATTTCCTCTTTCTCGTTTTCTATCTTTCTCTGGAAGAAATCTGCTGTACTCAGGCCAGGAGAGAGAGCTTAAAATGCCCAACAAACGCCGTATTTCAATACGGCGCCCCTACGACTCTATTAGGGGTATGGGACCATATATATATTACAGATGATAAGTTGCTTATACATGGTTGTTACGTGGGCGATGCCAAACCACTTCACGCCAGTAGTTTATCCCAGCTAAGCGTTGGTGATTAGTATTCATTGAGTATTCATTTATCAATAAGAGTAGTTAAGAGGGGATTATTTTACCAAGCTTTATTACATGATATATATTTCTGTTACATGGTTATGCATGTGACTTCATCAGACACTTACGCAATCATTGGTGTAGTTATGCAATCATTGGGATATGTCGCTGCTAATGTATTACCATCCTGTTTTGGTGCCAGCAGACATATGAATCTCTTTACTTATTAAGTTCTAGTAGTAGATGTATCATCCTTCTGATTCGTTGATATTTAGGATCCTATATTTAATTATTGTTGACATATTTGCTCTTACATCTCAGCTTGTGGTCTATTATGTCTTCCGCAATCCTTAGCTTCCGTTATCATCATATCTCCTTTAGACCACTGGCTGAGATGTAGCAGTAAATATGTCAACATTTAAGTATTGGAACTTTACCAGGAGCCTACAAAACCAACCAAAAGGCTCATACATCTACTACTACTACAATTTAATTTTCCTCATGGTTTACTTCGAATGAAACAGTTCTAGTCCTGTAGAAGCCATTTCTATATTAAATTTATTGCATACACTTTACTAATGTATTGAATACTTTACTTTCTGTGGTTTCCCCCAATTGAACCCGGGACTCATATATTGCCAAATAAATTAACTATGGAGATATAAAAGATACAGAAGCGAAAACCAACCAAACAGTGAGTGTGTTCTGTTATTATTTTTGGTAATATTACAACAATATGACCCTCCCCAAGTATAACAATATATATATATATATATATATATATATATATATACAGTACGTGTCAGTTTGTGCATGTGTGCTTAGCAAAGGAAAGTATAAGCTTAGCTATGCAAGACTTTTCTTAGCTAAAAAGTGTGAAGTCAACAAGTGTGATTGTTAACAAAACAGAAAACTAAACAAGAATTGATCAAAGTTTAAGCAAATGCATGGAGGGATTGTTATGTAGGTTAAAGATCGGCAATTCAATCTGTTAGATTTAGACTAGATTACAGCATTAGTTATTTCAACTGTTAGTCCTCCTAGAGATCAATTTCAGATATTTGGAGCGCGACCTTCACATGAAATAATGAAAACAAAATCACATTTTCGTCTCTTCCTCTCCCCCTCTCTCTCTCTCTCTCTCTCCCCTTCTCTTTTTCTCCTTATCTCTCCCCCCTCTCTCTCCTCTCTCTCCTCTCTCTCTCCCTCTTCCCTTCTCTCTCCCCGTCTCTCGCCCTCTCTCTCCCCGCTCGCTTGCTCTTTCTCCCCCGCCTCTCTTTTTCCTTCTAGCTCACTTGTTAGCTCACTTTCTCTCTCCTCTCTCTCACCCTATCCCCCCTCTCTGCCTGTCTCTCGCCCCCTCTCTCTATCCATCTATCTATTTCTCTCTGTATCGGTATATATTTCTTTTCTTGTAATGTTGACCTTGCGCCAAATAGCGACGCCACCGCTGTACATCAGTGGCCATAACTGGACTACAAAACCTAGGGTTCACATGTTAAGTGTATGAAATTTGAATTACACAACGCACACACACACACACACACACACACACACACACACACACACACACACACACACACACACATACATACATACATACACACATATATACATACATACATACACATACATACATACACACATACATACACACATATACACGCACATACACACACACATATACATACACATACACACACACATGCATACATACACACATATACACGCACATACACACACACATATACATACACATACACACACACATGCATACATACACACATATATACATACACACATACACATACATACACACACATACACACATACATACACACGCACATACATACACACACACACACATATAAATATACACACATACACACACATACACGTACACACATACACACACACACATATATATTTTAATTACACAATATACACACACGCAAACACACACACATACACACACACACTTACAATATATATCCGTATGTAGCTAACGGTCGAGAGAAAATAGTGCTCAATACCTACGTAGATTTTAAATATTAATTGTTATTAATTTTATTAAGACTCACTATTTAGCCATAATAAAATGAATATAAATGAATTTAGTGCAAGAATTACAGGAACTGATGCAGTAATACGCCAGTTTCAGTAGTCACTGGTGCAGTAATACGTCAGTTTCAGTAGTCAGTGGTGCAGTAATACGTCAGTTTCAGTAGTCAGTGGTTCAGTAATACGTCAGTTTCAGTAGTCACTGGTGCAGTAATACGTCAGTTTCAGTAGTCAGTGGTTCAGTAATACGCCAGTTTCAGTAGTCACTGGTGCAGTAATACGTCAGTTTCAGTAGTCAGTGGTGCAGTAATACGTCAGTTTCAGTAGTCACTGGTGCAGTAATACGCCAGTTTCAGTAGTCAGTGGTGCAGTAATACGCCAGTTTCAGTAGTCAGTGGTGCAGTAATACGCCAGTTTCAGTAGTCACTGGTGCAGTAATACGCCAGTTTCAGTAGTCACTGGTGCAGTAATACGCCAGTTTCAGTAGTCACTGGTGCAGTAATACGCCAGTTTCAGTAGTCACTGGTGCAGTAATACGCCAGTTTCAGTAGTCACTGGTGCAGTAATACGTCAGTTTCAGTAGTCACTGGTGCAGTAATACGCCAGTTTCAGTAGTCACTGGTGCAGTAATACGCCAGTTTCAGTAGTCAGTGGTTCAGTAATACGTCAGTTTCAGTAGTCAGTGGTTCAGTAATACGTCAGTTTCAGTAGTCAGTGGTGCAGTAATACGCCAGTTTCAGTAGTCAGTGGTGCAGTAATACGTCAGTTTCAGTAGTCACTGGTGCAGTAATACGCCAGTTTCAGTAGTCAGTGGTGCAGTAATACTTCAGTTTCAGTAGTCAGTGGTGCAGTAATACGTCAGTTTCAGTAGTCACTGGTGCAGTAATACGTCAGTTTCAGTAGTCAGTGGTTCAGTAATACGTCAGTTTCAGTAGTCAGTGGTTCAGTAATACGTCAGTTTCAGTAGTCAGTGGTGCAGTAATACGTCAGTTTCAGTAGTCAGTGGTTCAGTAATACGTCAGTTTCAGTAGTCAGTGGTGCAGTAATACGTCAGTTTCAGTAGTCAGTGGTTCAGTAATACGTCAGTTTCAGTAGTCAGTGGTGCAGTAATACGTCAGTTTCAGTAGTCAGTGGTTCAGTAATACGTCAGTTTCAGTAGTCAGTGGTGCAGTAATACGTCAGTTTCAGTAGTCAGTGGTGCAGTAATACGTCAGTTTCAGTAGTCACTGGTGCAGTAATACGTCAGTTTCAGTAGTCAGTGGTGCAGTAATACGTCAGTTTCAGTAGTCAGTGGTTCAGTAATACGTCAGTTTCAGTAGTCAGTGGTTCAGTAATACGTCAGTTTCAGTAGTCAGTGGTTCAGTAATACGTCAGTTTCAGTAGTCAGTGGTGCAGTAATACGTCAGTTTCAGTAGTCAGTGGTTCAGTAATACGTCAGTTTCAGTAGTCAGTGGTGCAGTAATACGTCAGTTTCAGTAGTCAGTGGTTCAGTAATACGTCAGTTTCAGTAGTCAGTGGTGCAGTAATACGTCAGTTTCAGTAGTCAGTGGTGCAGTAATACGTCAGTTTCAGTAGTCAGTGGTGCAGTAAAACGTTAGTTTCAGTAGTCACTGGTGCAGTAATACGTCAGTTTCAGTAGTCAGTGGTTCAGTAATACGTCAGTTTCAGTAGTCAGTGGTGCAGTAATACGTCAGTTTCAGTAGTCACTGGTGCAGTAATACGTCAGTTTCAGTAGTCAGTGGTTCAGTAATACGTCAGTTTCAGTAGTCAGTGGTGCAGTAATACGTCAGTTTCAGTAGTCAGTGGTTCAGTAATACGTCAGTTTCAGTAGTCAGTGGTTCAGTAATACGTCAGTTTCAGTAGTCAGTGGTGCAGTAATACGTCAGTTTCAGTAGTCAGTGGTGCAGTAATACGTCAGTTTCAGTAGTCAGTGGTGCAGTAATACGTCAGTTTCAGTAGTCACTGGTGCAGTAATACGTCAGTTTCAGTAGTCAGTGGTTCAGTAATACGTCAGTTTCAGTAGTCAGTGGTTCAGTAATACGTCAGTTTCAGTAGTCAGTGGTGCAGTAATACGTCAGTTTCAGTAGTCACTGGTGCAGTAATACGTCAGTTTCAGTAGTCAGTGGTTCAGTAATATGTCAGTTTCAGTAGTCAGTGGTGCAGTAATACGCCAGTTTCAGTAGTCACTGGTGCAGTAATACGTCAGTTTCAGTAGTCACTGGTGCAGTAATACGCCAGTTTCAGTAGTCACTGGTGCAGTAATACGTCAGTTTCAGTAGTCAGTGGTTCAGTAATACGTCAGTTTCAGTAGTCAGTGGTGCAGTAATACGCCAGTGTCAGTAGTCACTGGTGCAGTAATACGTCAGTTTCAGTAGTCAGTGGTTCAGTAATACGTCAGTTTCAGTAGTCAGTGGTGCAATAATACGCCAGTTTCAGTAGTCAGTGGTTCAGTAATACGTCAGTTTCAGTAGTCAGTGGTTCAGTAATACGTCAGTTTCAGTAGTCACTGGTGCAGTAATACGCCAGTTTCAGTAGTCACTGGTGCAGTAATACGCCAGTTTCAGTAGTCACTGGTGCAGTAATACGTCAGTTTCAGTAGTCAGTGGTTCAGTAATACGTCAGTTTCAGTAGTCACTGGTGCAGTAATACGCCAGTTTCAGTAGTCACTGGTGCAGTAATACGTCAGTTTCAGTAGTCAGTGGTTCAGTAATACGTCAGTTTCAGTAGTCAGTGGTGCAGTAATACGCCAGTTTCAGTAGTCAGTGGTTCAGTAATACGTCAGTTTCAGTAGTCAGTGGTTCAGTAATACGTCAGTTTCAGTAGTCACTGGTGCAGTAATACGCCAGTTTCAGTAGTCACTGGTGCAGTAATACGTCAGTTTCAGTAGTCACTGGTGCAGTAATACGCCAGTTTCAGTAGTCACTGGTGCAGTAATACGCCAGTTTCAGTAGTCACTGGTGCAGTAATACGCCAGTTTCAGTAGTCACTGGTGCAGTAATACGTCAGTTTCAGTAGTCAGTGGTGCAGTAATACGCCAGTTTCAGTAGTCACTGGTGCAGTAATACGTCAGTTTCAGTAGTCAGTGGTGCAGTAATACGTCAGTTTCAGTAGTCAGTGGTGCAGTAATACGCCAGTTTCAGTAGTCAGTGGTGCAGTAATACGTCAGTTTCAGTAGTCAGTGGTGCAGTAATACGTCAGTTTCAGTAGTCAGTGGTGCAGTAATACGTCAGTTTCAGTAGTCAGTGGTGCAGTAATACGTCAGTTTCAGTAGTCAGTGGTGCAGTAATACGTCAGTTTCAGTAGTCAGTGGTTCAGTAATACGTCAGTTTCAGTAGTCAGTGGTGCAGTAATACGTCAGTTTCAGTAGTCACTGGTGCAGTAATACGCCAGTTTCAGTAGTCACTGGTGCAGTAATACGTCAGTTTCAGTAGTCAGTGGTGCAGTAATACGCCAGTGTCAGTAGTCACTGGTGCAGTAATACGTCAGTTTCAGTAGTCAGTGGTGCAGTAATACGTCAGTTTCAGTAGTCAGTGGTGCAGTAATACGCCAGTTTCAGTAGTCACTGGTGCAGTAATACGTCAGTTTCAGTAGTCAGTGGTGCAGTAATACGTCAGTTTCAGTAGTCAGTGGTGCAGTAATACGTCAGTTTCAGTAGTCAGTGGTTCAGTAATACGTCAGTTTCAGTAGTCAGTGGTGCAGTAATACGTCAGTTTCAGTAGTCAGTGGTTCAGTAATACGTCAGTTTCAGTAGTCACTGGTGCAGTAATACGCCAGTTTCAGTAGTCACTGGTGCAGTAATACGTCAGTTTCAGTAGTCAGTGGTGCAGTAATACGCCAGTTTCAGTAGTCACTGGTGCAGTAATACGTCAGTTTCAGTAGTCAGTGGTGCAGTAATACGTCAGTTTCAGTAGTCAGTGGTGCAGTAATACGCCAGTTTCAGTAGTCACTGGTGCAGTAATACGTCAGTTTCAGTAGTCAGTGGTGCAGTAATACGTCAGTTTCAGTAGTCAGTGGTTCAGTAATACGTCAGTTTCAGTAGTCAGAGGTTCAGTAATACGTCAGTTTCAGTAGTCAGTGGTGCAGTAATACGTCAGTTTCAGTAGTCAGTGGTTCAGTAATACGTCAGTTTCAGTAGTCAGTGGTGCAGTAATACGTCAGTTTCAGTAGTCAGTGGTTCAGTAATACGTCAGTTTCAGTAGTCAGTGGTGCAGTAATACGTCAGTTTCAGTAGTCAGTGGTGCAGTAATACGTCAGTTTCAGTAGTCACTGGTGCAGTAATACGTCAGTTTCAGTAGTCAGTGGTGCAGTAATACGTCAGTTTCAGTAGTCAGTGGTTCAGTAATACGTCAGTTTCAGTAGTCAGTGGTTCAGTAATACGTCAGTTTCAGTAGTCAGTGGTTCAGTAATACGTCAGTTTCAGTAGTCAGTGGTGCAGTAATACGTCAGTTTCAGTAGTCAGTGGTTCAGTAATACGTCAGTTTCAGTAGTCAGTGGTGCAGTAATACGTCAGTTTCAGTAGTCAGTGGTTCAGTAATACGTCAGTTTCAGTAGTCAGTGGTGCAGTAATACGTCAGTTTCAGTAGTCAGTGGTGCAGTAATACGTCAGTTTCAGTAGTCAGTGGTGCAGTAAAACGTTAGTTTCAGTAGTCACTGGTGCAGTAATACGTCAGTTTCAGTAGTCAGTGGTTCAGTAATACGTCAGTTTCAGTAGTCAGTGGTGCAGTAATACGTCAGTTTCAGTAGTCACTGGTGCAGTAATACGTCAGTTTCAGTAGTCAGTGGTTCAGTAATACGTCAGTTTCAGTAGTCAGTGGTGCAGTAATACGTCAGTTTCAGTAGTCAGTGGTTCAGTAATACGTCAGTTTCAGTAGTCAGTGGTTCAGTAATACGTCAGTTTCAGTAGTCAGTGGTGCAGTAATACGTCAGTTTCAGTAGTCAGTGGTGCAGTAATACGTCAGTTTCAGTAGTCAGTGGTGCAGTAATACGTCAGTTTCAGTAGTCACTGGTGCAGTAATACGTCAGTTTCAGTAGTCAGTGGTTCAGTAATACGTCAGTTTCAGTAGTCAGTGGTTCAGTAATACGTCAGTTTCAGTAGTCAGTGGTGCAGTAATACGTCAGTTTCAGTAGTCAGTGGTGCAGTAATACGTCAGTTTCAGTAGTCAGTGGTTCAGTAATATGTCAGTTTCAGTAGTCAGTGGTGCAGTAATACGCCAGTTTCAGTAGTCACTGGTGCAGTAATACGTCAGTTTCAGTAGTCACTGGTGCAGTAATACGCCAGTTTCAGTAGTCACTGGTGCAGTAATACGTCAGTTTCAGTAGTCAGTGGTTCAGTAATACGTCAGTTTCAGTAGTCAGTGGTGCAGTAATACGCCAGTGTCAGTAGTCACTGGTGCAGTAATACGTCAGTTTCAGTAGTCAGTGGTTCAGTAATACGTCAGTTTCAGTAGTCAGTGGTGCAATAATACGCCAGTTTCAGTAGTCAGTGGTTCAGTAATACGTCAGTTTCAGTAGTCAGTGGTTCAGTAATACGTCAGTTTCAGTAGTCACTGGTGCAGTAATACGCCAGTTTCAGTAGTCACTGGTGCAGTAATACGCCAGTTTCAGTAGTCACTGGTGCAGTAATACGTCAGTTTCAGTAGTCAGTGGTTCAGTAATACGTCAGTTTCAGTAGTCACTGGTGCAGTAATACGCCAGTTTCAGTAGTCACTGGTGCAGTAATACGTCAGTTTCAGTAGTCAGTGGTTCAGTAATACGTCAGTTTCAGTAGTCAGTGGTGCAGTAATACGCCAGTTTCAGTAGTCAGTGGTTCAGTAATACGTCAGTTTCAGTAGTCAGTGGTTCAGTAATACGTCAGTTTCAGTAGTCACTGGTGCAGTAATACGCCAGTTTCAGTAGTCACTGGTGCAGTAATACGTCAGTTTCAGTAGTCACTGGTGCAGTAATACGCCAGTTTCAGTAGTCACTGGTGCAGTAATACGCCAGTTTCAGTAGTCACTGGTGCAGTAATACGCCAGTTTCAGTAGTCACTGGTGCAGTAATACGTCAGTTTCAGTAGTCAGTGGTGCAGTAATACGCCAGTTTCAGTAGTCACTGGTGCAGTAATACGTCAGTTTCAGTAGTCAGTGGTGCAGTAATACGTCAGTTTCAGTAGTCAGTGGTGCAGTAATACGCCAGTTTCAGTAGTCAGTGGTGCAGTAATACGTCAGTTTCAGTAGTCAGTGGTGCAGTAATACGTCAGTTTCAGTAGTCAGTGGTGCAGTAATACGTCAGTTTCAGTAGTCAGTGGTGCAGTAATACGTCAGTTTCAGTAGTCAGTGGTGCAGTAATACGTCAGTTTCAGTAGTCAGTGGTTCAGTAATACGTCAGTTTCAGTAGTCAGTGGTGCAGTAATACGTCAGTTTCAGTAGTCACTGGTGCAGTAATACGCCAGTTTCAGTAGTCACTGGTGCAGTAATACGTCAGTTTCAGTAGTCAGTGGTGCAGTAATACGCCAGTGTCAGTAGTCACTGGTGCAGTAATACGTCAGTTTCAGTAGTCAGTGGTGCAGTAATACGTCAGTTTCAGTAGTCAGTGGTGCAGTAATACGCCAGTTTCAGTAGTCACTGGTGCAGTAATACGTCAGTTTCAGTAGTCAGTGGTGCAGTAATACGTCAGTTTCAGTAGTCAGTGGTGCAGTAATACGTCAGTTTCAGTAGTCAGTGGTTCAGTAATACGTCAGTTTCAGTAGTCAGTGGTGCAGTAATACGTCAGTTTCAGTAGTCAGTGGTTCAGTAATACGTCAGTTTCAGTAGTCACTGGTGCAGTAATACGCCAGTTTCAGTAGTCACTGGTGCAGTAATACGTCAGTTTCAGTAGTCAGTGGTGCAGTAATACGCCAGTTTCAGTAGTCACTGGTGCAGTAATACGTCAGTTTCAGTAGTCAGTGGTGCAGTAATACGTCAGTTTCAGTAGTCAGTGGTGCAGTAATACGCCAGTTTCAGTAGTCACTGGTGCAGTAATACGTCAGTTTCAGTAGTCAGTGGTGCAGTAATACGTCAGTTTCAGTAGTCAGTGGTTCAGTAATACGTCAGTTTCAGTAGTCAGAGGTTCAGTAATACGTCAGTTTCAGTAGTCAGTGGTGCAGTAATACGTCAGTTTCAGTAGTCAGTGGTTCAGTAATACGTCAGTTTCAGTAGTCAGTGGTGCAGTAATACGTCAGTTTCAGTAGTCAGTGGTTCAGTAATACGTCAGTTTCAGTAGTCAGTGGTGCAGTAATACGTCAGTTTCAGTAGTCAGTGGTGCAGTAATACGTCAGTTTCAGTAGTCAGTGGTGCAGTAATACGTCAGTTTCAGTAGTCACTGGTGCAGTAATACGTCAGTTTCAGTAGTCAGTGGTTCAGTAATACGTCAGTTTCAGTAGTCAGTGGTGCAGTAACACGTCAGTTTCAGTAGTCACTGGTGCAGTAATACGTCAGTTTCAGTAGTCAGTGGTTCAGTAATACGTCAGTTTCAGTAGTCAGTGGTGCAGTAATACGTCAGTTTCAGTAGTCACTGGTGCAGTAATACGTCAGTTTCAGTAGTCAGTGGTTCAGTAATACGTCAGTTTCAGTAGTCAGTGGTGCAGTAATACGTCAGTTTCAGTAGTCAGTGGTGCAGTAATACGCCAGTTTCAGTAGTCACTGGTGCAGTAATACGCCAGTTTCAGTAGTCACTGGTGCAGTAATACGTCAGTTTCAGTAGTCACTGGTGCAGTAATACGCCAGTTTCAGTACTCAGTGGTGCAGTAATACGTCAGTTTCAGTAGTCAGTGGTGCAGTAATACGTCAGTTTCAGTAGTCACTGGTGCAGTAATACGTCAGTTTCAGTAGTCAGTGGTGCAGTAATACGCCAGTTTCAGTAGTCAGTGGTGCAGTAATACGTCAGTTTCAGTAGTCACTGGTGCAGTAATACGTCAGTTTCAATAGTCAGTGGTTCAGTAATACGTCAGTTTCAGTAGTCAGTGGTGCAGTAATACGTCAGTTTCAGTAGTCAGTGGTGCAGTAATACGTCAGTTTCAGTAGTCAGTGGTGCAGTAATACGCCAGTTTCAGTAGTCACTGGTGCAGTAATACGTCAGTTTCAGTAGTCAGTGGTGCAGTAATACGTCAGTTTCAGTAGTCAGTGGTGCAGTAATACGCCAGTTTCAGTAGTCACTGGTGCAGTAATACGTCAGTTTCAGTAGTCACTGGTGCAGTAATACGCCAGTTTCAGTAGTCACTGGTGCAGTAATACGCCAGTTTCAGTAGTCACTGGTGCAGTAATACGCCAGTTTCAGTAGTCAGTGGTGCAGTAATACGTCAGTTTCAGTAGTCAGTGGTGCAGTAATACGCCAGTTTCAGTAGTCACTGGTGCAGTAATACGTCAGTTTCAGTAGTCAGTGGTGCAGTAATACGTCAGTTTCAGTAGTCAGTGGTGCAGTAATACGTCAGTTTCAGTAGTCACTGGTGCAGTAATACGTCAGTTTCAGTAGTCAGTGGTGCAGTAATACGTCAGTTTCAGTAGTCACTGGTGCAGTAATACGTCAGTTTCAGTAGTCACTGGTGCAGTAATACGTCAGTTTCAGTAGTCAGTGGTGCAGTAATACGTCAGTTTCAGTAGTCAGTGGTGCAGTAATACGTCAGTTTCAGTAGTCAGTGGTGCAGTAATACGCCAGTTTCAGTAGTCACTGGTGCAGTAATACGTCAGTTTCAGTAGTCAGTGGTGCAGTAATACGCCAGTTTCAGTAGTCACTGGTGCAGTAATACGCCAGTTTCAGTAGTCACTGGTGCAGTAATACGTCAGTTTCAGTAGTCAGTGGTGCAGTAATACGTCAGTTTCAGTAGTCAGTGGTGCAGTAATACGCCAGTTTCAGTAGTCAGTGGTGCAGTAATACATCAGTTTCAGTAGTCACTGGTGCAGTAATACGTCAGTTTCAGTAGTCAGTGGTGCAGTAATACGTCAGTTACAGTAGTCAGTGGTGCAGTAATACGTCAGGTTCAGTAGTCACTGGTGCAGTAATACGTCAGTTTCAGTAGTCACTGGTGCAGTAATACGTCAGTTTCAGTAGTCAGTGGTTCAGTAATACGTCAGTTTCAGTAGTCAGTGGTTCAGTAATACGTCAGTTTCAGTAGTCAGTGGTGCAGTAATACGTCAGTTTCAGTAGTCACTGGTGCAGTAATACGTCAGTTTCAGTAGTCAGTGGTTCAGTAATATGTCAGTTTCAGTAGTCAGTGGTGCAGTAATACGCCAGTTTCAGTAGTCACTGGTGCAGTAATACGTCAGTTTCAGTAGTCACTGGTGCAGTAATACGCCAGTTTCAGTAGTCACTGGTGCAGTAATTCGTCAGTTTCAGTAGTCAGTGGTTCAGTAATACGTCAGTTTCAGTAGTCAGTGGTGCAGTAATACGCCAGTTTCAGTAGTCACTGGTGCAGTAATACGTCAGTTTCAGTAGTCAGTGGTTCAGTAATACGTCAGTTTCAGTAGTCAGTGGTGCAGTAATACGCCAGTTTCAGTAGTCACTGGTGCAGTAATACGTCAGTTTCAGTAGTCACTGGTGCAGTAATACGCCAGTTTCAGTAGTCACTGGTGCAGTAATACGCCAGTTTCAGTAGTCACTGGTGCAGTAATACGCCAGTTTCAGTAGTCACTGGTGCAGTAATACGTCAGTTTCAGTAGTCACTGGTGCAGTAATACGTCAGTTTCAGTAGTCACTGGTGCAGTAATACGCCAGTTTCAGTAGTCACTGGTGCAGTAATACGCCAGTTTCAGTAGTCACTGGTGCAGTAATACGCCAGTTTCAGTAGTCACTGGTGCAGTAATACGCCAGTTTCAGTAGTCACTGGTGCAGTAATACGCCAGTTTCAGTAGTCACTGGTGCAGTAATACGTCAGTTTCAGTAGTCAGTGGTGCAGTAATACGTCAGTTTCAGTAGTCAGTGGTGCAGTAATACGCCAGTTTCAGTAGTCACTGGTGCAGTAATACGTCAGTTTCAGTAGTCAGTGGTGCAGTAATACGTCAGTTTCAGTAGTCAGTGGTGCAGTAATACGTCAGTTTCAGTAGTCAGTGGTTCAGTAATACGTCAGTTTCAGTAGTCAGTGGTGCAGTAATACGTCAGTTTCAGTAGTCAGTGGTTCAGTAATACGTCAGTTTCAGTAGTCAGTGGTGCAGTAATACGTCAGTTTCAGTAGTCACTGGTGCAGTAATACGCCAGTTTCAGTAGTCACTGGTGCAGTAATACGTCAGTTTCAGTAGTCAGTGGTGCAGTAATACGCCAGTTTCAGTAGTCACTGGTGCAGTAATACGTCAGTTTCAGTAGTCAGTGGTGCAGTAATACGTCAGTTTCAGTAGTCAGTGGTGCAGTAATACGCCAGTTTCAGTAGTCACTGGTGCAGTAATACGTCAGTTTCAGTAGTCAGTGGTGCAGTAATACGTCAGTTTCAGTAGTCAGTGGTGCAGTAATACGTCAGTTTCAGTAGTCAGTGGTGCAGTAATACGTCAGTTTCAGTAGTCAGTGGTTCAGTAATACGTCAGTTTCAGTAGTCACTGGTGCAGTAATACGCCAGTTTCAGTAGTCACTGGTGCAGTAATACGTTAGTTTCAGTAGTCAGTGGTGCAGTAATACGCCAGTTTCAGTAGTCACTGGTGCAGTAATACGTCAGTTTCAGTAGTCAGTGGTGCAGTAATACGTCAGTTTCAGTAGTCAGTGGTGCAGTAATACGCCAGTTTCAGTAGTCACTGGTGCAGTAATACGTCAGTTTCAGTAGTCAGTGGTTCAGTAATACGTCAGTTTCAGTAGTCAGTGGTGCAGTAATACGTCAGTTTCAGTAGTCAGTGGTGCAGTAATACGTCAGTTTCAGTAGTCAGTGGTGCAGTAATACGTCAGTTTCAGTAGTCACTGGTGCAGTAATACGTCAGTTTCAGTAGTCAGTGGTTCAGTAATACGTCAGTTTCAGTAGTCAGTGGTGCAGTAACACGTCAGTTTCAGTAGTCACTGGTGCAGTAATACGTCAGTTTCAGTAGTCAGTGGTTCAGTAATACGTCAGTTTCAGTAGTCAGTGGTGCAGTAATACGTCAGTTTCAGTAGTCACTGGTGCAGTAATACGTCAGTTTCAGTAGTCAGTGGTTCAGTAATACGTCAGTTTCAGTAGTCAGTGGTGCAGTAATACGTCAGTTTCAGTAGTCAGTGGTGCAGTAATACGTTAGTTTCAGTAGTCAGTGGTGCAGTAATACGTCAGTTTCAGTAGTCACTGGTGCAGTAATACGTCAGTTTCAGTAGTCAGTGGTTCAGTAATACGTCAGTTTCAGTAGTCAGTGGTTCAGTAATACGTCAGTTTCAGTAGTCAGTGGTGCAGTAATACGCCAGTTTCAGTAGTCACTGGTGCAGTAATACGTCAGTTTCAGTAGTCAGTGGTTCAGTAATACGTCAGTTTCAGTAGTCAGTGGTGCAGTAATACGCCAGCTTCAGTAGTCACTGGTGCAGTAATACGTCAGTTTCAGTAGTCACTGGTGCAGTAATACGTCAGTTTCAGTAGTCACTGGTGCAGTAATACGTCAGTTTCAGTAGTCAGTGGTTCAGTAATACGTCAGTTTCAGTAGTCAGTGGTGCAGTAATACGCCAGTTTCAGTAGTCACTGGTGCAGTAATACGTCAGTTTCAGTAGTCAGTGGTTCAGTAATACGTCAGTTTCAGTAGTCAGTGGTTCAGTAATACGCCAGTTTCAGTAGTCACTGGTGCAGTAATACGTCAGTTTCAGTAGTCACTGGTGCAGTAATACGCCAGTTTCAGTAGTCACTGGTGCAGTAATACGCCAGTTTCAGTAGTCACTGGTGCAGTAATACGCCAGTTTCAGTAGTCACTGGTGCAGTAATACGTCAGTTTCAGTAGTCACTGGTGCAGTAATACGTCAGTTTCAGTAGTCAGTGGTGCAGTAATACGCCAGTTTCAGTAGTCACTGGTGCAGTAATACGTCAGTTTCAGTAGTCAGTGGTGCAGTAATACGCCAGTTTCAGTAGTCACTGGCGCAGTAATACGTCAGTTTCAGTAGTCACTGGTGCAGTAATACGTCAGTTTCAGTAGTCACTGGTGCAGTAATACGCCAGTTTCAGTAGTCACTGGTGCAGTAATACGTCAGTTTCAGTAGTCACTGGTGCAGTAATACGTCAGTTTCAGTAGTCAGTGGTGCAGTAATACGCCAGTTTCAGTAGTCACTGGTGCAGTAATACGTCAGTTTCAGTAGTCAGTGGTGCAGTAATACGCCAGTTTCAGTAGTCACTGGCGCAGTAATACGTCAGTTTCAGTAGTCACTGGTGCAGTAATACGTCAGTTTCAGTAGTCACTGGTGCAGTAATACGTCAGTTACAGTAGTCACTGGTGCAGTAATACGTCAGTTTCAGTAGTCAGTGGTGCAGTAATACGTCAGTTACAGTAGTCAGTGGTGCAGTAATACGTCAGTTTCAGTAGTCACTGGTGCAGTAATACGTCAGTTTCAGTAGTCACTGGTGCAGTAATACGTCAGTTTCAGTAGTCAGTGGTGCAGTAATGGGTCAGTTTCAGTAGTCACTGGTGCAGTAATACGTCGGTTTCAGTAGTCAGTGGTGCAGTAATGGGTCAGTTTCAGTAGTCACTGGTGCAGTAATACGTCAGTTTCAGTAGTCAGTGGTGCAGTAATACGTCAGTTTCAGTAGTCACTGGTGCAGTAATACGTCAGTTTCAGTAGTCAGTGGTGCAGTAATACATCAGTTTCAGTAGTCACTGGTGCAGTAATACGTCAGTTTCAGTAGTCAGTGGTGCTGTAATACGTCAGTTACAGTAGTCAGTGGTGCAGTAATACGTCAGTTTCAGTAGTCACTGGTGCAGTAATACGTCAGTTTCAGTAGTCACTGGTGCAGTAATACGTCAGTTTCAGTAGTCAGTGGTTCAGTAATATGTCAGTTTCAGTAGTCAGTGGTGCAGTAATACGTCAGTTTCAGTAGTCACTGGTGCAGTAATACGTCAGTTTCAGTAGTCAGTGGTGCAGTAATACGTCAGTTTCAGTAGTCAGTGGTGCAGTAATACGTCAGTTTCAGTAGTCAGTGGTGCAGTAATACGCCAGTTTCAGTAGTCACTGGTGCAGTAATACGTCAGTTTCAGTAGTCAGTGGTGCAGTAATACGCCAGTTTCAGTAGTCACTGGTGCAGTAATACGCCAGTTTCAGTAGTCACTGGTGCAGTAATACGTCAGTTTCAGTAGTCAGTGGTGCAGTAATACGTCAGTTTCAGTAGTCAGTGGTGCAGTAATACGCCAGTTTCAGTAGTCAGTGGTGCAGTAATACATCAGTTTCAGTAGTCACTGGTGCAGTAATACGTCAGTTTCAGTAGTCAGTGGTGCAGTAATACGTCAGTTACAGTAGTCAGTGGTGCAGTAATACGTCAGTTTCAGTAGTCACTGGTGCAGTAATACGTCAGTTTCAGTAGTCACTGGTGCAGTAATACGTCAGTTTCAGTAGTCAGTGGTTCAGTAATACGTCAGTTTCAGTAGTCAGTGGTTCAGTAATACGTCAGTTTCAGTAGTCAGTGGTGCAGTAATACGTCAGTTTCAGTAGTCAGTGGTGCAGTAATACGCCAGTTTCAGTAGTCACTGGTGCAGTAATACGTCAGTTTCAGTAGTCAGTGGTGCAGTAATACGTCAGTTTCAGTAGTCAGTGGTGCAGTAATACGCCAGTTTCAGTAGTCACTGGTGCAGTAATACGTCAGTTTCAGTAGTCAGTGGTGCAGTAATACGTCAGTTTCAGTAGTCAGTGGTGCAGTAATACGTCAGTTTCAGTAGTCAGTGGTTCAGTAATACGTCAGTTTCAGTAGTCAGTGGTGCAGTAATACGTCAGTTTCAGTAGTCAGTGGTTCAGTAATACGTCAGTTTCAGTAGTCAGTGGTGCAGTAATACGTCAGTTTCAGTAGTCACTGGTGCAGTAATACGCCAGTTTCAGTAGTCACTGGTGCAGTAATACGTCAGTTTCAGTAGTCAGTGGTGCAGTAATACGCCAGTTTCAGTAGTCACTGGTGCAGTAATACGTCAGTTTCAGTAGTCAGTGGTGCAGTAATACGTCAGTTTCAGTAGTCAGTGGTGCAGTAATACGCCAGTTTCAGTAGTCAGTGGTGCAGTAATACGCCAGTTTCAGTAGTCAGTGGTGCAGTAATACGCCAGTTTCAGTAGTCAGTGGTGCAGTAATACGCCAGTTTCAGTAGTCACTGGTGCAGTAATACGTCAGTTTCAGTAGTCAGTGGTGCAGTAATACGTCAGTTTCAGTAGTCAGTGGTGCAGTAATACGTCAGTTTCAGTAGTCAGTGGTTCAGTAATACGTCAGTTTCAGTAGTCAGTGGTGCAGTAATACGTCAGTTTCAGTAGTCAGTGGTTCAGTAATACGTCAGTTTCAGTAGTCAGTGGTGCAGTAATACGTCAGTTTCAGTAGTCACTGGTGCAGTAATACGCCAGTTTCAGTAGTCACTGGTGCAGTAATACGTCAGTTTCAGTAGTCAGTGGTGCAGTAATACGCCAGTTTCAGTAGTCACTGGTGCAGTAATACGTCAGTTTCAGTAGTCAGTGGTGCAGTAATACGTCAGTTTCAGTAGTCAGTGGTGCAGTAATACGCCAGTTTCAGTAGTCAGTGGTGCAGTAATACGCCAGTTTCAGTAGTCACTGGTGCAGTAATACGCCAGTTTCAGTAGTCAGTGGTGCAGTAATACGCCAGTTTCAGTAGTCAGTGGTGCAGTAATACGCCAGTTTCAGTAGTCACTGGTGCAGTAATACGTCAGTTTCAGTAGTCAGTGGTGCAGTAATACGTCAGTTTCAGTAGTCAGTGGTTCAGTAATACGTCAGTTTCAGTAGTCACTGGTGCAGTAATACGTCAGTTTCAGTAGTCACTGGTGCAGTAATACGCCAGTTTCAGTAGTCACTGGTGCAGTAATACGTCAGTTTCAGTAGTCAGTGGTGCAGTAATACGTCAGCTTCAGTAGTCAGTGGTGCAGTAATACGCCAGTGTCAGTAGTCACTGGTGCAGTAATACGTCAGTTTCAGTAGTCACTGGTGCAGTAATACGCCAGTGTCAGTAGTCACTGGTGCAGTAATACGCCAGTGTCAGTAGTCACTGGTGCAGTAATACGTCAGTTTCAGTAGTCAGTGGTGCAGTAATACGTCAGTTTCAGTAGTCAGTGGTGCAGTAATACGCCAGTGTCAGTAGTCACTGGTGCAGTAATACGTCAGTTTCAGTAGTCACTGGTGCAGTAATACGTCAGTTTCAGTAGTCAGTGGTGCAGTAATACGCCAGTGTCAGTAGTCACTGGTGCAGTAATACGCCAGTTTCAGTAGTCACTGGTGCAGTAATACGTCAGTTTCAGTAGTCAGTGGTGCAGTAATACGTCAGTTTCAGTAGTCAGTGGTGCAGTAATACGCCAGTGTCAGTAGTCACTGGTGCAGTAATACGCCAGTTTCAGTAGTCACTGGTGCAGTAATACGTCAGTTTCAGTAGTCAGTGGTGCAGTAATACGTCAGTTTCAGTAGTCAGTGGTTCAGTAATACGTCAGTTTCAGTAGTCAGTGGTGCAGTAATACGTCAGTTTCAGTAGTCAGTGGTGCAGTAATACGTCAGTTTCAGTAGTCAGTGGTGCAGTAATACGTCAGTTTCAGTAGTCACTGGTGCAGTAATACGTCAGTTTCAGTAGTCAGTGGTGCAGTAATACGTCAGTTTAGTAGTCAGTGGTTCAGTAATACGTCAGTTTCAGTAGTCAGTGGTGCAGTAATACGTCAGTTTCAGTAGTCAGTGGTGCAGTAATACGTCAGTTTCAGTAGTCACTGGTGCAGTAATACGTCAGTTTCAGTAGTCAGTGGTGCAGTAATACGTCAGTTTCAGTAGTCAGTGGTTCAGTAATACGTCAGTTTCAGTAGTCAGTGGTGCAGTAATACGTCAGTTTCAGTAGTCAGTGGTGCAGTAATACGTCAGTTTCAGTAGTCACTGGTGCAGTAATACGTCAGTTTCAGTAGTCAGTGGTGCAGTAATACGTCAGTTTCAGTAGTCAGTGGTTCAGTAATACGTCAGTTTCAGTAGTCAGTGGTGCAGTAATACGTCAGTTTCAGTAGTCAGTGGTGCAGTAATACGTCAGTTTCAGTAGTCACTGGTGCAGTAATACGTCAGTTTCAGTAGTCAGTGGTGCAGTAATACGTCAGTTTCAGTAGTCAGTGGTTCAGTAATACGTCAGTTTCAGTAGTCAGTGGTTCAGTAATACGTCAGTTTCAGTAGTCAGTGGTGCAGTAATACGCCAGTTTCAGTAGTCAGTGGTGCAGTAATACGCCAGTTTCAGTAGTCACTGGTGCAGTAATACGTCAGTTTCAGTAGTCAGTGGTGCAGTAATACGTCAGTTTCAGTAGTCAGTGGTGCAGTAATACGCCAGTGTCAGTAGTCACTGGTGCAGTAATACGCCAGTTTCAGTAGTCAGTGGTGCAGTAATACGTCAGTTTCAGTAGTCAGTGGTTCAGTAATACGTCAGTTTCAGTAGTCAGTGGTGCAGTAATACGTCAGTTTCAGTAGTCAGTGGTTCAGTAATACGTCAGTTTCAGTAGTCAGTGGTGCAGTAATACGTCAGTTTCAGTAGTCAGTGGTGCAGTAATACGTCAGTTTCAGTAGTCAGTGGTGCAGTAATACGTCAGTTTCAGTAGTCAGTGGTTCAGTAATACGTCAGTTTCAGTAGTCAGTGGTGCAGTAATACGTCAGTTTCAGTAGTCAGTGGTGCAGTAATACGTCAGTTTCAGTAGTCAGTGGTTCAGTAATACGCCAGTTTCAGTAGTCACTGGTGCAGTAATACGTCAGTTTCAGTAGTCAGTGGTGCAGTAATACGTCAGTTTCAGTAGTCACTGGTGCAGTAATACGTCCAGTGTCAGTAGTCACTGGTGCAGTATACGCCAGTGTCAGTAGTCACTGGTGCAGTAATACGCCAGTTTCAGTAGTCACTGGTGCAGTAATACGTCAGTTTCAGTAGTCAGTGGTGCAGTAATACGTCAGTTTCAGTAGTCAGTGGTTCAGTAATACGTCAGTTTCAGTAGTCAGTGGTGCAGTAATACGTCAGTTTCAGTAGTCAGTGGTTCAGTAATACGTCAGTTTCAGTAGTCAGTGGTGCAGTAATACGTCAGTTTCAGTAGTCAGTGGTTGCAGTAATACGTCAGTTTCAGTAGTCAGTGGTGCAGTAATACGTCAGTTTCAGTAGTCACTGGTGCAGTAATACGTCAGTTTCAGTAGTCACTGGTGCAGTAATACGTCAGTTTCAGTAGTCAGTGGTTCAGTAATATGTCAGTTTCAGTAGTCAGTGGTGCAGTAATACGTCAGTTTCAGTAGTCACTGGTGCAGTAATACGTCAGTTTCAGTAGTCACTGGTGCAGTAATACGCCAGTGTCAGTAGTCACTGGTGCAGTAATACGCCAGTGTCAGTAGTCACTGGTGCAGTAATACGTCAGTTTCAGTAGTCAGTGGTGCAGTAATACGTCAGTTTCAGTAGTCAGTGGTTCAGTAATACGTCAGTTTCAGTAGTCAGTGGTGCAGTAATACGTCAGTTTCAGTAGTCAGTGGTTCAGTAATACGTCAGTTTCAGTAGTCAGCTGGTGCAGTAATACGTCAGTTTCAGTAGTCAGTGGTTCAGTAATACGTCAGTTTCAGTAGTCAGTGGTGCAGTAATACGTCAGTTTCAGTAGTCAGTGGTGCAGTAATACGTCAGTTTCAGTAGTCACTGGTGCAGTAATACGTCAGTTTCAGTAGTCACTGGTGCAGTAATACGTCAGTTTCAGTAGTCAGTGGTTCAGTAATATGTCAGTTTCAGTAGTCAGTGGTGCAGTAATACGTCAGTTTCAGTAGTCACTGGTGCAGTAATACGTCAGTTTCAGTAGTCAGTGGTGCAGTAATACGTCAGTTTCAGTAGTCAGTGGTGCAGTAATACGTCAGTTTCAGTAGTCAGTGGTGCAGTAATACGCCAGTTTCAGTAGTCACTGGTGCAGTAATACGTCAGTTTCAGTAGTCAGTGGTGCAGTAATACGCCAGTTTCAGTAGTCACTGGTGCAGTAATACGCAGTTTCAGTAGTCACTGGTGCAGTAATACGTCAGTTTCAGTAGTCAGTGGTGCAGTAATACGTCAGTTTCAGTAGTCAGTGGTGCAGTAATACGCCAGTTTCAGTAGTCAGTGGTGCAGTAAATACATCAGTTTCAGTAGTCACTGGTGCAGTAATACGTCAGTTTCAGTAGTCAGTGGTGCAGTAATACGTCAGTTTCAGTAGTCAGTGGTGCAGTAATACGTCAGTTTCAGTAGTCATGGTGCAGTAATACGTCAGTTTCAGTAGTCACTGGTGCAGTAATACGTCAGTTTCAGTAGTCAGTGGTTCAGTAATACGTCAGTTTCAGTAGTCAGTGGTGCAGTAATACGTCAGTTTCAGTAGTCAGTGGTGCAGTAATACGTCAGTTTCAGTAGTCAGTGGTTCAGTAATACGTCAGTTTCAGTAGTCACTGGTGCAGTAATACGCCAGTTTCAGTAGTCAGTGGTGCAGTAATACGCCAGTTTCAGTAGTCAGTGGTGCAGTAATACGTCAGTTTCAGTAGTCACTAGTGCAGTAATACGTCAGTTTCAGTAGTCAGTGGTTCAGTAATATGTCAGTTTCAGTAGTCAGTGGTGCAGTAATACGCCAGTTTCAGTAGTCACTGGTGCAGTAATACGTCAGTTTCAGTAGTCACTGGTGCAGTAATACGCCAGTTTCAGTAGTCACTGGTGCAGTAATTCGTCAGTTTCAGTAGTCAGTGGTTCAGTAATACGTCAGTTTCAGTAGTCAGTGGTGCAGTAATACGCCAGTTTCAGTAGTCACTGGTGCAGTAATACGTCAGTTTCAGTAGTCAGTGGTTCAGTAATACGTCAGTTTCAGTAGTCAGTGGTGCAGTAATACGCCAGTTTCAGTAGTCACTGGTGCAGTAATACGTCAGTTTCAGTAGTCACTGGTGCAGTAATACGCCAGTTTCAGTAGTCACTGGTGCAGTAATACGCCAGTTTCAGTAGTCACTGGTGCAGTAATACGCCAGTTTCAGTAGTCACTGGTGCAGTAATACGTCAGTTCCAGTAGTCACTGGTGCAGTAATACGTCAGTTTCAGTAGTCACTGGTGCAGTAATACGCCAGTTTCAGTAGTCACTGGTGCAGTAATACGCAGTTTCAGTAGTCACTGGTGCAGTAATACGCCAGTTTCAGTAGTCACTGGTGCAGTAATACGCCAGTTTCAGTAGTCACTGGTGCAGTAATACGTCAGTTTCAGTAGTCAGTGGTGCAGTAATACGTCAGTTTCAGTAGTCAGTGGTGCAGTAATACGCCAGTTTCAGTAGTCACTGGTGCAGTAATACGTCAGTTTCAGTAGTCAGTGGTGCAGTAATACGTCAGTTTCAGTAGTCAGTGGTGCAGTAATACGTCAGTTTCAGTAGTCAGTGGTTCAGTAATACGTCAGTTTCAGTAGTCAGTGGTGCAGTAATACGTCAGTTTCAGTAGTCAGTGGTTCAGTAATACGTCAGTTTCAGTAGTCAGTGGTGCAGTAATACGTCAGTTTCAGTAGTCACTGGTGCAGTAATACGCCAGTTTCAGTAGTCACTGGTGCAGTAATACGTCAGTTTCAGTAGTCAGTGGTGCAGTAATACGCCAGTTTCAGTAGTCACTGGTGCAGTAATACGTCAGTTTCAGTAGTCAGTGGTGCAGTAATACGTCAGTTTCAGTAGTCAGTGGTGCAGTAATACGCCAGTTTCAGTAGTCACTGGTGTAGTAATACGTCAGTTTCAGTAGTCAGTGGTGCAGTAATACGTCAGTTTCAGTAGTCAGTGGTGCAGTAATACGTCAGTTTCAGTAGTCAGTGGTTCAGTAATACGTCAGTTTCAGTAGTCAGTGGTGCAGTAATACGTCAGTTTCAGTAGTCAGTGGTTCAGTAATACGTCAGTTTCAGTAGTCACTGGTGCAGTAATACGCCAGTTTCAGTAGTCACTGGTGCAGTATTACGTCAGTTTCAGTAGTCAGTGGTGCAGTAATACGCCAGTTTCAGTAGTCACTGGTGCAGTAATACGTCAGTTTCAGTAGTCAGTGGTGCAGTAATACGTCAGTTTCAGTAGTCAGTGGTGCAGTAATACGCCAGTTTCAGTAGTCACTGGTGCAGTAATACGTCAGTTTCAGTAGTCAGTGGTGCAGTAATACGTCAGTTTCAGTAGTCAGTGGTTCAGTAATACGTCAGTTTCAGTAGTCAGTGGTTCAGTAATACGTCAGTTTCAGTAGTCTGTGGTGCAGTAATACGTCAGTTTCAGTAGTCAGTGGTTCAGTAATACGTCAGTTTCAGTAGTCAGTGGTGCAGTAATACGTCAGTTTCAGTAGTCAGTGGTTCAGTAATACGTCAGTTTCAGTAGTCAGTGGTGCAGTAATACGTCAGTTTCAGTAGTCAGTGGTGCAGTAATACGTCAGTTTCAGTAGTCAGTGGTGCAGTAATACGTCAGTTTCAGTAGTCACTGGTGCAGTAATACGTCAGTTTCAGTAGTCAGTGGTTCAGTAATACGTCAGTTTCAGTAGTCAGTGGTGCAGTAACACGTCAGTTTCAGTAGTCACTGGTGCAGTAATACGTCAGTTTCAGTAGTCAGTGGTTCAGTAATACGTCAGTTTCAGTAGTCAGTGGTGCAGTAATACGTCAGTTTCAGTAGTCACTGGTGCAGTAATACGTCAGTTTCAGTAGTCAGTGGTTCAGTAATACGTCAGTTTCAGTAGTCAGTGGTGCAGTAATACGTCAGTTTCAGTAGTCAGTGGTGCAGTAATACGTTAGTTTCAGTAGTCAGTGGTGCAGTAATACGTCAGTTTCAGTAGTCACTGGTGCAGTAATACGTCAGTTTCAGTAGTCAGTGGTTCAGTAATACGTCAGTTTCAGTAGTCAGTGGTTCAGTAATACGTCAGTTTCAGTAGTCAGTGGTGCAGTAATACGTCAGTTTCAGTAGTCACTGGTGCAGTAATACGTCAGTTTCAGTAGTCAGTGGTTCAGTAATACGTCAGTTTCAGTAGTCAGTGGTGCAGTAATACGCCAGTTTCAGTAGTCACTGGTGCAGTAATACGTCAGTTTCAGTAGTCACTGGTGCAGTAATACGTCAGTTTCAGTAGTCACTGGTGCAGTAATACGTCAGTTTCAGTAGTCAGTGGTTCAGTAATACGTCAGTTTCAGTAGTCAGTGGTGCAGTAATACGCCAGTTTCAGTAGTCACTGGTGCAGTAATACGTCAGTTTCAGTAGTCAGTGGTTCAGTAATACGTCAGTTTCAGTAGTCAGTGGTTCAGTAATACGCCAGTTTCAGTAGTCACTGGTGCAGTAATACGTCAGTTTCAGTAGTCACTGGTGCAGTAATACGCCAGTTTCAGTAGTCACTGGTGCAGTAATACGCCAGTTTCAGTAGTCACTGGTGCAGTAATACGCCAGTTTCAGTAGTCACTGGTGCAGTAATACGTCAGTTTCAGTAGTCACTGGTGCAGTAATACGTCAGTTTCAGTAGTCAGTGGTGCAGTAATACGCCAGTTTCAGTAGTCACTGGTGCAGTAATACGTCAGTTTCAGTAGTCAGTGGTGCAGTAATACGCCAGTTTCAGTAGTCACTGGCGCAGTAATACGTCAGTTTCAGTAGTCACTGGTGCAGTAATACGTCAGTTTCAGTAGTCACTGGTGCAGTAATACGCCAGTTTCAGTAGTCACTGGTGCAGTAATACGTCAGTTTCAGTAGTCACTGGTGCAGTAATACGTCAGTTTCAGTAGTCAGTGGTGCAGTAATACGTCAGTTTCAGTAGTCAGTGGTGCAGTAATACGCCAGTTTCAGTAGTCAGTGGTGCAGTAATACGCCAGTTTCAGTAGTCACTGGTGCAGTAATACGTCAGTTTCAGTAGTCAGTGGTGCAGTAATACGCCAGTTTCAGTAGTCACTGGCGCAGTAATACGTCAGTTTCAGTAGTCACTGGTGCAGTAATACGTCAGTTTCAGTAGTCACTGGTGCAGTAATACGTCAGTTACAGTAGTCACTGCTGCAGTAATACGTCAGTTTCAGTAGTCAGTGGCGCAGTAATACGTCAGTTACAGTAGTCAGTGGTGCAGTAATACGTCAGTTTCAGTAGTCACTGGTGCAGTAATACGTCAGTTTCAGTAGTCACTGGTGCAGTAATACGTCAGTTTCAGTAGTCAGTGGTGCAGTAATGGGTCAGTTTCAGTAGTCACTGGTGCAGTAATACGTCGGTTTCAGTAGTCAGTGGTGCAGTAATGGGTCAGTTTCAGTAGTCACTGGTGCAGTAATACGTCAGTTTCAGTAGTCAGTGGTGCAGTAATACGTCAGTTTCAGTAGTCACTGGTGCAGTAATACGTCAGTTTCAGTAGTCAGTGGTGCAGTAATACATCAGTTTCAGTAGTCACTGGTGCAGTAATACGTCAGTTTCAGTAGTCAGTGGTGCAGTAATACATCAGTTACAGTAGTCAGTGGTGCAGTAATACGTCAGTTTCAGTAGTCACTGGTGCAGTAATACGTCAGTTTCAGTAGTCACTGGTGCAGTAATACGTCAGTTTCAGTAGTCAGTGGTTCAGTAATACGTCAGTTTCAGTAGTCAGTGGTTCAGTAATACGTCAGTTTCAGTAGTCAGTGGTGCAGTAATACGTCAGTTTCAGTAGTCACTGGTGCAGTAATACGTCAGTTTCAGTAGTCAGTGGTTCAGTAATATGTCAGTTTCAGTAGTCAGTGGTGCAGTAATACGTCAGTTTCAGTAGTCACTGGTGCAGTAATACGTCAGTTTCAGTAGTCAGTGGTGCAGTAATACGTCAGTTTCAGTAGTCAGTGGTGCAGTAATACGTCAGTTTCAGTAGTCAGTGGTGCAGTAATACGCCAGTTTCAGTAGTCAGTGGTGCAGTAATACGTCAGTTTCAGTAGTCACTGGTGCAGTAATACGTCAGTTTCAGTAGTCAGTGGTGCAGTAATACGTCAGTTTCAGTAGTCAGTGGTGCAGTAATACGCCAGTTTCAGTAGTCAGTGGTGCAGTAATACATCAGTTTCAGTAGTCACTGGTGCAGTAATACGTCAGTTTCAGTAGTCAGTGGTGCAGTAATACGTCAGTTACAGTAGTCAGTGGTGCAGTAATACGTCAGTTTCAGTAGTCACTGGTGCAGTAATACGTCAGTTTCAGTAGTCACTGGTGCAGTAATACGTCAGTTTCAGTAGTCAGTGGTTCAGTAATACGTCAGTTTCAGTAGTCAGTGGTTCAGTAATACGTCAGTTTCAGTAGTCAGTGGTGCAGTAATACGTCAGTTTCAGTAGTCAGTGGTGCAGTAATACGCCAGTTTCAGTAGTCACTGGTGCAGTAATACGTCAGTTTCAGTAGTCAGTGGTGCAGTAATACGTCAGTTTCAGTAGTCAGTGGTGCAGTAATACGCCAGTTTCAGTAGTCACTGGTGCAGTAATACGTCAGTTTCAGTAGTCAGTGGTGCAGTAATACGTCAGTTTCAGTAGTCAGTGGTGCAGTAATACGTCAGTTTCAGTAGTCAGTGGTTCAGTAATACGTCAGTTTCAGTAGTCAGTGGTGCAGTAATACGTCAGTTTCAGTAGTCAGTGGTTCAGTAATACGTCAGTTTCAGTAGTCAGTGGTGCAGTAATACGTCAGTTTCAGTAGTCACTGGTGCAGTAATACGCCAGTTTCAGTAGTCACTGGTGCAGTAATACGTCAGTTTCAGTAGTCAGTGGTGCAGTAATACGCCAGTTTCAGTAGTCACTGGTGCAGTAATACGTCAGTTTCAGTAGTCAGTGGTGCAGTAATACGTCAGTTTCAGTAGTCAGTGGTGCAGTAATACGCCAGTTTCAGTAGTCACTGGTGCAGTAATACGTCAGTTTCAGTAGTCAGTGGTGCAGTAATACGTCAGTTTCAGTAGTCAGTGGTGCAGTAATACGTCAGTTTCAGTAGTCAGTGGTTCAGTAATACGTCAGTTTCAGTAGTCAGTGGTGCAGTAATACGTCAGTTTCAGTAGTCAGTGGTTCAGTAATACGTCAGTTTCAGTAGTCAGTGGTGCAGTAATACGCCAGTTTCAGTAGTCAGTGGTGCAGTAATACGTCAGTTTCAGTAGTCACTGGTGCAGTAATACGTCAGTTTCAGTAGTCAGTGGTGCAGTAATACGCCAGTTTCAGTAGTCACTGGTGCAGTAATACGTCAGTTTCAGTAGTCAGTGGTGCAGTAATACGTCAGCTTCAGTAGTCAGTGGTGCAGTAATACGTCAGTTTCAGTAGTCACTGGTGCAGTAATACGCCAGTGTCAGTAGTCACTGGTGCAGTAATACGCCAGTGTCAGTAGTCACTGGTGCAGTAATACATCAGTTTCAGTAGTCAGTGGTGCAGTAATACGTCAGTTTCAGTAGTCAGTGGTGCAGTAATACGTCAGTTTCAGTAGTCAGTGGTGCAGTAATACGTCAGTTTCAGTAGTCACTGGTGCAGTAATACGCCAGTTTCAGTAGTCACTGGTGCAGTAATACGCCAGTTTCAGTAGTCAGTGGTGCAGTAATACGCCAGTTTCAGTAGTCACTGGTGCAGTAATACGTCAGTTTCAGTAGTCAGTGGTGCAGTAATACGTCAGTTTCAGTAGTCAGTGGTGCAGTAATACGCCAGTTTCAGTAGTCACTGGTGCAGTAATACGTCAGTTTCAGTAGTCAGTGGTGCAGTAATACGTCAGTTTCAGTAGTCAGTGGTGCAGTAATACGTCAGTTTCAGTAGTCAGTGGTTCAGTAATACGTCAGTTTCAGTAGTCAGTGGTGCAGTAATACGTCAGTTTCAGTAGTCAGTGGTTCAGTAATACGTCAGTTTCAGTAGTCAGTGGTGCAGTAATACGCCAGTTTCAGTAGTCAGTGGTGCAGTAATACGTCAGTTTCAGTAGTCACTGGTGCAGTAATACGTCAGTTTCAGTAGTCAGTGGTGCAGTAATACGCCAGTTTCAGTAGTCACTGGTGCAGTAATACGTCAGTTTCAGTAGTCAGTGGTGCAGTAATACGTCAGCTTCAGTAGTCAGTGGTGCAGTAATACGTCAGTTTCAGTAGTCACTGGTGCAGTAATACGCCAGTGTCAGTAGTCACTGGTGCAGTAATACGCCAGTGTCAGTAGTCACTGGTGCAGTAATACATCAGTTTCAGTAGTCAGTGGTGCAGTAATACGTCAGTTTCAGTAGTCACTGGTGCAGTAATACGTCAGTTTCAGTAGTCAGTGGTGCAGTAATACGTCAGTTTCAGTAGTCAGTGGTGCAGTAATACGTCAGTTTCAGTAGTCAGTGGTTCAGTAATACGTCAGTTTCAGTAGTCAGTGGTGCAGTAATACGTCAGTTTCAGTAGTCAGTGGTGCAGTAATACGTCAGTTTCAGTAGTCAGTGGTTCAGTAATACGTCAGTTTCAGTAGTCAGTGGTGCAGTAATACGTCAGTTTCAGTAGTCAGTGGTGCAGTAATACGCCAGTGTCAGTAGTCACTGGTGCAGTAATACGTCAGTTTCAGTAGTCACTGGTGCAGTAATACGCCAGTGTCAGTAGTCACTGGTGCAGTAATACGTCAGTTTCAGTAGTCAGTGGTTCAGTAATACGTCAGTTTCAGTAGTCAGTGGTTCAGTAATACGTCAGTTTCAGTAGTCAGTGGTTCAGTAATACGTCAGTTTCAGTAGTCAGTGGTGCAGTAATACGTCAGTTTCAGTAGTCAGTGGTTCAGTAATACGTCAGTTTCAGTAGTCAGTGGTGCAGTAATACGTCAGTTTCAGTAGTCACTGGTGCAGTAATACGTCAGTTTCAGTAGTCACTGGTGCAGTAATACGTCAGTTTCAGTAGTCACTGGTGCAGTAATACGCCAGTGTCAGTAGTCACTGGTGCAGTAATACGTCAGTTTCAGTAGTCAGTGGTTCAGTAATACGTCAGTTTCAGTAGTCAATGGTGCAGTAATACGTCAGTTTCAGTAGTCAGTGGTTCAGTAATACGTCAGTTTCAGTAGTCAGTGGTTCAGTAATACGTCAGTTTCAGTAGTCAGTGGTTCAGTAATACGTCAGTTTCAGTAGTCAGTGGTGCAGTAATACGTCAGTTTCAGTAGTCAGTGGTTCAGTAATACGTCAGTTTCAGTAGTCAGTGGTGCAGTAATACGTCAGTTTCAGTAGTCACTGGTGCAGTAATACGTCAGTTTCAGTAGTCACTGGTGCAGTAATACGTCAGTTTCAGTAGTCACTGGTGCAGTAATACGCCAGTGTCAGTAGTCACTGGTGCAGTAATACGTCAGTTTCAGTAGTCAGTGGTTCAGTAATACGTCAGTTTCAGTAGTCAATGGTGCAGTAATACGTCAGTTTCAGTAGTCAGTGGTTCAGTAATACGTCAGTTTCAGTAGTCAGTGGTGCAGTAATACTTCAGTTTCAGTAGTCAGTGGTGCAGTAATACGTCAGTTTCAGTAGTCAGTGGTTCAGTAATACGTCAGTTTCAGTAGTCAGTGGTGCAGTAATACGTCAGTTTCAGTAGTCAGTGGTGCAGTAATACGTCAGTTTCAGTAGTCAGTGGTTCAGTAATACGTCAGTTTCAGTAGTCAGTGGTGCAGTAATACGCCAGTTTCAGTAGTCACTGGTGCAGTAATACGTCAGTTTCAGTAGTCAGTGGTGCAGTAATACGCCAGTTTCAGTAGTCACTGGTGCAGTAATACGTCAGTTTCAGTAGTCAGTGGTGCAGTAATACGTCAGTTTCAGTAGTCAGTGGTTCAGTAATACGTCAGTTTCAGTAGTCAGTGGTGCAGTAATACGCCAGTGTCAGTAGTCAGTGGTGCAGTAATACGTCAGTTTCAGTAGTCAGTGGTGCAGTAATACGCCAGTGTCAGTAGTCACTGGTGCAGTAATACGTCAGTTTCAGTAGTCACTGGTGCAGTAATACGCCAGTGTCAGTAGTCACTGGTGCAGTAATACGCCAGTGTCAGTAGTCACTGGTGCAGTAATACGTCAGTTTCAGTAGTCAGTGGTGCAGTAATACGTCAGTTTCAGTAGTCAGTGGTTCAGTAATACGTCAGTTTCAGTAGTCAGTGGTGCAGTAATACGTCAGTTTCAGTAGTCAGTGGTGCAGTAATACGTCAGTTTCAGTAGTCACTGGTGCAGTAATACGTCAGTTTCAGTAGTCAGTGGTGCAGTAATACATCAGTTTCAGTAGTCACTGGTGCAGTAATACGTCAGTTTCAGTAGTCAGTGGTGCAGTAATACGTCAGTTACAGTAGTCAGTGGTGCAGTAATACGTCAGTTTCAGTAGTCACTGGTGCAGTAATACGTCAGTTTCAGTAGTCACTGGTGCAGTAATACGTCAGTTTCAGTAGTCAGTGGTTCAGTAATACGTCAGTTTCAGTAGTCAGTGGTTCAGTAATACGTCAGTTTCAGTAGTCAGTGGTGCAGTAATACGTCAGTTTCAGTAGTCACTGGTGCAGTAATACGTCAGTTTCAGTAGTCAGTGGTTCAGTAATATGTCAGTTTCAGTAGTCAGTGGTGCAGTAATACGTCAGTTTCAGTAGTCACTGGTGCAGTAATACGTCAGTTTCAGTAGTCAGTGGTGCAGTAATACGTCAGTTTCAGTAGTCAGTGGTGCAGTAATACGTCAGTTTCAGTAGTCAGTGGTGCAGTAATACGTCAGTTTCAGTAGTCAGTGGTGCAGTAATACGTCAGTTTCAGTAGTCAGTGGTTCAGTAATACGTCAGTTTCAGTAGTCAGTGGTGCAGTAATACGTCAGTTTCAGTAGTCAGTGGTTCAGTAATACGTCAGTTTCAGTAGTCAGTGGTGCAGTAATACGTCAGTTTCAGTAGTCACTGGTGCAGTAATACGCCAGTTTCAGTAGTCACTGGTGCAGTAATACGTCAGTTTCAGTAGTCAGTGGTGCAGTAATACGCCAGTTTCAGTAGTCACTGGTGCAGTAATACGTCAGTTTCAGTAGTCAGTGGTGCAGTAATACGTCAGTTTCAGTAGTCAGTGGTGCAGTAATACGCCAGTTTCAGTAGTCACTGGTGCAGTAATACGTCAGTTTCAGTAGTCAGTGGTGCAGTAATACGTCAGTTTCAGTAGTCAGTGGTGCAGTAATACGTCAGTTTCAGTAGTCAGTGGTTCAGTAATACGTCAGTTTCAGTAGTCAGTGGTGCAGTAATACGCCAGTGTCAGTAGTCACTGGTGCAGTAATACGTCAGTTTCAGTAGTCACTGGTGCAGTAATACGCCAGTGTCAGTAGTCACTGGTGCAGTAATACGTCAGTTTCAGTAGTCAGTGGTGCAGTAATACGCCAGTGTCAGTAGTCACTGGTGCAGTAATACGCCAGTGTCAGTAGTCACTGGTGCAGTAATACGTCAGTTTCAGTAGTCAGTGGTGCAGTAATACGTCAGTTTCAGTAGTCAGTGGTTCAGTAATACGTCAGTTTCAGTAGTCAGTGGTGCAGTAATACGTCAGTTTCAGTAGTCAGTGGTTCAGTAATACGTCAGTTTCAGTAGTCAGTGGTGCAGTAATACGTCAGTTTCAGTAGTCAGTGGTTCAGTAATACGTCAGTTTCAGTAGTCAGTGGTGCAGTAATACGTCAGTTTCAGTAGTCAGTGGTGCAGTAATACGTCAGTTTCAGTAGTCAGTGGTTCAGTAATACGTCAGTTTCAGTAGTCAGTGGTGCAGTAATACGTCAGTTTCAGTAGTCAGTGGTGCAGTAATACGTCAGTTTCAGTAGTCAGTGGTTCAGTAATACGTCAGTTTCAGTAGTCAGTGGTGCAGTAATACGTCAGTTTCAGTAGTCAGTGGTGCAGTAATACGTCAGTTTCAGTAGTCAGTGGTTCAGTAATACGTCAGTTTCAGTAGTCAGTGGTGCAGTAATACGTCAGTTTCAGTAGTCAGTGGTGCAGTAATACGTCAGTTTCAGTAGTCACTGGTGCAGTAATACGTCAGTTTCAGTAGTCAGTGGTTCAGTAATATGTCAGTTTCAGTAGTCAGTGGTGCAGTAATACGTCAGTTTCAGTAGTCACTGGTGCAGTAATACGTCAGTTTCAGTAGTCAGTGGTGCAGTAATACGTCAGTTTCAGTAGTCAGTGGTGCAGTAATACGTCAGTTTCAGTAGTCAGTGGTGCAGTAATACGCCAGTTTCAGTAGTCAGTGGTGCAGTAATACGTCAGTTTCAGTAGTCACTGGTGCAGTAATACGTCAGTTTCAGTAGTCAGTGGTGCAGTAATACGTCAGTTTCAGTAGTCAGTGGTGCAGTAATACGCCAGTTTCAGTAGTCAGTGGTGCAGTAATACATCAGTTTCAGTAGTCACTGGTGCAGTAATACGTCAGTTTCAGTAGTCAGTGGTGCAGTAATACGTCAGTTACAGTAGTCAGTGGTGCAGTAATACGTCAGTTTCAGTAGTCACTGGTGCAGTAATACGTCAGTTTCAGTAGTCACTGGTGCAGTAATACGTCAGTTTCAGTAGTCAGTGGTTCAGTAATACGTCAGTTTCAGTAGTCAGTGGTTCAGTAATACGTCAGTTTCAGTAGTCAGTGGTGCAGTAATACGTCAGTTTCAGTAGTCAGTGGTGCAGTAATACGCCAGTTTCAGTAGTCACTGGTGCAGTAATACGTCAGTTTCAGTAGTCAGTGGTGCAGTAATACGTCAGTTTCAGTAGTCAGTGGTGCAGTAATACGCCAGTTTCAGTAGTCACTGGTGCAGTAATACGTCAGTTTCAGTAGTCAGTGGTGCAGTAATACGTCAGTTTCAGTAGTCAGTGGTGCAGTAATACGTCAGTTTCAGTAGTCAGTGGTTCAGTAATACGTCAGTTTCAGTAGTCAGTGGTGCAGTAATACGTCAGTTTCAGTAGTCAGTGGTTCAGTAATACGTCAGTTTCAGTAGTCAGTGGTGCAGTAATACGTCAGTTTCAGTAGTCACTGGTGCAGTAATACGCCAGTTTCAGTAGTCACTGGTGCAGTAATACGTCAGTTTCAGTAGTCAGTGGTGCAGTAATACGCCAGTTTCAGTAGTCACTGGTGCAGTAATACGTCAGTTTCAGTAGTCAGTGGTGCAGTAATACGTCAGTTTCAGTAGTCAGTGGTGCAGTAATACGCCAGTTTCAGTAGTCACTGGTGCAGTAATACGTCAGTTTCAGTAGTCAGTGGTGCAGTAATACGTCAGTTTCAGTAGTCAGTGGTGCAGTAATACGTCAGTTTCAGTAGTCAGTGGTTCAGTAATACGTCAGTTTCAGTAGTCAGTGGTGCAGTAATACGTCAGTTTCAGTAGTCAGTGGTTCAGTAATACGTCAGTTTCAGTAGTCAGTGGTGCAGTAATACGCCAGTTTCAGTAGTCACTGGTGCAGTAATACGTCAGTTTCAGTAGTCAGTGGTGCAGTAATACGCCAGTTTCAGTAGTCACTGGTGCAGTAATACGTCAGTTTCAGTAGTCAGTGGTGCAGTAATACGTCAGCTTCAGTAGTCAGTGGTGCAGTAATACGCCAGTGTCAGTAGTCACTGGTGCAGTAATACGTCAGTTTCAGTAGTCACTGGTGCAGTAATACGCCAGTGTCAGTAGTCACTGGTGCAGTAATACGCCAGTGTCAGTAGTCACTGGTGCAGTAATACATCAGTTTCAGTAGTCAGTGGTGCAGTAATACGTCAGTTTCAGTAGTCAGTGGTTCAGTAATACGTCAGTTTCAGTAGTCAGTGGTGCAGTAATACGTCAGTTTCAGTAGTCAGTGGTTCAGTAATACGTCAGTTTCTGTAGTCAGTGGTGCAGTAATACGTCAGTTTCAGTAGTCAGTGGTTCAGTAATACGTCAGTTTCAGTAGTCAGTGGTGCAGTAATACGTCAGTTTCAGTAGTCAGTGGTGCAGTAATACGTCAGTTTCAGTAGTCAGTGGTGCAGTAATACGTCAGTTTCAGTAGTCAGTGGTGCAGTAATACGTCAGTTTCAGTAGTCAGTGGTGCAGTAATACGTCAGTTTCAGTAGTCAGTGGTGCAGTAATACGCCAGTTTCAGTAGTCAGTGGTGCAGTAATACGTCAGTTTCAGTAGTCAGTGGTGCAGTAATACGTCAGTTTCAGTAGTCAGTGGTTCAGTAATACGTCAGTTTCAGTAGTCAGTGGTGCAGTAATACGTCAGTTTCAGTAGTCAGTGGTGCAGTAATACGTCAGTTTCAGTAGTCAGTGGTGCAGTAATACGTCAGTTTCAGTAGTCAGTGGTGCAGTAATACGTCAGTTTCAGTAGTCAGTGGTGCAGTAATACGTCAGTTTCAGTAGTCAGTGGTGCAGTAATACGCCAGTTTCAGTAGTCAGTGGTGCAGTAATACGTCAGTTTCAGTAGTCAGTGGTGCAGTAATACGTCAGTTTCAGTAGTCAGTGGTGCAGTAATACGTCAGTTTCAGTAGTCAGTGGTGCAGTAATACGCCAGTTTCAGTAGTCAGTGGTGCAGTAATACGTCAGTTTCAGTAGTCAGTGGTGCAGTAATACGTCAGTTTCAGTAGTCAGTGGTTCAGTAATACGTCAGTTTCAGTAGTCAGTGGTGCAGTAATACGTCAGTTTCAGTAGTCAGTGGTGCAGTAATACGTCAGTTTCAGTAGTCAGTGGTGCAGTAATACGTCAGTTTCAGTAGTCAGTGGTGCAGTAATACGTCAGTTTCAGTAGTCAGTGGTGCAGTAATACGTCAGTTTCAGTAGTCAGTGGTGCAGTAATACGCCAGTTTCAGTAGTCACTGGTGCAGTAATACGTCAGTTTCAGTAGTCAGTGGTGCAGTAATACGCCAGTTTCAGTAGTCACTGGTGCAGTAATACGTCAGTTTCAGTAGTCAGTGGTGCAGTAATACGTCAGCTTCAGTAGTCAGTGGTGCAGTAATACGCCAGTGTCAGTAGTCACTGGTGCAGTAATACGTCAGTTTCAGTAGTCACTGGTGCAGTAATACGCCAGTGTCAGTAGTCACTGGTGCAGTAATACGCCAGTGTCAGTAGTCACTGGTGCAGTAATACATCAGTTTCAGTAGTCAGTGGTGCAGTAATACGTCAGTTTCAGTAGTCAGTGGTTCAGTAATACGTCAGTTTCAGTAGTCAGTGGTGCAGTAATACGTCAGTTTCAGTAGTCAGTGGTTCAGTAATACGTCAGTTTCTGTAGTCAGTGGTGCAGTAATACGTCAGTTTCAGTAGTCAGTGGTTCAGTAATACGTCAGTTTCAGTAGTCAGTGGTGCAGTAATACGTCAGTTTCAGTAGTCAGTGGTGCAGTAATACGTCAGTTTCAGTAGTCAGTGGTTCAGTAATACGTCAGTTTCAGTAGTCAGTGGTGCAGTAATACGTCAGTTTCAGTAGTCAGTGGTGCAGTAATACGTCAGTTTCAGTAGTCAGTGGTTCAGTAATACGTCAGTTTCAGTAGTCAGTGGTGCAGTAATACGTCAGTTTCAGTAGTCAGTGGTGCAGTAATACGTCAGTTTCAGTAGTCAGTGGTTCAGTAATACGTCAGTTTCAGTAGTCAGTGGTGCAGTAATACGTCAGTTTCAGTAGTCAGTGGTGCAGTAATACGTCAGTTTCATTAGTCAGTGGTACAGTAATACGTCAGTTTCAGTAGTCAGTGGTGCAGTAATACGTCAGTTTCAGTAGTCAGTGGTGCAGTAATACGTCAGTTTCAGTAGTCAGTGGTTCAGTAATACGTCAGTTTCAGTAGTCAGTGGTGCAGTAATACGTCAGTTTCAGTAGTCAGTGGTGCAGTAATACGTCAGTTTCAGTAGTCAGTGGTGCAGTAATACGTCAGTTTCAGTAGTCAGTGGTTCAGTAATACGTCAGTTTCAGTAGTCAGTGGTGCAGTAATACGTCAGTTTCAGTAGTCAGTGGTGCAGTAATACGTCAGTTTCAGTAGTCAGTGGTTCAGTAATACGTCAGTTTCAGTAGTCAGTGGTGCAGTAATACGTCAGTTTCAGTAGTCAGTGGTGCAGTAATACGTCAGTTTCAGTAGTCAGTGGTTCAGTAATACGTCAGTTTCAGTAGTCAGTGGTGCAGTAATACGTCAGTTTCAGTAGTCAGTGGTGCAGTAATACGTCAGTTTCAGTAGTCAGTGGTTCAGTAATACGTCAGTTTCAGTAGTCAGTGGTGCAGTAATACGTCAGTTTCAGTAGTCAGTGGTGCAGTAATACGTCAGTTTCAGTAGTCAGTGGTTCAGTAATACGTCAGTTTCAGTAGTCAGTGGTGCAGTAATACGCCAGTTTCAGTAGTCACTGGTGCAGTAATACGTCAGTTTCAGTAGTCAGTGGTGCAGTAATACGCCAGTTTCAGTAGTCACTGGTGCAGTAATACGTCAGTTTCAGTAGTCAGTGGTGCGAGTAATACGTCAGTTTCAGTAGTCAGTGGTGCAGTAATACGTCAGTTACAGTAGTCAGTGGTGCAGTAATACGTCAGTTTCAGTAGTCAGTGGTGCAGTAATACGTCAGTTTCAGTAGTCACTGGTGCAGTAATACGTCAGTTTCAGTAGTCAGTGGTTCAGTAATACGTCAGTTTCAGTAGTCAGTGGTGCAGTAATACGTCAGTTTCAGTAGTCAGTGGTGCAGTAATACGTTAGTTTCAGTAGTCAGTGGTGCAGTAATACGTCAGTTTCAGTAGTCACTGGTGCAGTAATACGTCAGTTTCAGTAGTCAGTGGTTCAGTAATACGTCAGTTTCAGTAGTCAGTGGTTCAGTAATACGTCAGTTTCAGTAGTCAGTGGTGCAGTAATACGTCAGTTTCAGTAGTCACTGGTGCAGTAATACGTCAGTTTCAGTAGTCAGTGGTTCAGTAATACGTCAGTTTCAGTAGTCAGTGGTGCAGTAATACGCCAGTTTCAGTAGTCACTGGTGCAGTAATACGTCAGTTTCAGTAGTCACTGGTGCAGTAATACGTCAGTTTCAGTAGTCACTGGTGCAGTAATACGTCAGTTTCAGTAGTCAGTGGTTCAGTAATACGTCAGTTTCAGTAGTCAGTGGTGCAGTAATACGTCAGTTTCAGTAGTCAGTGGTTCAGTAATACGTCAGTTTCAGTAGTCAGTGGTTCAGTAATACGTCAGTTTCAGTAGTCACTGGTGCAGTAATACGTCAGTTTCAGTAGTCAGTGGTTCAGTAATACGTCAGTTTCAGTAGTCACTGGTGCAGTAATACGTCAGTTTCAGTAGTCAGTGGTTCAGTAATACGTCAGTTTCAGTAGTCAGTGGTGCAGTAATACGCCAGTTTCAGTAGTCACTGGTGCAGTAATACGTCAGTTTCAGTAGTCACTGGTGCAGTAATACGTCAGTTTCAGTAGTCAGTGGTTCAGTAATACGTCAGTTTCAGTAGTCAGTGGTTCAGTAATACGTCAGTTTCAGTAGTCAGTGGTGCAGTAATACGCCAGTGTCAGTAGTCACTGGTGCAGTAATACGTCAGTTTCAGTAGTCAGTGGTGCAGTAATACGTCAGTTTCAGTAGTCAGTGGTTCAGTAATACGTCAGTTTCAGTAGTCAGTGGTGCAGTAATACGCCAGTTTCAGTAGTCACTGGTGCAGTAATACGTCAGTTTCAGTAGTCAGTGGTGCAGTAATACGTCAGTTTCAGTAGTCAGTGGTTCAGTAATACGTCAGTTTCAGTAGTCACTGGTGCAGTAATACGCCAGTTTCAGTAGTCACTGGTGCAGTAATACGTCAGTTTCAGTAGTCACTGGTGCAGTAATACGTCAGTTTCAGTAGTCACTGGTGCAGTAATACGCCAGTGTCAGTAGTCACTGGTGCAGTAATACGCCAGTGTCAGTAGTCACTGGTGCAGTAATACGTCAGTTTCAGTAGTCAGTGGTGCAGTAATACGTCAGTTTCAGTAGTCACTGGTGCAGTAATACGCCAGTTTCAGTAGTCACTGGTGCAGTAATACGCCAGTTTCAGTAGTCACTGGTGCAGTAATACGTCAGTTTCAGTAGTCACTGGTGCAGTAATACGCCAGTGTCAGTAGTCACTGGTGCAGTAATACGCCAGTGTCAGTAGTCAGTGGTGCAGTAATACGTCAGTTTCAGTAGTCAGTGGTGCAGTAATACGTCAGTTTCAGTAGTCACTGGTGCAGTAATACGTCAGTTTCAGTAGTCAGTGGTGCAGTAATACGTCAGTTTCAGTAGTCAGTGGTTCAGTAATACGTCAGTTTCAGTAGTCAGTGGTGCAGTAATACGTCAGATTCAGTAGTCACTGGTGCAGTAATACGCCAGTGTCAGTAGTCACTGGTGCAGTAATACGCCAGTGTCAGTAGTCACTGGTGCAGTAATACGTCAGTTTCAGTAGTCAGTGGTGCAGTAATACGTCAGTTTCAGTAGTCAGTGGTTCAGTAATACGTCAGTTTCAGTAGTCAGTGGTGCAGTAATACGTCAGTTTCAGTAGTCAGTGGTTCAGTAATACGTCAGTTTCAGTAGTCAGTGGTGCAGTAATACGTCAGTTTCAGTAGTCAGTGGTTCAGTAATACGTCAGTTTCAGTAGTCAGTGGTGCAGTAATACGTCAGTTTCAGTAGTCAGTGGTGCAGTAATACGTCAGTTTCAGTAGTCAGTGGTGCAGTAATACGTCAGTTTCAGTAGTCACTGGTGCAGTAATACGTCAGTTTCAGTAGTCAGTGGTTCAGTAATACGTCAGTTTCAGTAGTCAGTGGTGCAGTAACACGTCAGTTTCAGTAGTCACTGGTGCAGTAATACGTCAGTTTCAGTAGTCAGTGGTTCAGTAATACGTCAGTTTCAGTAGTCAGTGGTGCAGTAATACGTCAGTTTCAGTAGTCACTGGTGCAGTAATACGTCAGTTTCAGTAGTCAGTGGTTCAGTAATACGTCAGTTTCAGTAGTCAGTGGTGCAGTAATACGTCAGTTTCAGTAGTCAGTGGTGCAGTAATACGTTAGTTTCAGTAGTCAGTGGTGCAGTAATACGTCAGTTTCAGTAGTCACTGGTGCAGTAATACGTCAGTTTCAGTAGTCAGTGGTTCAGTAATACGTCAGTTTCAGTAGTCAGTGGTTCAGTAATACGTCAGTTTCAGTAGTCAGTGGTGCAGTAATACGTCAGTTTCAGTAGTCACTGGTGCAGTAATACGTCAGTTTCAGTAGTCAGTGGTTCAGTAATACGTCAGTTTCAGTAGTCAGTGGTGCAGTAATACGCCAGTTTCAGTAGTCACTGGTGCAGTAATACGTCAGTTTCAGTAGTCACTGGTGCAGTAATACGTCAGTTTCAGTAGTCACTGGTGCAGTAATACGTCAGTTTCAGTAGTCAGTGGTTCAGTAATACGTCAGTTTCAGTAGTCAGTGGTGCAGTAATACGCCAGTTTCAGTAGTCACTGGTGCAGTAATACGTCAGTTTCAGTAGTCAGTGGTTCAGTAATACGTCAGTTTCAGTAGTCAGTGGTGCAGTAATACGCCAGTTTCAGTAGTCACTGGTGCAGTAATACGTCAGTTTCAGTAGTCACTGGTGCAGTAATACGCCAGTTTCAGTAGTCACTGGTGCAGTAATACGCCAGTTTCAGTAGTCACTGGTGCAGTAATACGCCAGTTTCAGTAGTCACTGGTGCAGTAATACGTCAGTTTCAGTAGTCAGTGGTGCAGTAATACGCCAGTTTCAGTAGTCACTGGTGCAGTAATACGTCAGTTTCAGTAGTCAGTGGTGCAGTAATACGTCAGTTTCAGTAGTCAGTGGTGCAGTAATACGCCAGTTTCAGTAGTCACTGGTGCAGTAATACGTCAGGTTCAGTAGTCAGTGGTGCAGTAATACGTCAGTTTCAGTAGTCAGTGGTGCAGTAATACGTCAGTTTCAGTAGTCAGTGGTGCAGTAATACGTCAGTTTCAGTAGTCACTGGTGCAGTAATACGTCAGTTTCAATAGTCAGTGGTTCAGTAATACGTCAGTTTCAGTAGTCACTGGTGCAGTAATACGTCAGTTTCAGTAGTCAGTGGTGCAGTAATACGTCAGTTTCAGTAGTCAGTGGTGCAGTTATACGCCAGTTTCAGTAGTCACTGGTGCAGTAATACGTCAGTTTCAGTAGTCAGTGGTGCAGTAATACGTCAGTTTCAGTAGTCAGTGGTGCAGTAATACGCCAGTTTCAGTAGTCACTGGTGCAGTAATACGTCAGTTTCAGTAGTCACTGGTGCAGTAATACGCCAGTTTCAGTAGTCACTGGTGCAGTAATACGCCAGTTTCAGTAGTCACTGATGCAGTAATACGCCAGTTTCAGTAGTCAGTGGTGCAGTAATACGTCAGTTTCAGTAGTCAGTGGTGCAGTAATACGCCAGTTTCAGTAGTCACTGGTGCAGTAATACGTCAGTTTCAGTAGTCAGTGGTGCAGTAATACGTCAGTTTCAGTAGTCAGTGGTGCAGTAATACGCCAGTTTCAGTAGTCACTGGTGCAGTAATACGTCAGTTTCAGTAGTCAGTGGTGCAGTAATACGCCAGTTTCAGTAGTCACTGGCGCAGTAATACGTCAGTTTCAGTAGTCACTGGTGCAGTAATACGTCAGTTTCAGTAGTCACTGGTGCAGTAATACGTCAGTTACAGTAGTCACTGGTGCAGTAATACGTCAGTTTCAGTAGTCAGTGGTGCAGTAATACGTCATTTACAGTAGTCAGTGGTGCAGTAATACGTCAGTTTCAGTAGTCACTGGTGCAGTAATACGTCAGTTTCAGTAGTCACTGGTGCAGTAATACGTCAGTTTCAGTAGTCAGTGGTGCAGTAATGGGTCAGTTTCAGTAGTCACTGGTGCAGTAATACGTCGGTTTCAGTAGTCAGTGGTGCAGTAATGGGTCAGTTTCAGTAGTCACTGGTGCAGTAATACGTCAGTTTCAGTAGTCAGTGGTGCAGTAATACGTCAGTTTCAGTAGTCACTGGTGCAGTAATACGTCAGTTTCAGTAGTCAGTGGTGCAGTAATACATCAGTTTCAGTAGTCACTGGTGCAGTAATACGTCAGTTTCAGTAGTCAGTGGTGCAGTAATACGTCAGTTACAGTAGTCAGTGGTGCAGTAATACGTCAGTTTCAGTAGTCACTGGTGCAGTAATGGGTCAGTTTCAGTAGTCACTGGTGCAGTAATAGGTCAGTTTCAGTAGTCACTGGTGCAGTAATACGCCAGTTTCAGTAGTCAGTGGTGCAGTAATACGTCAGTTTCAGTAGTCACTGGTGCAGTAATACGTCAGTTTCAGTAGTCAGTGGTGCAGTAATGGGTCAGTTTCAGTAGTCACTGGTGCAGTAATACGCCAGTTTCAGTAGTCACTGGTGCAGTAATACGTCAGTTTCAGTAGTCAGTGGTGCAGTAATACGTCAGTTTCAGTAGTCAGTGGTGCAGTAATACGTCAGTTTCAGTAGTCACTGGTGCAGTAATACGTCAGTTTCAGTAGTCAGTGGTGCAGTAATACGTCAGTTTCAGTAGTCACTGGTGCAGTAATACGTCAGTTTCAGTAGTCACTGGTGTAGTAATGGGTCAGTTTCAGTAGTCACTGGTGCAGTAATACGTCAGTTACAGTAGTCACTGGTGCAGTAATACGTCAGTTTCAGTAGTCAGTGGTGCAGTAATACGTCAGTTACAGTAGTCAGTGGTGCAGTAATACGTCAGTTTCAGTAGTCACTGGTGCAGTAATACGTCAGTTTCAGTAGTCAGTGGTGCAGTAATACGTCAGTTACAGTAGTCAGTGGTGCAGTAATACGTCAGTTTCAGTAGTCACTGGTGCAGTAATACGTCAGTTACAGTAGTCACTGGTGCAGTAATACGTCAGTTTCAGTAGTCAGTGGTTCAGTAATACGTCGGTTTCAGTAGTCAGTGGTGCAGTAATGGGTCAGTTTCAGTAGTCACTGGTGCAGTAATACGTCAGTTTCAGTAGTCAGTGGTGCAGTAATACGTCAGTTTCAGTAGTCACTGGTGCAGTAATACGTCAGTTTCAGTAGTCAATGGTGCAGTAATACATCAGTTTCAGTAGTGACTGGTGCAGTAATACGTCAGTTTCAGTAGTCAGTGGTGCAGTAATACGTCAGTTACAGTAGTCAGTGGTGCAGTAATACGTCAGTTTCAGTAGTCACTGGTGCAGTAATGGGTCAGTTTCAGTAGTCACTGGTGCAGTAATAGGTCAGTTTCAGTAGTCACTGGTGCAGTAATACGTCAGTTTCAGTAATCAGTGGTGCAGTAATGGGTCAGTTTCAGTAGTCACTGGTGCAGTAATACGCCAGTTTCAGTAGTCAGTGGTGCAGTAATACGTCAGTTACAGTAGTCAGTGGTGCAGTAATACGTCAGTTTCAGTAGTCACTGGTGCAGTAATACGTCAGTTACAGTAGTCACTGGTGCAGTAATACGTCAGTTTCAGTAGTCAGTGGTTCAGTAATACGTCAGTTTCAGTAGTCAGTGGTGCAGTAATACGTCAGTTTCAGTAGTCACTGGTGCAGTAATACGTCAGTTTCAGTAGTCACTGGTGTAGTAATGGGTCAGTTTCAGTAGTCACTGGTGCAGTAATACGTCAGTTACAGTAGTCACTGGTGCAGTAATACGTCAGTTTCAGTAGTCAGTGGTGCAGTAATACGTCAGTTACAGTAGTCAGTGGTGCAGTAATACGTCAGTTTCAGTAGTCACTGGTGCAGTAATACGTCAGTTTCAGTAGTCAGTGGTGCAGTAATACGTCAGTTACAGTAGTCAGTGGTGCAGTAATACGTCAGTTTCAGTAGTCACTGGTGCAGTAATACGTCAGTTACAGTAGTCACTGGTGCAGTAATACGTCAGTTTCAGTAGTCAGTGGTTCAGTAATACGTCGGTTTCAGTAGTCAGTGGTGCAGTAATGGGTCAGTTTCAGTAGTCACTGGTGCAGTAATACGTCAGTTTCAGTAGTCAGTGGTGCAGTAATACGTCAGTTTCAGTAGTCACTGGTGCAGTAATACGTCAGTTTCAGTAGTCAATGGTGCAGTAATACATCAGTTTCAGTAGTGACTGGTGCAGTAATACGTCAGTTTCAGTAGTCAGTGGTGCAGTAATACGTCAGTTACAGTAGTCAGTGGTGCAGTAATACGTCAGTTTCAGTAGTCACTGGTGCAGTAATGGGTCAGTTTCAGTAGTCACTGGTGCAGTAATAGGTCAGTTTCAGTAGTCACTGGTGCAGTAATACGTCAGTTTCAGTAATCAGTGGTGCAGTAATGGGTCAGTTTCAGTAGTCACTGGTGCAGTAATACGCCAGTTTCAGTAGTCACTGGTGCAGTAATACGTCAGTTTCAGTAGTCAGTGGTGCAGTAATACGTCAGTTTCAGTAGTCAGTGGTGCAGTAATACGTCAGTTTCAGTAGTCACTGGTGCAGTAATACGTCAGTTTCAGTAGTCAGTGGTGCAGTAATACGTCAGTTTCAGTAGTCACTGGTGCAGTAATACGTCAGTTTCAGTAGTCACTGGTGTAGTAATGGGTCAGTTTCAGAAGTCAGTGGTGCAGTAATACGTCAGTTTCAGTAGTCACTGGAGCAGTAATACGCCAGTTTCAGTAGTCACTGGTGCAGTAATACGTCTGTTTCAGTAGTCATTGGTGCAGTAATACGTCAGTTTCAGTAGTCAGTGGTGCAGTAATACGTCAGTTTCAGTAGTCACTGGTGCAGTAATACGTCAGTTTCAGTAGTCACTGGTGCAGTAATACGTCAGTTTCAGTAGTCACTGGTGCAGTAATACGTCAGTTTCAGTAGTCACTGGTGCAGTAATACGTCAGTTTCAGTAGTCACTGGTGCAGTAATACGTCAGTTTCAGTAGTCACTGGTGCAGTAATGGGTCAGTTTCAGTAGTCAGTGGTGCAGTAATACGTCAGTTTCAGTAGTCAGTGGTGCAGTAATGGGTCAGTTTCAGTAGTCTCTGGTGCAGTAATACGCCAGTTTCAGTAGTCAGTGGTGCAGTAATACGTCAGTTTCAGTAGTCACTGGTGCAGTAATACGTCAGTTTCAGTAGTCAGTGGTGCAGTAATGGGTCAGTTTCAGTAGTCTCTGGTGCAGTAATACGCCAGTTTCAGTAGTCAGTGGTGCAGTAATACGTCAGTTTCAGTAGTCAGTGGTGCAGTAATACGTCAGTTTCAGTAGTCAGTGGTGCAGTAATGGGTCAGTTTCAGTAGTCTCTGGTGCAGTAATACGCCAGTTTCAGTAGTCAGTGGTTCAGTAATACGTCAGTTTCAGTAGTCACTGGTGCAGTAATACGTCAGTTTCAGTAGTCAGTGGTGCAGTAATACGTCAGTTTCAGTAGTCACTGGTGCAGTAATACGTCAGTTTCAGTAGTCAGTGGTGCAGTAATGGGTCAGTTTCAGTAGTCACTGGTGCAGTAATACGCCAGTTTCAGTAGTCACTGGTGCAGTAATGGGTCATTTTCAGTAGTCAGTGGTGCAGTAATACGCCAGTTTCAGTAGTCAGTGGTGCAGTAATACGTCAGTTTCAGTAGTCACTGGTGCAGTAATACGTCAGTTTCAGTAGTCAGTGGTGCAGTAATACGTCAGTTTCAGTAGTCACTGGTGCAGTAATACGCCAGTTTCAGTAGTCACTGGTGCAGTAATGGGTCATTTTCAGTAGTCAGTGGTGCAGTAATACGCCAGTTTCAGTAGTCAGTGGTGCAGTAATACGTCAGTTTCAGTAGTCACTGGTGCAGTAATACGTCAGTTTCAGTAGTCACTGGTGCAGTAATACGTCAGTTTCAGTAGTCAGTGGTGCAGTAATACGCCAGTTTCAGTAGTCAGTGGTGCAGTAATACGTCAGTTTCAGTAGTCACTGGTGCAGTAATACGTCAGTTTCAGTAGACACTGGTGCAGTAATACGTCAGTTTCAGTAGTCAGTGGTGCAGTAATACGCCAGTTTCAGTAGTCACTGGTGCAGTAATACGTCAGTTTCAGTAGTCACTGGTGCAGTAATACGCCAGTTTCAGTAGTCACTGGTGCAGTAATACGCCAGTTTCAGTAGTCACTGGTACAGTAATACGCCAGTTTCAGTAGTCACTGGTGCAGTAATGGGTCATTTTCAGTAGTCAGTGGTGCAGTAATACGCCAGTTTCAGTAGTCAGTGGTGCAGTAATACGTCAGTTTCAGTAGTCACTGGTGCAGTAATACGTCAGTTTCAGTAGTCACTGGTGCAGTAATACGTCAGTTTCAGTAGTCAGTGGTGCAGTAATACGCCAGTTTCAGTAGTCAGTGGTGCAGTAATACGTCAGTTTCAGTAGTCACTGGTGCAGTAATACGTCAGTTTCAGTAGTCAGTGGTGCAGTAATACGCCAGTTTCAGTAGTCACTGGTGCAGTAATACGTCAGTTTCAGTAGTCACTGGTGCAGTAATACGCCAGTTTCAGTAGTCACTGGTGCAGTAATACGCCAGTTTCAGTAGTCACTGGTGCAGTAATACGCCAGTTTCAGTAGTCACTGGTGCAGTAATACGTCAGTTTCAGTAGTCAGTGGTGCAGTAATACGCCAGTTTCAGTAGTCACTGGTGCAGTAATACGTCAGTTTCAGTAGTCAGTGGTGAAGTAATACGTCAGTTTCAGTAGTCAGTGGTGCAGTAATACGCCAGTTTCAGTAGTCACTGGTGCAGTAATACGTCAGTTTCAGTAGTCACTGGTGCAGTAATACGCCAGTTTCAGTAGTCACTGGTGCAGTAATACGTCAGTTTCAGTAGTCAGTGGTGCAGTAATACGTCAGTTTCAGTAGTCACTGGTGCAGTAATACGTCAGTTTCAGTAGTCAGTGGTGCAGTAATACGCCAGTTTCAGTAGTCAGTGGTGCAGTAATACGTCAGTTTCAATAGTCAGTGGTTCAGTAATACGTCAGTTTCAGTAGTCAGTGGTGCAGTAATACGTCAGTTTCAATAGTCAGTGGTTCAGTAATACGCCAGTTTCAGTAGTCAGTGGTGCAGTAATACGTCAGTTTCAATAGTCAGTGGTTCAGTAATACGTCAGTTTCAGTAGTCAGTGGTGCAGTAATACGTCAGTTTCAGTAGTCACTGGTGCAGTAATACGTCAGTTTCAATAGTCAGTGGTGCAGTAATACGTCAGTTTCAGTAGTCAGTGGTGCAGTAATACGTCAGTTTCAGTAGTCACTGGTGCAGTAATACGTCAGTTTCAGTAGTCAGTGGTGCAGTAATACGTCAGTTTCAGTAGTCACTGGTGCAGTAATACGTCAGTTTCAATAGTCAGTGGTTCAGTAATACGTCAGTTTCAGTAGTCAGTGGTGCAGTAATACGTCAGTTTCAGTAGTCACTGGTGCAGTAATACGTCAGTTTCAGTAGTCAGTGGTGCAGTAATACGTCAGTTTCAGTAGTCACTGGTGCAGTAATACGTCAGTTTCAATAGTCAGTGGTTCAGTAATACGTCAGTTTCAGTAGTCACTGGTGCAGTAATACGTCAGTTTCAGTAGTCAGTGGTGCAGTAATACGTCAGTTTCAGTAGTCAGTGGTGCAGTAATACGCCAGTTTCAGTAGTCACTGGTGCAGTAATACGTCAGTTTCAGTAGTCAGTGGTGCAGTAATACGTCAGTTTCAGTAGTCAGTGGTGCAGTAATACGCCAGTTTCAGTAGTCACTGGTGCAGTAATACGCCAGTTTCAGTAGTCACTGGTGCAGTAATACGCCAGTTTCAGTAGTCACTGGTGCAGTAATACGCCAGTTTCAGTAGTCAGTGGTGCAGTAATACGTCAGTTTCAGTAGTCAGTGGTGCAGTAATACGCCAGTTTCAGTAGTCACTGGTGCAGTAATACGTCAGTTTCAGTAGTCAGTGGTGCAGTAATACGTCAGTTTCAGTAGTCAGTGGTGCAGTAATACGCCAGTTTCAGTAGTCACTGGTGCAGTAATACGTCAGTTTCAGTAGTCAGTGGTGCAGTAATACGCCAGTTTCAGTAGTCACTGGCGCAGTAATACGTCAGTTTCAGTAGTCACTGGTGCAGTAATACGTCAGTTTCAGTAGTCACTGGTGCAGTAATACGTCAGTTACAGTAGTCACTGGTGCAGTAATACGTCAGTTTCAGTAGTCAGTGGTGCAGTAATACGTCATTTACAGTAGTCAGTGGTGCAGTAATACGTCAGTTTCAGTAGTCACTGGTGCAGTAATACGTCAGTTTCAGTAGTCACTGGTGCAGTAATACGTCAGTTTCAGTAGTCAGTGGTGCAGTAATGGGTCAGTTTCAGTAGTCACTGGTGCAGTAATACGTCGGTTTCAGTAGTCAGTGGTGCAGTAATGGGTCAGTTTCAGTAGTCACTGGTGCAGTAATACGTCAGTTTCAGTAGTCAGTGGTGCAGTAATACGTCAGTTTCAGTAGTCACTGGTGCAGTAATACGTCAGTTTCAGTAGTCAGTGGTGCAGTAATACATCAGTTTCAGTAGTCACTGGTGCAGTAATACGTCAGTTTCAGTAGTCAGTGGTGCAGTAATACGTCAGTTACAGTAGTCAGTGGTGCAGTAATACGTCAGTTTCAGTAGTCACTGGTGCAGTAATGGGTCAGTTTCAGTAGTCACTGGTGCAGTAATAGGTCAGTTTCAGTAGTCACTGGTGCAGTAATACGCCAGTTTCAGTAGTCAGTGGTGCAGTAATGGGTCAGTTTCAGTAGTCACTGGTGCAGTAATACGTCAGTTTCAGTAGTCAGTGGTGCAGTAATGGGTCAGTTTCAGTAGTCACTGGTGCAGTAATACGCCAGTTTCAGTAGTCACTGGTGCAGTAATACGTCAGTTTCAGTAGTCAGTGGTGCAGTAATACGTCAGTTTCAGTAGTCAGTGGTGCAGTAATACGTCAGTTTCAGTAGTCACTGGTGCAGTAATACGTCAGTTTCAGTAGTCAGTGGTGCAGTAATACGTCAGTTTCAGTAGTCACTGGTGCAGTAATACGTCAGTTTCAGTAGTCACTGGTGTAGAAATGGGTCAGTTTCAGTAGTCACTGGTGCAGTAATACGTCAGTTACAGTAGTCACTGGTGCAGTAATACGTCAGTTTCAGTAGTCAGTGGTGCAGTAATACGTCAGTTACAGTAGTCAGTGGTGCAGTAATACGTCAGTTTCAGTAGTCACTGGTGCAGTAATGGGTCAGTTTCAGTAGTCAGTGGTGCAGTAATACGTCAGTTACAGTAGTCAGTGGTGCAGTAATACGTCAGTTTCAGTAGTCACTGGTGCAGTAATACGTCAGTTACAGTAGTCACTGGTGCAATAATACGTCAGTTTCAGTAGTCAGTGGTGCAGTAATACGTCAGTTTCAGTAGTCAGTGGTTCAGTAATACGTCGGTTTCAGTAGTCAGTGGTGCAGTAATGGGTCAGTTTCAGTAGTCACTGGTGCAGTAATACGTCAGTTTCAGTAGTCAGTGGTGCAGTAATACGTCAGTTTCAGTAGTCACTGGTGCAGTAATACGTCAGTTTCAGTAGTCAATGGTGCAGTAATACATCAGTTTCAGTAGTGACTGGTGCAGTAATACGTCAGTTTCAGTAGTCAGTGGTGCAGTAATACGTCAGTTACAGTAGTCAGTGGTGCAGTAATACGTCAGTTTCAGTAGTCACTGGTGCAGTAATGGGTCAGTTTCAGTAGTCACTGGTGCAGTAATAGGTCAGTTTCAGTAGTCACTGGTGCAGTAATACGCCAGTTTCAGTAGTCAGTGGTGCAGTAATGGGTCAGTTTCAGTAGTCACTGGTGCAGTAATACGTCAGTTTCAGTAATCAGTGGTGCAGTAATGGGTCAGTTTCAGTAGTCACTGGTGCAGTAATACGCCAGTTTCAGTAGTCACTGGTGCAGTAATACGTCAGTTTCAGTAGTCAGTGGTGCAGTAATACGTCAGTTTCAGTAGTCAGTGGTGCAGTAATACGTCAGTTTCAGTAGTCACTGGTGCAGTAATACGTCAGTTTCAGTAGTCAGTGGTGCAGTAATACGTCAGTTTCAGTAGTCACTGGTGCAGTAATACGTCAGTTTCAGTAGTCACTGGTGTAGTAATGGGTCAGTTTCAGAAGTCAGTGGTGCAGTAATACGTCAGTTTCAGTAGTCACTGGAGCAGTAATACGCCAGTTTCAGTAGTCACTGGTGCAGTAATACGTCTGTTTCAGTAGTCATTGGTGCAGTAATACGTCAGTTTCAGTAGTCAGTGGTGCAGTAATACGTCAGTTTCAGTAGTCACTGGTGCAGTAATACGTCAGTTTCAGTAGTCACTGGTGCAGTAATACGTCAGTTTCAGTAGTCACTGGTGCAGTAATACGTCAGTTTCAGTAGTCACTGGTGCAGTAATACGTCAGTTTCAGTAGTCACTGGTGCAGTAATACGTCAGTTTCAGTAGTCACTGGTGCAGTAATGGGTCAGTTTCAGTAGTCAGTGGTGCAGTAATACGTCAGTTTCAGTAGTCAGTGGTGCAGTAATGGGTCAGTTTCAGTAGTCTCTGGTGCAGTAATACGCCAGTTTCAGTAGTCAGTGGTGCAGTAATACGTCAGTTTCAGTAGTCACTGGTGCAGTAATACGTCAGTTTCAGTAGTCAGTGGTGCAGTAATGGGTCAGTTTCAGTAGTCTCTGGTGCAGTAATACGCCAGTTTCAGTAGTCAGTGGTGCAGTAATACGTCAGTTTCAGTAGTCAGTGGTGCAGTAATACGTCAGTTTCAGTAGTCAGTGGTGCAGTAATGGGTCAGTTTCAGTAGTCTCTGGTGCAGTAATACGCCAGTTTCAGTAGTCAGTGGTTCAGTAATACGTCAGTTTCAGTAGTCAGTGGTGCAGTAATACGTCAGTTTCAGTAGTCAGTGGTGCAGTAATACGTCAGTTTCAGTAGTCACTGGTGCAGTAATACGTCAGTTTCAGTAGTCAGTGGTGCAGTAATGGGTCAGTTTCAGTAGTCACTGGTGCAGTAATACGCCAGTTTCAGTAGTCACTGGTGCAGTAATGGGTCATTTTCAGTAGTCAGTGGTGCAGTAATACGCCAGTTTCAGTAGTCAGTGGTGCAGTAATACGTCAGTTTCAGTAGTCACTGGTGCAGTAATACGTCAGTTTCAGTAGTCAGTGGTGCAGTAATACGTCAGTTTCAGTAGTCACTGGTGCAGTAATACGCCAGTTTCAGTAGTCACTGGTGCAGTAATGGGTCATTTTCAGTAGTCAGTGGTGCAGTAATACGCCAGTTTCAGTAGTCAGTGGTGCAGTAATACGTCAGTTTCAGTAGTCACTGGTGCAGTAATACGTCAGTTTCAGTAGTCACTGGTGCAGTAATACGTCAGTTTCAGTAGTCAGTGGTGCAGTAATACGCCAGTTTCAGTAGTCAGTGGTGCAGTAATACGTCAGTTTCAGTAGTCACTGGTGCAGTAATACGTCAGTTTCAGTAGACACTGGTGCAGTAATACGTCAGTTTCAGTAGTCAGTGGTGCAGTAATACGCCAGTTTCAGTAGTCACTGGTGCAGTAATACGTCAGTTTCAGTAGTCACTGGTGCAGTAATACGCCAGTTTCAGTAGTCACTGGTGCAGTAATACGCCAGTTTCAGTAGTCACTGGTACAGTAATACGCCAGTTTCAGTAGTCACTGGTGCAGTAATGGGTCATTTTCAGTAGTCAGTGGTGCAGTAATACGCCAGTTTCAGTAGTCAGTGGTGCAGTAATACGTCAGTTTCAGTAGTCACTGGTGCAGTAATACGTCAGTTTCAGTAGTCACTGGTGCAGTAATACGTCAGTTTCAGTAGTCAGTGGTGCAGTAATACGCCAGTTTCAGTAGTCAGTGGTGCAGTAATACGTCAGTTTCAGTAGTCACTGGTGCAGTAATACGTCAGTTTCAGTAGTCAGTGGTGCAGTAATACGCCAGTTTCAGTAGTCACTGGTGCAGTAATACGTCAGTTTCAGTAGTCACTGGTGCAGTAATACGCCAGTTTCAGTAGTCACTGGTGCAGTAATACGCCAGTTTCAGTAGTCACTGGTGCAGTAATACGCCAGTTTCAGTAGTCACTGGTGCAGTAATACGTCAGTTTCAGTAGTCAGTGGTGCAGTAATACGCCAGTTTCAGTAGTCACTGGTGCAGTAATACGTCAGTTTCAGTAGTCAGTGGTGAAGTAATACGTCAGTTTCAGTAGTCAGTGGTGCAGTAATACGCCAGTTTCAGTAGTCACTGGTGCAGTAATACGTCAGTTTCAGTAGTCACTGGTGCAGTAATACGCCAGTTTCAGTAGTCACTGGTGCAGTAATACGTCAGTTTCAGTAGTCAGTGGTGCAGTAATACGTCAGTTTCAGTAGTCAGTGGTGCAGTGATACGTCAGTTTCAGTAGTCACTGGTGCAGTAATACGTCAGTTTCAGTAGTCAGTGGTTCAGTAATACGTCAGTTTCAGTAGTCAGTGGTGCAGTAATACGTCAGTTTCAGTAGTCACTGGTGCAGTAATACGTCAGTTTCAGTAGTCAGTGGTGCAGTAATACGCCAGTTTCAGTAGTCAGTGGTGCAGTAATACGTCAGTTTCAGTAGTCACTGGTGCAGTAATACGTCAGTTTCAGTAGTCAGTGGTTCAGTAATACGTCAGTTTCAGTAGTCAGTGGTGCAGTAATACGTCAGTTTCAGTAGTCAGTGGTGCAGTAACACGTCAGTTTCAGTAGTCAGTGGTGCAGTAATACGTCAGTTTCAGTAGTCAGTGGTGCAGTAACACGTCAGTTTCAGTAGTCAGTGGTGCAGTAATACGTCAGTTTCAGTAGTCAGTGGTGCAGTAATACGTCAGTTTCAGTAGTCAGTGGTGCAGTAATACGCCAGTTTCAGTAGTCACTGGTGCAGTAATACGTCAGTTTCAGTAGTCAGTGGTGCAGTAATACGTCAGTTTCAGTAGTCAGTGGTGCAGTAATACGCCAGTTTCAGTAGTCACTGGTGCAGTAATACGTCAGTTTCAGTAGTCACTGGTGCAGTAATACGCCAGTTTCAGTAGTCACTGGTGCAGTAATACGCCAGTTTCAGTAGTCAGTGGTGCAGTAATACGTCAGTTTCAGTAGTCAGTGGTGCAGTAATACGCCAGTTTCAGTAGTCACTGGTGCAGTAATACGTCAGTTTCAGTAGTCAGTGGTGCAGTAATACGTCAGTTTCAGTAGTCAGTGGTGCAGTAATACGCCAGTTTCAGTAGTCACTGGTGCAGTAATACGTCAGTTTCAGTAGTCAGTGGTGCAGTAATACGCCAGTTTCAGTAGTCACTGGCGCTGTAATACGTCAGTTTCTGTAGTCAGTGGTGCAGTAATACGTCAGTTACAGTAGTCAGTGGTGCAGTAATACGTCAGTTTCAGTAGTCACTGGTGCAGTAATACGTCAGTTTCAGTAGTCACTGGTGCAGTAATACGCCAGTTTCAGTAGTCACTGGTGCAGTAATACGTCAGTTACAGTAGTCACTGGTGCAGTAATACGTCAGTTTCAGTAGTCAGTGGTGCAGTAATACATCAGTTACAGTAGTCAGTGGTGCAGTAATACGTCAGTTTGAGTAGCCACTGGTGCAGCAATACGTCAGTTTCAGTAGTCACTGGTGCAGTAATACGTCAGTTTCAGTAGTCAGTGGTGCAGTGATACGTCAGTTTCAGTAGTCACTGGTGCAGTAATACGTCAGTTTCAGTAGTCAGTGGTTCAGTAATACGTCAGTTTCAGTAGTCAGTGGTGCAGTAATACGTCAGTTTCAGTAGTCACTGGTGCAGTAATACGTCAGTTTCAGTAGTCAGTGGTGCAGTAATACGCCAGTTTCAGTAGTCAGTGGTGCAGTAATACGTCAGTTTCAGTAGTCACTGGTGCAGTAATACGTCAGTTTCACTAGTCAGTGGTTCAGTAATACGTCAGTTTCAGTAGTCAGTGGTGCAGTAATACGTCAGTTTCAGTAGTCAGTGGTGCAGTAACACGTCAGTTTCAGTAGTCAGTGGTGCAGTAATACGTCAGTTTCAGTAGTCAGTGGTGCAGTAACACGTCAGTTTCAGTAGTCAGTGGTGCAGTAATACGTCAGTTTCAGTAGTCAGTGGTGCAGTAATACGTCAGTTTCAGTAGTCAGTGGTGCAGTAATACGCCAGTTTCAGTAGTCACTGGTGCAGTAATACGTCAGTTTCAGTAGTCAGTGGTGCAGTAATACGTCAGTTTCAGTAGTCAGTGGTGCAGTAATACGCCAGTTTCAGTAGTCACTGGTGCAGTAATACGTCAGTTTCAGTAGTCACTGGTGCAGTAATACGCCAGTTTCAGTAGTCACTGGTGCAGTAATACGCCAGTTTCAGTAGTCAGTGGTGCAGTAATACGTCAGTTTCAGTAGTCAGTGGTGCAGTAATACGCCAGTTTCAGTAGTCACTGGTGCAGTAATACGTCAGTTTCAGTAGTCAGTGGTGCAGTAATACGTCAGTTTCAGTAGTCAGTGGTGCAGTAATACGTCAGTTTCAGTAGTCACTGGTGCAGTAATACGTCAGTTTCAGTAGTCAGTGGTGCAGTAATACGCCAGTTTCAGTAGTCACTGGTGCAGTAATACGTCAGTTTCAGTAGTCAGTGGTGCAGTAATACGCCAGTTTCAGTAGTCACTGGCGCAGTAATACGTCAGTTTCTGTAGTCAGTGGTGCAGTAATACGTCAGTTACAGTAGTCAGTGGTGCAGTAATACGTCAGTTTCAGTAGTCACTGGTGCAGTAATACGTCAGTTTCAGTAGTCACTGGTGCAGTAATACGCCAGTTTCAGTAGTCACTGGTGCAGTAATACGTCAGTTACAGTAGTCACTGGTGCAGTAATACGTCAGTTTCAGTAGTCAGTGGTGCAGTAATACATCAGTTACAGTAGTCAGTGGTGCAGTAATACGTCAGTTTGAGTAGTCACTGGTGCAGTAATACGCCAGTTTCAGTAGTCAGTGGTGCAGTAATACGCCAGTTTCAGTAGTCAGTGGTGCAGTAATGGGTCAGTTTCAGTAGTCAGTGGTGCAGTAATACGTCAGTTTCAGTAGTCAGTGGTGCAGTAATGGGTCAGTTTCAGTAGTCACTGGTGCAGTAATACGTCAGTTTCAGTAGTCAGTGGTGCAGTAATACGTCAGTTTCAGTAGTCACTGGTGCAGTAATACGTCAGTTTCAGTAGTCAGTGGTGCAGTAATACATCAGTTACAGTAGTCAGTGGTGCAGTAATACGTCAGTTTCAGTAGTCAGTGGTGCAGTAATACGTCAGTTACAGTAGTCACTGGTGCAGTAATACGTCACTTTCAGTAGTCACTGGTGCAGTAATACGTCAGTTTCAGTAGTCAGTGGTGCAGTAATACGTCAGTTACAGTAGTCAGTGGTGCAGTAATACGTCAGTTTCAGTAGTCACTGGTGCAGTAATGGGTCAGTTTCAGTAGTCACTGGTGCAGTAATACGTCAGTTTCAGTAGTCACTGGTGCAGTAATACGCCAGTTTCAGTAGTCAGTGGTGCAGTAATGGGTCAGTTTCAGTAGTCACTGGTGCAGTAATACGTCAGTTTCAGTAGTCAGTGGTGCAGTAATGGGTCAGTTTCAGTAGTCACTGGTGCAGTAATACGCCAGTTTCAGTAGTCACTGGTGCAGTAATACGTCAGTTTCAGTAGTCAGTGGTGCAGTAATACGTCAGTTTCAGTAGTCAGTGGTGCAGTAATACGTCAGTTTCAGTAGTCAGTGGTGCAGTAATACGTCAGTTTCAGTAGTCACTGGTGCAGTAATACGTCAGTTTCAGTAGTAACTGGTGCAGTAATACGTCAGTTTCAGTAGTCACTGGTGCAGTAATACGTCAGTTTCAGTAGTCACTGGTGCAGTAATACGTCAGTTTCAGTAGTCACTGGTGCAGTAATACGTCAGTTTCAGTAGTCACTGGTGCAATAATACGTCAGTTTCAGTAGTCACTGGTGCAGTAATGGGTCAGTTTCAGTAGTCAGTGGTGCAGTAATACGTCAGTTTCAGTAGTCACTGGTGCAGTAATACGTCAGTTTCAGTAGTCAGTGGTGCAGTAATACGTCAGTTTCAGTAGTCAGTGGTGCAGTAATACGTCAGTTTCAGTAGTCAGTGGTGCAGTAATACGTCAGTTTCAGTAGTCATTGGTGCAGTAATACGTCAGTTTCAGTAGTCAGTGGTGCAGTAATGGGTCAGTTTCAGTAGTCAGTGGTGCAGTAATGGGTCAGTTTCAGTAGTCTCTGGTGCAGTAATACGCCAGTTTCAGTAGTCAGTGGTGCAGTAATACGTCAGTTTCAGTAGTCAGTGGTGCAGTAATACGTCAGTTTCAGTAGTCACTGGTGCAGTAATACGTCAGTTTCAGTAGTCAGTGGTGCAGTAATGGGTCAGTTTCAGTAGTCACTGGTGCAGTAATACGCCAGTTTCAGTAGTCACTGGTGCAGTAATGGGTCATTTTCAGTAGTCAGTGGTGCAGTAATACGCCAGTTTCAGTAGTCAGTGGTGCAGTAATACGTCAGTTTCAGTAGTCACTGGTGCAGTAATACGTCAGTTTCAGTAGTCAGTGGTGCAGTAATACGTCAGTTTCAGTAGTCACTGGTGCAGTAATACGCCAGTTTCAGTAGTCACTGGTGCAGTAATGGGTCATTTTCAGTAGTCAGTGGTGCAGTAATACGCCAGTTTCAGTAGTCAGTGGTGCAGTAATACGCCAGTTTCAGTAGTCACTGGTGCAGTAATACGTCAGTTTCAGTAGTCACTGGTGCAGTAATACGTCAGTTTCAGTAGTCACTGGTGCAGTAATACGTCAGTTTCAGTAGTCACTGGTGCAGTAATACTTCAGTTTCAGTAGTCAGTGGTGCAGTAATACGCCAGTTTCAGTAGTCCGTGGTGCAGTAATACGTCAGTTTCAGTAGTCACTGGTGCAGTAATACGTCAGTTTCAGTAGTCAGTGGTGCAGTAATACGTCAGTTTCAGTAGTCAGTGGTTCAGTAATACGTCAGTTTCAGTAGTCAGTGGTTCAGTAATACGTCAGTTTCAGTAGTCAGTGGTGCAGTAATACGCCAGTTTCAGTAGTCAGTGGTGCAGTAATACGTCAGTTTCAGTAGTCACTGGTGCAGTAATACGTCAGTTTCAGTAGTCAGTGGTGCAGTAATACGTCAGTTTCAGTAGTCAGTGGTGCAGTAACACGTCAGTTTCAGTAGTCAGTGGTGCAGTAATACGCCAGTTTCAGTAGTCACTGGTGCAGTAATACGTCAGTTTCAGTAGTCAGTGGTGCAGTAATACGCCAGTTTCAGTAGTCAGTGGTGCAGTAATACGCCAGTTTCAGTAGTCACTGGTGCAGTAATACGTCAGTTTCAGTAGTCACTGGTGCAGTAATACGTCAGTTTCAGTAGTCACTGGTGCAGTAATACGTCAGTTTCAGTAGTCAGTGGTGCAGTAATACGTCAGTTTCAGTAGTCAGTGGTGCAGTAACACGTCAGTTTCAGTAGTCAGTGGTGCAGTAACACGTCAGTTTCAGTAGTCAGTGGTGCAGTAATACGCCAGTTTCAGTAGTCACTGGTGCAGTAATACGTCAGTTTCAGTAGTCAGTGGTGCAGTAATACGCCAGTTTCAGTAGTCAGTGGTGCAGTAATACGCCAGTTTCAGTAGTCACTGGTGCAGTAATACGTCAGTTTCAGTAGTCACTGGTGCAGTAATACGTCAGTTTCAGTAGTCACTGGTGCAGTAATACGTCAGTTTCAGTAGTCAGTGGTGCAGTAACACGTCAGTTTCAGTAGTCAGTGGTGCAGTAACACGTCAGTTTCAGTAGTCAGTGGTGCAGTAATACGCCAGTTTCAGTAGTCACTGGTGCAGTAATACGTCAGTTTCAGTAGTCAGTGGTGCAGTAATACGTCAGTTTCAGTAGTCAGTGGTGCAGTGATACGTCAGTTTCAGTAGTCACTGGTGCAGTAATACGTCAGTTTCAGTAGTCAGTGGTTCAGTAATACGTCAGTTTCAGTAGTCAGTGGTGCAGTAATACGTCAGTTTCAGTAGTCACTGGTGCAGTAATACGTCAGTTTCAGTAGTCAGTGGTGCAGTAATACGCCAGTTTCAGTAGTCAGTGGTGCAGTAATACGTCAGTTTCAGTAGTCACTGGTGCAGTAATACGTCAGTTTCAGTAGTCAGTGGTTCAGTAATACGTCAGTTTCAGTAGTCAGTGGTGCAGTAATACGTCAGTTTCAGTAGTCAGTGGTGCAGTAACACGTCAGTTTCAGTAGTCAGTGGTGCAGTAATACGTCAGTTTCAGTAGTCAGTGGTGCAGTAACACGTCAGTTTCAGTAGTCAGTGGTGCAGTAATACGTCAGTTTCAGTAGTCAGTGGTGCAGTAATACGTCAGTTTCAGTAGTCAGTGGTGCAGTAATACGCCAGTTTCAGTAGTCACTGGTGCAGTAATACGTCAGTTTCAGTAGTCAGTGGTGCAGTAATACGTCAGTTTCAGTAGTCAGTGGTGCAGTAATACGCCAGTTTCAGTAGTCACTGGTGCAGTAATACGTCAGTTTCAGTAGTCACTGGTGCAGTAATACGCCAGTTTCAGTAGTCACTGGTGCAGTAATACGCCAGTTTCAGTAGTCAGTGGTGCAGTAATACGTCAGTTTCAGTAGTCAGTGGTGCAGTAATACGCCAGTTTCAGTAGTCACTGGTGCAGTAATACGTCAGTTTCAGTAGTCAGTGGTGCAGTAATACGTCAGTTTCAGTAGTCAGTGGTGCAGTAATACGCCAGTTTCAGTAGTCACTGGTGCAGTAATACGTCAGTTTCAGTAGTCAGTGGTGCAGTAATACGCCAGTTTCAGTAGTCACTGGCGCAGTAATACGTCAGTTTCTGTAGTCAGTGGTGCAGTAATACGTCAGTTACAGTAGTCAGTGGTGCAGTAATACGTCAGTTTCAGTAGTCACTGGTGCAGTAATACGTCAGTTTCAGTAGTCACTGGTGCAGTAATACGCCAGTTTCAGTAGTCACTGGTGCAGTAATACGTCAGTTACAGTAGTCACTGGTGCAGTAATACGTCAGTTTCAGTAGTCAGTGGTGCAGTAATACATCAGTTACAGTAGTCAGTGGTGCAGTAATACGTCAGTTTGAGTAGTCACTGGTGCAGCAATACGTCAGTTTCAGTAGTCAGTGGTGCAGTAATACGTCAGTTTCAGTAGTCAGTGGTGCAGTGATACGTCAGTTTCAGTAGTCACTGGTGCAGTAATACGTCAGTTTCAGTAGTCAGTGGTTCAGTAATACGTCAGTTTCAGTAGTCAGTGGTGCAGTAATACGTCAGTTTCAGTAGTCACTGGTGCAGTAATACGTCAGTTTCAGTAGTCAGTGGTGCAGTAATACGCCAGTTTCAGTAGTCAGTGGTGCAGTAATACGTCAGTTTCAGTAGTCACTGGTGCAGTAATACGTCAGTTTCACTAGTCAGTGGTTCAGTAATACGTCAGTTTCAGTAGTCAGTGGTGCAGTAATACGTCAGTTTCAGTAGTCAGTGGTGCAGTAACACGTCAGTTTCAGTAGTCAGTGGTGCAGTAATACGTCAGTTTCAGTAGTCAGTGGTGCAGTAACACGTCAGTTTCAGTAGTCAGTGGTGCAGTAATACGTCAGTTTCAGTAGTCAGTGGTGCAGTAATACGTCAGTTTCAGTAGTCAGTGGTGCAGTAATACGCCAGTTTTAGTAGTCACTGGTGCAGTAATACGTCAGTTTCAGTAGTCAGTGGTGCAGTAATACGTCAGTTTCAGTAGTCAGTGGTGCAGTAATACGCCAGTTTCAGTAGTCACTGGTGCAGTAATACGTCAGTTTCAGTAGTCACTGGTGCAGTAATACGCCAGTTTCAGTAGTCACTGGTGCAGTAATACGCCAGTTTCAGTAGTCAGTGGTGCAGTAATACGTCAGTTTCAGTAGTCAGTGGTGCAGTAATACGCCAGTTTCAGTAGTCACTGGTGCAGTAATACGTCAGTTTCAGTAGTCAGTGGTGCAGTAATACGTCAGTTTCAGTAGTCAGTGGTGCAGTAATACGTCAGTTTCAGTAGTCACTGGTGCAGTAATACGTCAGTTTCAGTAGTCAGTGGTGCAGTAATACGCCAGTTTCAGTAGTCACTGGTGCAGTAATACGTCAGTTTCAGTAGTCAGTGGTGCAGTAATACGCCAGTTTCAGTAGTCACTGGCGCAGTAATACGTCAGTTTCTGTAGTCAGTGGTGCAGTAATACGTCAGTTACAGTAGTCAGTGGTGCAGTAATACGTCAGTTTCAGTAGTCACTGGTGCAGTAATACGTCAGTTTCAGTAGTCACTGGTGCAGTAATACGCCAGTTTCAGTAGTCACTGGTGCAGTAATACGTCAGTTACAGTAGTCACTGGTGCAGTAATACGTCAGTTTCAGTAGTCAGTGGTGCAGTAATACATCAGTTACAGTAGTCAGTGGTGCAGTAATACGTCAGTTTGAGTAGTCACTGGTGCAGTAATACGTCAGTTTCAGTAGTCAGTGGTGCAGTAATACGCCAGTTTCAGTAGTCAGTGGTGCAGTAATGGGTCAGTTTCAGTAGTCAGTGGTGCAGTAATACGTCAGTTTCAGTAGTCAGTGGTGCAGTAATGGGTCAGTTTCAGTAGTCACTGGTGCAGTAATACGTCAGTTTCAGTAGTCAGTGGTGCAGTAATACGTCAGTTTCAGTAGTCACTGGTGCAGTAATACGTCAGTTTCAGTAGTCAGTGGTGCAGTAATACATCAGTTACAGTAGTCAGTGGTGCAGTAATACGTCAGTTTCAGTAGTCAGTGGTGCAGTAATACGTCAGTTACAGTAGTCACTGGTGCAGTAATACGTCACTTTCAGTAGTCACTGGTGCAGTAATACGTCAGTTTCAGTAGTCAGTGGTGCAGTAATACGTCAGTTACAGTAGTCAGTGGTGCAGTAATACGTCAGTTTCAGTAGTCACTGGTGCAGTAATGGGTCAGTTTCAGTAGTCACTGGTGCAGTAATACGTCAGTTTCAGTAGTCACTGGTGCAGTAATACGCCAGTTTCAGTAGTCAGTGGTGCAGTAATGGGTCAGTTTCAGTAGTCACTGGTGCAGTAATACGTCAGTTTCAGTAGTCAGTGGTGCAGTAATGGGTCAGTTTCAGTAGTCACTGGTGCAGTAATACGCCAGTTTCAGTAGTCACTGGTGCAGTAATACGTCAGTTTCAGTAGTCAGTGGTGCAGTAATACGTCAGTTTCAGTAGTCAGTGGTGCAGTAATACGTCAGTTTCAGTAGTCAGTGGTGCAGTAATACGTCAGTTTCAGTAGTCACTGGTGCAGTAATACGTCAGTTTCAGTAGTAACTGGTGCAGTAATACGTCAGTTTCAGTAGTCACTGGTGCAGTAATACGTCAGTTTCAGTAGTCACTGGTGCAGTAATACGTCAGTTTCAGTAGTCACTGGTGCAGTAATACGTCAGTTTCAGTAGTCACTGGTGCAATAATACGTCAGTTTCAGTAGTCACTGGTGCAGTAATGGGTCAGTTTCAGTAGTCAGTGGTGCAGTAATACGTCAGTTTCAGTAGTCACTGGTGCAGTAATACGTCAGTTTCAGTAGTCAGTGGTGCAGTAATACGTCAGTTTCAGTAGTCAGTGGTGCAGTAATACGTCAGTTTCAGTAGTCAGTGGTGCAGTAATACGTCAGTTTCAGTAGTCATTGGTGCAGTAATACGTCAGTTTCAGTAGTCAGTGGTGCAGTAATGGGTCAGTTTCAGTAGTCAGTGGTGCAGTAATGGGTCAGTTTCAGTAGTCTCTGGTGCAGTAATACGCCAGTTTCAGTAGTCAGTGGTGCAGTAATACGTCAGTTTCAGTAGTCAGTGGTGCAGTAATACGTCAGTTTCAGTAGTCACTGGTGCAGTAATACGTCAGTTTCAGTAGTCAGTGGTGCAGTAATGGGTCAGTTTCAGTAGTCACTGGTGCAGTAATACGCCAGTTTCAGTAGTCACTGGTGCAGTAATGGGTCATTTTCAGTAGTCAGTGGTGCAGTAATACGCCAGTTTCAGTAGTCAGTGGTGCAGTAATACGTCAGTTTCAGTAGTCACTGGTGCAGTAATACGTCAGTTTCAGTAGTCAGTGGTGCAGTAATACGTCAGTTTCAGTAGTCACTGGTGCAGTAATACGCCAGTTTCAGTAGTCACTGGTGCAGTAATGGGTCATTTTCAGTAGTCAGTGGTGCAGTAATACGCCAGTTTCAGTAGTCAGTGGTGCAGTAATACGCCAGTTTCAGTAGTCACTGGTGCAGTAATACGTCAGTTTCAGTAGTCACTGGTGCAGTAATACGTCAGTTTCAGTAGTCACTGGTGCAGTAATACGTCAGTTTCAGTAGTCACTGTTGCAGTAATACTTCAGTTTCAGTAGTCAGTGGTGCAGTAATACGCCAGTTTCAGTAGTCCGTGGTGCAGTAATACGTCAGTTTCAGTAGTCACTGGTGCAGTAATACGTCAGTTTCAGTAGTCAGTGGTGCAGTAATACGTCAGTTTCAGTAGTCAGTGGTTCAGTAATACGTCAGTTTCAGTAGTCAGTGGTTCAGTAATACGTCAGTTTCAGTAGTCAGTGGTGCAGTAATACGCCAGTTTCAGTAGTCAGTGGTGCAGTAATACGTCAGTTTCAGTAGTCACTGGTGCAGTAATACGTCAGTTTCAGTAGTCAGTGGTGCAGTAATACGTCAGGTTCAGTAGTCAGTGGTGCAGTAACACGTCAGTTTCAGTAGTCAGTGGTGCAGTAACACGTCAGTTTCAGTAGTCAGTGGTGCAGTAATACGCCAGTTTCAGTAGTCACTGGTGCAGTAATACGTCAGTTTCAGTAGTCAGTGGTGCAGTAATACGCCAGTTTCAGTAGTCAGTGGTGCAGTAATACGCCAGTTTCAGTAGTCACTGGTGCAGTAATACGTCAGTTTCAGTAGTCACTGGTGCAGTAATACGTCAGTTTCAGTAGTCACTGGTGCAGTAATACGTCAGTTTCAGTAGTCAGTGGTGCAGTAATACGTCAGTTTCAGTAGTCAGTGGTGCAGTAACACGTCAGTTTCAGTAGTCAGTGGTGCAGTAACACGTCAGTTTCAGTAGTCAGTGGTGCAGTAATACGCCAGTTTCAGTAGTCACTGGTGCAGTAATACGTCAGTTTCAGTAGTCAGTGGTGCAGTAATACGCCAGTTTCAGTAGTCAGTGGTGCAGTAATACGCCAGTTTCAGTAGTCACTGGTGCAGTAATACGTCAGTTTCAGTAGTCACTGGTGCAGTAATACGTCAGTTTCAGTAGTCACTGGTGCAGTAATACGTCAGTTTCAGTAGTCAGTGGTGCAGTAACACGTCAGTTTCAGTAGTCAGTGGTGCAGTAACACGTCAGTTTCAGTAGTCAGTGGTGCAGTAATACGCCAGTTTCAGTAGTCACTGGTGCAGTAATACGTCAGTTTCAGTAGTCAGTGGTGCAGTAATACGCCAGTTTCAGTAGTCAGTGGTGCAGTAATACGCCAGTTTCAGTAGTCACTGGTGCAGTAATACGCCAGTTTCAGTAGTCACTGGTGCAGTAATACGTCAGTTTCAGTAGTCACTGGTGCAGTAATACGCCAGTTTCAGTAGTCACTGGTGCAGTAATACGTCAGTTTCAGTAGTCAGTGGTGCAGTAATACGTCAGTTTCAGTAGTCACTGGTGCAGTAATACGCCAGTTTCAGTAGTCAGTGGTGCAGTAATACGCCAGTTTCAGTAGTCAGTGGTGCAGTAATACGTCAGTTTCAGTAGTCACTGGTGCAGTAATACGTCAGTTTCAGTAGTCAGTGGTGCAGTAATACGTCAGTTTCAGTAGTCAGTGGTGCAGTAACACGTCAGTTTCAGTAGTCACTGGTGCAGTAATGCGTCAGTTTCAGTAGTCAGTGGTGCAGTAATACGTCAGTTTCAGTAGTCACTGGTGCAGTAATACGTCAGTTTCAGTAGTCACTGGTGCAGTAATACGCCAGTTTCAGTAGTCACTGGTGCAGTAATACGTCAGTTTCAGTAGTCAGTGGTGCAGTAATACGTCAGTTTCAGTAGTCAGTGGTGCAGTAATACGTCAGTTTCAGTAGTCACTGGTGCAGTAATACGTCAGTTTCAGTAGTCAGTGGTGCAGTAATACGTCAGTTTCAGTAGTCACTGGTGCAGTAATACGTCAGTTTCAGTAGTCACTGGTGCAGTAATACGCCAGTTTCAGTAGTCACTGGTGCAGTAATACGTCAGTTTCAGTAGTCAGTGGTGCAGTAATACGTCAGTTTCAGTAGTCACTGGTGCAGTAATACGCCAGTTTCAGTAGTCAGTGGTGCAGTAATACGCCAGTTTCAGTAGTCAGTGGTGCAGTAATACGTCAGTTTCAGTAGTCACTGGTGCAGTAATACGTCAGTTTCAGTAGTCAGTGGTGCAGTAATACGTCAGTTTCAGTAGTCAGTGGTGCAGTAACACGTCAGTTTCAGTAGTCACTGGTGCAGTAATACGTCAGTTTCAGTAGTCAGTGGTGCAGTAATACGTCAGTTTCAGTAGTCAGTGGTGCAGTAATACGCCAGTTTCAGTAGTCAGTGGTGCAGTAATACGCCAGTTTCAGTAGTCAGTGGTGCAGTAACACGTCAGTTTCAGTAGTCACTGGTGCAGTAATACGTCAGTTTCAGTAGTCAGTGGTGCAGTAATACGCAGTTTCAGTAGTCAGTGGTGCAGTAACACGTCAGTTTCAGTAGTCACTGGTGCAGTAATACGTCAGTTTCAGTAGTCAGTGGTGCAGTAATACGTCAGTTTCAGTAGTCAGTGGTGCAGTAATACGTCAGTTTCAGTAGTCAGTGGTGCAGTAATACGTCAGTTTCAGTAGTCACTGGTGCAGTAATACGTCAGTTTCAGTAGTCAGTGGTGCAGTAATACGCCAGTTTCAGTAGTCAGTGGTGCAGTAATACGTCAGTTTCAGTAGTCACTGGTGCAGTAATACGTCAGTTTCAGTAGTCAGTGGTGCAGTAATACGTCAGTTTCAGTAGTCAGTGGTGCAGTAATACGTCAGTTTCAGTAGTCACTGGTGCAGTAATACGTCAGTTTCAGTAGTCAGTGGTGCAGTAATACGCCAGTTTCAGTAGTCAGTGGTGCAGTAATACGTCAGTTTCAGTAGTCAGTGGTGCAGTAATACGTCAGTTTCAGTAGTCACTGGTGCAGTAATACGTCAGTTTCAGTAGTCAGTGGTGCAGTAATACGTCAGTTTCAGTAGTCAGTGGTGCAGTAATACGTCAGTTTCAGTAGTCAGTGGTGCAGTAATACGCCAGTTTCAGTAGTCACTGGTGCAGTAATACGTCAGTTTCAGTAGTCAGTGGTGCAGTAATACGCCAGTTTCAGTAGTCACTGGTGCAGTAATACGCCAGTTTCAGTAGTCACTGGTGCAGTAATACGTCAGTTTCAGTAGTCAGTGGTGCAGTAATACGTCAGTTTCAGTAGTCAGTGGTGCAGTAATACGTCAGTTTCAGTAGTCACTGGTGCAGTAATACGTCAGTTTCAGTAGTCACTGGTGCAGTAATACGTCAGTTTCAGTAGTCAGTGGTGCAGTAATACGCCAGTTTCAGTAGTCACTGGTGCAGTAATACGCCAGTTTCAGTAGTCACTGGTGCAGTAATACGCCAGTTTCAGTAGTCACTGGTGCAGTAATACGTCAGTTTCAGTAGTCAGTGGTGCAGTAATACGTCAGTTTCAGTAGTCAGTGGTGCAGTAATACGTCAGTTTCAGTAGTCAGTGGTGCAGTAATACGTCAGTTTCAGTAGTCACTGGTGCAGTAATACGCCAGTTTCAGTAGTCACTGGTGCAGTAATACGTCAGTTTCAGTAGTCAGTGGTGCAGTAATACGTCAGTTTCAGTAGTCAGTGGTGCAGTAATACGTCAGTTTCAGTAGTCACTGGTGCAGTAATACGTCAGTTTCAGTAGTCAGTGGTGCAGTAATACGTCAGTTTCAGTAGTCAGTGGTGCAGTAATACGTCAGTTTCAGTAGTCACTGGTGCAGTAATACGTCAGTTTCAGTAGTCAGTGGTGCAGTAATACGCCAGTTTCAGTAGTCACTGGTGCAGTAATACGTCAGTTTCAGTAGTCAGTGGTGCAGTAATACGCCAGTTTCAGTAGTCACTGGTGCAGTAATACGCCAGTTTCAGTAGTCAGTGGTGCCGTAATACGCCAGTTTCAGTAGTCACTGGTGCAGTAATACGTCAGTTTCAGTAGTCACTGGTGCAGTAATACGTCAGTTTCAGTAGTCAGTGGTGCAGTAATACGCCAGTTTCAGTAGTCAGTGGTGCAGTAATACGCCAGTTTCAGTAGTCAGTGGTGCAGTAATACGCCAGTTTCAGTAGTCAGTGGTGCAGTAATACGTCAGTTTCAGTAGTCAGTGGTGCAGTAATACGTCAGTTTCAGTAGTCAGTGGTGCAGTAATACGTCAGTTTCAGTAGTCACTGGTGCAGTAATACGCCAGTTTCAGTAGTCAGTGGTGCAGTAATACGTCAGTTTCAGTAGTCAGTGGTGCAGTAATACGTCAGTTTCAGTAGTCTGTAATCAGAAGATGGAAGGTGTAAAAGGTGTAAAAGGTGTAAAAGCCAAAGTAGCTATCTTCAATTTGGTATTTGTGCCAACCCTTACTTATTGTCATGGATCTTGAGTAATGACCGAAAGAATACAATTGTGTATACAAGTGGCCGAAATGGGGTTACTCCGAAGGATCTTTGGAGTAACGTTACTTGATAGAGTGTGTAGCTCGGAGATCAGAGAGTCTCTCCAGGTAGAGCTGCTACTTCTCCAAATTGAGAGATCACAGCTCCGATACTGTGGACATGTGGTTAGAATGTCTCAGGAAAGAATCGCTGGACAGATTTTACGGGCAAAACCAACCGATAGTAGATCGAGGGATAGACCCTAAGCAAGATGGTTGGATAACATCCAAGATTGGTAGGTCTCGCTTGGGGATCCAGCCGGATCAGTTGGAGACGGTTGTTTCTGACAGGACCCGCTGGAAGGAGTGTTATATATAAGACGACTGGTGGGTTAGATTTTGAGGACATTCAGGACAGGAGACCCGGAAACTATATTGGTCCCCTGGGGGACCTTCGTCCTCAGCCGACTGGACTATTGCTCTCAGCTCTGGTCACCCCACAGTGTCAAACTAACTGCAGAAGCCACACCAAGAGGATTGCCTCAATGAAAGAGATGAGCTACTGGTAGAGGCTGAAGAAACTAAAGCTTTAATCCCTGGAGTGGAGGTGGAGAAATGCGCAGTGATATACATATGGAAGATCCTCGTAGGGGAAACACAAAGTTCGGCAGTGAGAGCAGGACCAGCCCACGACCATGACGCCACAGTGTAGTGACATAGGTCCCATCCATCACACCGAGAATATGGACCACATACTGCAATAGCCTGAGGTTCAAGGGACCCCAGCTTTTTAATAAGCTGCCAAACAATCTGAAAGATCAACATGTTGTGCTTGTAGATGTTTTCAAGAAATATCTCGACATTCTAGTGACCAAGATCCCGGAGGAACCCACAACACGAGGGGAAGCACAAATAAGAGCAGCAACAACAAACTCCCTTTTACATGAATGGTCAACCAGTGAAGGCTGGCTATAGAAAGTGTAGCGTGGTGCTCCAGTATGGTCTCAGCCTCTCGGCTGGAACTTATAGTTGAGTGATAGAATATATCTCTATATATGTTTATCTGTCTCTACGTATGTCATTATATATCTTTCTCGGTGGATTGGCAGTATCGGTAGAGGGTCGGACGCCATGGGCAGTGGATTGGCAGTATCGGTAGAGGGTCGGACGCCATGGGCAGTGGATTGGCAGTATCGGTGGAGGGTCGGACGCCATGGGCAGTGGATTGGCAGTATCGGTAGAGGGTCGGACGCCATGGGCAGTGGATTGGCAGTATCGGTGGAGGGTCGGACGCCATGGGCAGTGGATTGGCAGTATCGGTGGAGGGTCGGACGCCATGGGCAGTGGATTGGCAGTATCGGTGGAGGGTCGGACGCCATGGGCAGTGGATTGGCAGTATCGGTGGAGGGTCGGACGCCATGGGCAGTGGATTGGCAGTATCGGTGGAGGGTCGGACGCCATGGGCAGTGGATTGGCAGTATCGGTGGAGGGTCGGACGCCATGGGCAGTGGATTGGCAGTATCGGTGGAGGGTCGGACGCCATGGGCAGTGGATTGGCAGTATCGGTGGAGGGTCGGACGCCATGGGCAGTGGATTGGCAGTATCGGTGGAGGGTCGGACGCCATGGGCAGTGGATTGGCAGTATCGGTAGAGGGTCGGACGCCATGCTTTCCAACAGAGTTACGTCCCTTTACGATCTGAGTTCAAATCCCGCCGAGGTTGACTTTGCCTTTCATCCTTACGGGGTCGATAAAATAAAGTACCAGTAATGCACTGGGTAATTGCTGGCCTTGTGCCTAAAGTAGAGACAATTATATATCTTTCTCTTTTACCTCCCTGTCCCCTCTCTCTCTCCCTCTCTCACCCCCTCTCTCCCTCTCTCTCTCTTCAACTCTCTCCCCCTCTCTCTCTTCCCACCCCTCTCCCCCCTTTCTCCCCCTCTCACCCCCTCTCCTCATCTCTCTTTCCCGTCTCTCTCCCCTCTCTCTCCCCTATCTCTCTCCATCTCTCCCCCTCTCTCTCCCCTTTCTCTCTCTTCCACCCTCCTCCTCCCCCTCTCCCTACTTTCTCCCCCTCTCGTTCCCTCTCCCCATCTCTCTCTCCCACTCTCTCCCCCGCTCTCCCTCTCCCTCTCTCCCCCTCTCCCAGTCACTCCAAAAGTATCTTAGTAAAAGTACATGGCATTGCATCTGACTCGTCTCTCTCTCTCTCTCTCTCTCTCTCTCTCTCTCTCACTCTCTCTCTCTCACACACACTCTCTCTCTTTCACACATGCACTCTCTCTCAAACACACCCACTCTCTCTCTCTCACACACACTCTCTCTCTCAAACACACACACTCTCTCTCTCACACACACACTCTCTCTCTCTCACACACATACATTCTCTCTCTTTCACACACACTCTCTCTCTCTCTCACACACACTCTCTCTCTCTCACACACATACATTCTCTCTCTTTCACACACACTCTCTCTCTCTCTCACACACACACTTTCTTTCTCTCTCACACTCATACACTCTCTCTCTTTCACGCACACTCTCTTTCTCTCTTTTACACACACTCTCTCTCTCACACACATACACTCTCTCTCTTTCACACACTCTCTCTTTCTCTCTTTCATACACTCTCTCTCTCACACACACACTCTCTCTCACACACATACACTCTCTCTCGTTCACACACTCTCTCTTTCTCTCTTTCATACACTCTCTCTCTCACACACACACTCTCTCTCTCTCTCTTTCACACACTCTCTCTTTCTCTCTTTCATACACTCTCTCTCTCACACACACTCTCTCTCTCTCTCTCTCACACATACACTCTCTCTCTTTCACACACTCTCTCTCTTTCACACACACTCTTTCTCTCTCTCTTTCATACACTCTCTCTCTCTCACACACACACTCTCTCTCTCTCACACACATACACTCTCTCTCTTTCACGCACACTCTCTTTCTCTCTTTTACACACACTCTCTCTCTCACACACACACACTCTCTCTCTCTCTCTCTCTCACATACTCACCTCTCTCTCTTTCATACACTCTCTCTCACACACACACTCTCTCTCTCACACACACTCACTCTCTCTTTCACACTCACTCACTCTCTCTCTTTCACACACAGTCTCTCTCTCTCACACACACTCACTCTCTCTCTTTCACACACACTCTCTCTCTCTCTCACACACACTCACTCTCTCTCTTTCACACACAGTCTCTCTCTCTCTCACACACACTCACTCTCTCTCTTTCATACACACTCCCTCTCTCTACACACACACACTCTCTCTCTCTCTCTCTCTCTCTCTCTCACACACATACACTCGCTCTCGCTCTCTCCCTCTTTCACACACACTCGCTATCTCTCTCTCTCTCTCAAACACACATTCACTGTCTCTCTATCTCTCTTTCTTTCTCACACACTCTCATTCCTCTGTCTCTCTCTCTCTTTCTTTCATCCACACACACTCTCTCTCTCTATCTTTCTCTGTCCTTTCTCTCACTCCCTCTCATTCCTCTGTCGCACTCTTTCTTTCACCCCCTTTCTCTCTCTCTTTATCCCACTCACTTTCATTCCTCTTTCTCTCTTAACCTCCCTCTCTCGCCTGTTAAAAGTACATGTTACTAAAGGAATCTAGATAGCAGGTGTTTGTTACAACTGACAATAATAAACACAAGTATTTATAATAAATGTTTCTACTTTTGGCACAAGGCCAGCAATTACCCTAGTGCATTACTGGTACTTTATTTTATCGAAGATGAAAGGCAAAGTTAACTTCGGCGGGATTTGAAGTCAGACCATAAAGGGACATAACTCTATGCTGCAAATCATGGCATTCGACTCTCTACCGATACTGCCAAAATGCAAGTTTGTTATGTTGGCCTTCATGTAGCGGCTAGTGCCAGAGGAGTCAGGAACTAGCTGTTGAAACGGCAAGAGCTCAGCCGTCGGGTACAGGCTATAATATATATATATTCGCCCACTTATTCCTGAGAATGTCGTGGTGGGCAGGGTCCTCAAACACTCCTTCCGGGGGATTCTGAATAATTCCCTCATTAATTTACATTTCACCTGTTTTCAACTTTAAAATATTTATTAAAATATTTTAAAGGAAAGAATCCTATTAAATTACTATCTACCGCCTTGGGTCCTGTTCCCCTCTTGGACTCAACTCACCTCCCCAATTTCTCTAATAGATTCCTATCGCTTTCTCTTGATCATTAACATCTTCTCTTACAACTAATACAGGCCAACTATATATGCTCACTCCACTTTTCCCTTCACTGGTCTGTATTCACACATACACACCCTTTCTCATAGCTTCGTACTTACATGCACACACACTCTTTTACTCACATAAACACACACATTTCTTCTTAGCCTCGTACGGACATATAACACACACACACACACACACACACACACACACACACACACACACACACACACACACACACACACACACACACACACACACACACACACACACACACACACACACACACACGCACACACACACACCACACACACACACACACACGCACGTGCTCAAGTATAGCTCTTTTTATAAAACGTTTTTCTTTCCATTTCAGGTAGACGCGCTCCATCATCCACTTTTCTAAAAAATAAATCATACACAAAACGCTAGCACCAACAGTTTTGCAAGAGATGTCAACATGAATGGATTTGTTATCTATATATTTAAAACAGAGAATGTCTGTCTGTCTCTCAGCTCCCTAAAACTCGAGAACCACCCAACCGACTTTTTCAAACTTTACACGTAATACTTATGGTCCTGTGAGTGTTTTGAGCAAAAAATATTTCAAACTTTCAATGCCCTAGGGACCGCATTAGGCGCCGGTTAGCGATCTCTTTCTCTCTCGTTCTTAGTCTGTCTTTTTAGATAGATACATAGCTATAACGTCGCGCCCTTATAATATCTGTCTGTATGTCTAGCTGTCTGCATTACGACATTATGAAAACGTCTTCACAAACCAAAGTATCGTCTTCTTGTTTTCCTCCGGTTGCAACGTTTTCGAAATATTTACTTCTGCGTTCACAGATTGATTTTTTTAGTTTCAGAAGATCCGTTAAGGGTGAAGGCAGCGATTCTTTGCTTGAACTTTAATCTGTAATTTATATATATATATATATATATATATATATATATCATTCTAATGATCTGGTTAAGCTAACAACATATTTAAAATTGAGTGGCACAGATTCAAGTGTTCAGCAATTTTTAGACAACTTAATCAGTGAAACAATTGTTAAGATGGTAAATAAAACCCTTTTTTGTACTGTTGACCATGTTATTCTTCACTCTTTCAATATTATTACTCCAAGATAAAATTACATAGGAATGCAAGTGAAATCATAAACTCGTCATCTACGTAAACCCCTTGTTGAGTCAAACAACGCCGTACGCTAAAACTATCCACAATACGAAGTATTCACAACCGCTAACTGGATTACCTATAAAGATATTTTGTTATCCCTTATATATATATATATAAATATATATATATATATATGTATATATATATATATGTATATATATATATATATATATATATATATATATATATATATATATATATATATATATATATATATATATATATATATATACATACACACACACACACATATATATATATATATATAGGAACAAGTATGACCCAGACGGCAGAGCTCAAGCCGTTTCGACGGCTAATTCTGGACTTATATATATATATATATATAACGGAGGAGTTGTGGTAAGGAATCAGATAGACCAAAACGCACCAGAGTACTCAATACTTAGGGTAGTAGAGTGGGTAATAGGAAAAAGTATGACCCCGACGGCAGAGCTCAAGACGTTTCGACGGCTATTTCTGGACTCCAAATGTCAGCTCAAAAGTGACACAGAGGAGACTGAGGTTAGCTGGACATGCTCACCGACATCCAGAGTTGATATTGCACTCAGTGCTCCTTTGGGAGCCGCTAAATGGACACACTAGAAGAGGAAGACCAAGGTTAACGTATGTTGATGCCCTAAGGACAGACACTGGTCTGTTGGAGACGCAGGACATGGCAGCGATAATGAGGGACAGAGACCGCTGGAGAGAACTCGTCCATGGATCTCGGGAATTTTACCCGCCGTAGATATATATATATATATATATAACAAAGGAAATGTGGTAAGCAACCAGATGGACCATAACGCACCAGAGTACTCAATACTTAGGGTAGTAGAGTGGGAAACAGGAAAAAGTATGACCCCGACGGCAGAGCTCAAGCCGTTTCGACGGCTATTTCTGGACTCCAGTCCTGAAATACCCGTCGAAACGGCTTGAGCTCTGCCGTCGGGGTCATACTTTTTCCTATATAAATATATATATATATATATATATATATATATAGAATAGAATGAAACGAAATTTCATTTCTCACTCTTAGTACGGCACTTACTTAAATGCAAGTATGCATGTATACGTACATACATATATGTATACAGACGTACAGTAGCACGTGCATATATATATGTGTGCCTGTATGTATATATATATATATATGTATATGCGTGCTACTGTACGTCTGTATACATATATGTATGTACGTATACATGCATACTTGCATTTAAGTAAGTGCCGTACTAAGAGTGAGAAATGAAATTTCGTTTCATTCTATTCCATTTATCGTTTTCGGTGCGCCTGGCCGACTGAACTCACTCGATATGCAAATTAGGCTGCTCAGCCGTTAATTTTCATAAGGAAAGTATATACTTTCGAACGTTCAACCATTTGGCAGAAAGGTATACGGTGCTGACGATAGCTAACAAGCTTGAAACTAGTACATCGTTCCTGTGTCAGTGTTGAACAAAAAGGTGACGTGGTTGCCTAAACACTGTACGGCGTAATTCAGGCTGTCCGTTTGTTTACAAACGAACAAAGCGAACATTATAATAAATGTTCGGTAAACTGATACGTGCATATATATATGTGTGCCTGTATATATATGTATATATGTATATGCGTACGTCTGTATACATATATGTATGTACGTATACATGCATACTTCCATTTATATATATATGCATATGTATATATATATATATTTATTAAAATAACAGATTAAGTTTAAGCAAAGAATCGCTGCTTTCACCCTTAACGGGATCTTCTGAAGCTAAAAAAATCAATCTGACACACACACACACACCCACACACACACACACACACACACACACACACACACACACACACATACACACACACACATATATATGTATGTATATGCATATATGTGTGTTAATGTATGTATAAGGAGTGTTTTGTTGGCTGGTATATATGGTATATATATAAATAAATGTGTGTGTGTGTGTGTGTATGTCTGTCTGTCTGTGAGTCTGTGTGTGTCTGTGTCTGTGTCCGTGTGCGCGTGTGTGTGTGTGTGTGGGTGTTATATATATATATATATATATATATATGTAGGAGGTGAGTTTTATTGTAGCACAATAAAGCAATGCAAATATCGGATAAGTAGCACTCTACAGTTTGTAGGACTGGAGTATAAATATTATAAGATCAAAAGATGGTTAAAAAAGTTCCAAGTATTTTATTATGCGCATTTCAAAAACAAATATCAACATCGGATGATCTCTGCGTTCTCATCAGATAAAATAGGGAGACATGATATGAAGCTTAAAAAACACTTGTGAATAGTGAAGTTTTAAATCAACATATGAAAAATAAATTAAGATTGATGTCCCTCATCCTTCCTTCTTATACTCCCCTCCCCCACCATCCTTTACTCTCATCTCTTCCTCTTCCTTACCTTTTCCAACCCCCCTCACTTTTTTCCCAATCTCATACATCAATCTTAATTTATTTTTCATATGTTGATTTAAAACTTCACTATTCACAAGTGTTCTTTAAGCTTCATATCATGTCTCCCTATTTTATTTGATGAAAACGCAGATATCATCCCATGATGATATTTCCTTTTGAAATGCGCACAATAAAATACTTGGAACTCTTTTAACCATGTTCGGATCTTATATATATATATATATATATATATATATATATATATATATATATTAGCTGAGGTACTCGACTTCGCCCGAGAGAAAAGTTAAGAGAAGACGGATAAAAGAGAAAACGACTGTATTGGATGTGTTGTCTGGTATGAGGTGAGACCGTAATGTGTGTGTGTGTGTGGGGGGGGGGGGGGGACATTAAAAAAAACAATCATAAAACTTCCTTATTAGGCTGGGGGAGTAAACTGCCGATTAAATGGTAGCATTGGCCTTGGATTTTAAATGTGAAATAACCATAGTCAGTATGATATTTTTCAGTTATAAAGGACGTCATCTAAAACACAGCAATATTCCACATAACATTGCTTCTGAAGTGTTCCTTCGTTAGTACGGTCTGTAAGTAGTATATGGATAAAAGGTGGAGGATAGATTAATTTCAAATAGTATCAACTTTTCTTTGTTCTGTAAAATCATACATTGTAAAACGACTTTATAAAAGGTAACGCAATATTGTTAAAACTTCCTATAGATCAAAGGATCTATAGTTTAAGCCGTTTCTAGACTTTTGTGGGACATCTCTCTCTCTCTCTCTCTCTCTCTCTCTCTCTCTCTCTATATATATATATATATATATATATATATATATATATTTATATATATATATATATATATTATACATATATATATATATATATATATATATATATATATATATATATATATATATATATATATATATATATATATATATATATATATGTATGTATATATATATATAAAATATGCTGAGAAAACTAAATTAATACATTGTAGGATATAATGAAATATGTGTAAAAATATATATAAAAAATATATTTCTATAAAAAGAATCTATATGTAAAAAAAATACGTGTAAAAAGAATTTAACCGTTATTCGTGGAAAAAGTTATAGGACATTAGCTATATACTTTGTGAAAGGTCTTGAAAAATTTATGATTACAAAGTCCAAATAAATCTGGTCTTCTATTTATTATAGAGTTGAAATTCAAATTTTTCAACTGGACATAAATTACAAACACTAGATATGGAAGCATTGGAGTATGGAAATGCGTTGTAGATTGTACGCCAAGAAATTTCGTAATTAATGTTTTTGTCTTTTAAGAACCAAATAAGCTCTGAGAGTGCGGTGCTGGTCCTTTTAAGTGGATACTTAAATGAAGAAGAATGATTATAGAATCTTGCTTTAAAAGAGGTAGAAGTAGAGCCAATGTAGGTATAGGTATGTGTACTAGTTACCACTTTACATTCATATACTAGATTTTTATCGAGACAGAATTTACTAAGAGGACAATTAATTCTAATAGGGCAATTGCATTTACGATTAAGATTATTTACCGTTTCGTTTCGTTTCATTCTTTTCCATTTATCGTTTTCAGTATACCCGGCCGTCTAACTCACTCGATATGCAAATTAGGCTGCTCAGCCGTTAATATGCATAAGGAAAGTATATACTTTCAAATGTTCAATCATCTGACAGAAAGGTATACGATGCTGATGATAGCTAATAAGCTTGAAACTAGTACATCGTTCCTGTGTCAGTGTTGAACAAATGTGCGACTTTGGTTGCCGAGCACTGTACGGAGAAAATTTAACGTTAAAATTTCTCCCTCATATGAAGGATTTGAAGACAATTCATTTTCACCTGACGATATGAGTGATAATCGATCATGGCCGCACAATCGATCTATCTCTTATTGAAACATGTGTCGTGATTAAAATGATTGGAAATTTATACCATGCCTTCGGATCTTTATTTTGATACAAATACTCCGTTTTACATCATCTAGCTGTTCCCATAAATGGAATTGGAGATATACAAAAGCATGGAGAACTTAATATTGCTAACAAAAGTTTATTGGACCGTATGACACAACCAATAATACACCTTACTATATATATATATAATATCCCTATATATATATATTAATAATATCCCTAAATTATGTTTTAGGGCTCTATATAACAGCTTCCCTCCTTCATATATATATAGCAAGATATTCAATAAGCATATTATTAAATTCTCATACTTCACTACCTCGAACATTTTAAAAATTATCCCAAGACATAATTCTAAAACATTAAAGAATAACATATATGCATCCAACCATGAGAGTCATAATAATAACACTATAAGGCCTGACGTCAATGTAAACTCTAGGCAAAATAACATAAATATAAAAACGACGTCAATCGTAACTTTGAGGAATACATCAAATAGTAATGTAAATCTAGAAACTTTAGCACCTCCTTTAGTTAATACCACCACTCCAGTTCCTAATATAATTAACCCTGGGCCACTTGCCAATAACACTGTAAATAATGGAAAAGAATGAAAAGAAATTTCATTTCTCACTCTTAGTACGGCTGATACCTAAATATAAGTATGTATACGTACATACATATATGTGTACAGACGCACAGTAGTATGTATATATATACATACATGTACACATATATATATGCACGTATGGGTTTACCGAACATTTATTATAATGTTCGGTTTGTTTGTAAACAAACAGCCCGAATTACGCCGTACAGTGCTCGGCAACCATCGTCGCCCTTTTGTTCAACACTGACACAGGAACGATGTACTAGTTTCAAGCTTATTAGCTATCGTCAGCATCGTACACCTTTCTGTCAGATGATTGAACGTCTGAAATTATATACTTTCCTTATGCATATTAACGGTTGAGAAGCCTAATTTGCATATCGAGTGAGTTAGTCGGCCGGGTATACCGAAAACGATAAATGGAAAAAATGAAACGAAATTTCATTTCTCACTCTTAGTACGGATGATACCTAAATATAAGTATGTATACGTGCATACATATATGTGTACAGACGCACAGTAGTATGTATATATATACAGACATGTACACATATATATATATATATATGCACGTATGGGTTTACCGAACATTTATTATAATGTTCGGTTTGTTTGTAAACAAACAGCCCGAATTACGACGTACAGTTCTCGTCGCCCTTTTCTTCAACACTGACACAGGAACGATGTACTAGTTTCAAGCTTATTAGCTATCGTCAGCATCGTATACCTTTCTGTCAGATGATTGAACATCTGAAAGTATACACTTTCCTTATGCATATTAACGGCTGAGCAGCCTAATTTGCATATCGAGTGAGTTAGTCGGCCGGGTATACTGAAAACGATAAATGGAAAAAAATGAAACGAAACGAAACGGTAAATAATCTTAATCGTAAATGCAATTGCCCATTTAGAATTAATTGTCCTCTTAGTAATCTCTGTCTCGATAAAAACCTAGTATATGAATGTAAAGTGGTAACTAGTACACATACCTATACCTACATTGGCTCTACTTCTACCTCTTTTAAAGCAAGATTCTATAATCATTCTTCTTCATTTAGGTATCCACTTAAAAGGACCAGCACCGCACTCTCAGAGCTTATTTGGTCCTTAAAAGACAAAAACATTAATTACGAAATTTCTTGGCGTAAAATCTACAACGCATTTCCATACTCCAATGCTTCCATATCTAGTGTTTGTAATTTATGTCCAGTTGAAAAATTTGAATTTCAACTCTATAATAAATAGAAGACCAGATTTATTTGGACTTTGTAATCATAAATCCTTCAAGACCTTTCACAAAGTATATAGCTAATGTCCTATAACTTTTTCCACGAATAACGGTTAAATTCTTTTTACATATATTTTTTTTTACATATAGATTCTTTTTATAGAAATATATTTTATATATATTTTTACACATATTTCATTATATCCTACAATGTATTAATTTAGTTTTCTCAGCATATTTTATATATATATATATATACATATATTGTTATATTTGGGGAGGGTCATATTTGCGTAATATTGCCAGAATTAATAACAGAACACACTCACTGTTTGGTTGGTTTTCGCTTCTCGCTGTCTTTTATATATATATATCTGCGATCTAACTTACTCGGTCCTCAATGTTGCCATTGACTGACCGGCGGTCAAAAATAATACAGATACAATATAGACAAACACATATATATATAGTTTACATAAATCTTTCGTTGCACATCTGCAACATCGTCAGTGGTGTTATATTCATTGTTCCTCCTGTTGTGTTGTATGTCTACGCC
>OZ024740.1:18496178-18501178 GCA_964016885.1 Eledone cirrhosa
TATATTTTAAACCTTAAACAGTGAAGGTCAGTAATTTATTACTACCTTATTACCAGTAAGATAAATAGCTCAATGTAATAACATCAGTTGTTCTACAGAGCAGTTATATAGAATTCACAAGAATTAAAGCTATGTTCAAAGCATTTATTCACTTACAATTGTTTCATCCAAACCAAGGCTTGGTTTCTTCGGAGCATTTTTCAATGTTTGCACATATAATTGACCTCCTTTCCGACGCAAGAGACATACAGATACATATATATATATTGATGTACAGTGGAGTGACATATATTACACTATACTATTTTTGTACAGCAATTCAAATTCAAGATCAAAATCAAAATCAAAATTAAAATAAAAATCAAAATTAAAATACATTCGGCAGATAAGACAGATAATGCAGGAGGATAGTTTGATAGTCAGATCTAGTAGGTAGTGTATGCGTTAGTTACACATGGAGCATGCAAGTGTGTCTCATTTTTATACGATTATTGTGTGGCAAGGTGTTACATGTAATGCAAGCACTTTAAGCGGGTAAGCAAGAGTATTATGGTGGTTGTAGTGGTAGGGTATTTTTAGTATAGATAAAAAAAGTATGTGTGCCGAAAAATAAAAATAAAAATAAAAAGAAGAAGCAAAAGAAAGTTATAATTTTTATTTTGATTTTGATCTTGAATTTGAATTGCTGTACAAAAATAGTATAGTGTAATATATGTCTCTCTCTCTCTCTCACTCTTTCTCTCTCTCTCTCTCTCTCTCTCTCTCTCTCTCTCTCTCTCAGCACGTGGCCTGAATTCCTTTCAGAGTTCATTGTCATGCGCATGTATTGTTTTTTTGGCGGTAATTTACTTCCTCATTTTTTTAATCAGTTTGAGCACTTCTTTAGAACTGCTGGACTGATAACCTGACAGATACCTCAGGCACAGAGGATGATAATTATCGCTAAATACTGATGTTGGTTAGATTATCAATATTAGTATTATTGGGGCACCCACTGATGAATTATAGGAGCCCACTTGAATATATATCTATTGATGGTATACAAGCTCCTACATAAATTGGTATAATTTCACCCAAATTGTAGGAATCCTATAATGAAACGAGACGTCCGTCTGGGAAGAGATATATTAGATATGTCTCATATGAAATAATACAGCCAATTTTCCACGCAATACTTTTAGTTAGCACCCCGAAAACATAATTGGGAATATAATCACTTATTTCCTAATGTTTGTTGAGTGAGTTGGAATTTGGCCGGAGTATCGCTAAAAAGCTTTCTCCGATATTGTATTTATTATATATATATATATATATATATATATATATATATATATATATATATATATATATATTGGAAAATGTGTGTAATCCTTGGTACAGTTAGGTATATTAAGACAGGGGGGAAGAAAAAATGGCTTCACTTGTGCTTTCAACAAATTTATTTTCTTCACAAAATCCAAAAAGAATTTTTTTCCGGATTAGAAAAAAATTTTTTCTTAGAAAAAATTATTTTATAAATTAAGTTGTTGGTTGTTGGTTAGGTCTTAGGAGTTCTTGGTTAACGTAGGAGGTATTGTTTCGTTTTTAGAACGACCTTTCACGCTGAGGTGCGCTTGTCAAACTGATGTGTATGTGGTGTGTTGTTCTATATATAGGGATTTAACATGTCTGTGGTGTGGTGGGGGTTTCTTTTCTCCCCCTTTTATAAGTGTATGGGTGTAGGTGTGTTGAAAAAGTGTTAATAGCAGTAATGAGTTGAGACGGTGAGTAGGGTTGGGTGGGGAGAAATGTAGCAAGTGCGGCCTGCCCCGGTCATTCTCGAAAAATTCCTTTATTCAGGGGAAAAAAGCTTTTAGTATTCCCTTTGTGTTGAGAATGGTCACAGGCAAATCGCACCTGCTAAGTTTGTAAATAATTATTTTTTTATTTTTTTCTGAAGAATTTTTCTACGTCCATCCCAAAATTAGTCCTTTGTTCAACACACACACATATATGTGCGTATATACGTACATACACACACGGGCATATGTAGGAATATATAGGCACACACCATCAATCACACACCCATGTACAAATACATCCACATACATACACAAAAACATATAGAGACACATATAAAAACACACATACACATACGTACATACACGAATATGTACTCATACCTCCACATGGGTATATATATATATATATATATACATACATATATACACATACATATACATATACACACATATACACATATATAGACATATACACACACACACACATATATATATATATATATATATATATCATCATCATCATCATCATCACCGTTTTACGTCCGTTCTTCCACGCTAGCATGGGTTAGACGGGTTGTCCTGTTGTGTGCAGTGTCTGGTCGGCTGACCATGCCTTGCTCATACAGGAACTGATCTGGCTTGATTTCTCCAGCTGGATGCCCTTCCTAACACCAACCTCATTTACAGTGAGTGCTGGGTGCTTTTTCGTGGCGCCTACACGTCCACTTTACAGTGTGGGCTGGGTGCTTTTTTGCCGTGGCACCTCCACGACCACCTTGCGGTGGGGGGTGTGGGGGCATATTGTTTATATGCTTCAGCATGTACCCATGGGAGGTCGGGTACTCTGTATTACTGCGTGACGCCAGAAGTCACGGTCGTGTGTCATTGTCTTTGAGAGGTGTAATTGGGTAAGGTCGGCTTTTATCACCTCATCCCAGGTCATCTTGGGTCTCCCCACTCCGCGGTTTCCATCAACTTCTAGTGCTCTGCACCTTTTTATGCAGCTGTCATCCTTCATACGCATCACATGTCCATACCAGCGCAACCGCCTCTCCTGCACACAGCATTTGATTCCTCTTATGCTCAGTCTCTCTCTCAATTCATTTATGCTTTGTCGTTCACGTATATTACTGTTACACATCCATCGGAGCATGCAGGCTTCGTTTCTCTCTAATCTACGTAAGTCTTCCACCTTCAGCGCCCAGGTCTCACTACCATGCAACATCGCTGTTCGGATACACGCATCATACAGTCTGCCTTTCATTCTGAGGGAGAAGCCTTTTGCAGCTAGCAGTGGTAGTAGTTCCCTAAACTTCTTCCATCCCGTTCTTACCCTAGTTATTGTACTTTCTGAACACCCACCTCCGTTGCTAATTCGGTCACCTAGGTAGCAGAAGCTGTCTACTGTTTCTACAGGGCCCTCCCAGAGATTGGTGGTACTTGTTTCCTGTGGCTGTTTGCTGCTTGCTGTTTCAGCACAGCTGCTGCATGTGAATCCTACATTCTTAATTAAGCTTCCTGAGATCCCGCTACATCTCTTGTGTACCCATTGTTTGCATTTGGGGCAGAGAATGGAGTTCCTACCTACACCTTTCCTACATACTGAGCAAGGCCATTTCCCTGAGGGGATCTGGGTTCTGTTTTCTCGTCTACTTACAAGGACCTTAGTCTTTGTCATGTTGACTTTGAGACCCTTTCTCTCTAGTCCCTGCTTCCAGGTTTGGAATTTATTCTCTAGTTCTATCATAGATTCAGCTATGAGTGCGAGGTCATCAGCATACAGGAGTTCCCATGGGCATCGGGTCTTAAATTCCTCCGTTATTGCCTGCAGGACTATGATGAACAGGAGAGGGCTAAGAACAGAGCTCTGGTGGACCCCAACCTGTACGCTAAATTCCTCGCTATACTCATTGCTAATCCTAACTTTGCTGACTGCTCCCCTATACATGGCTTGTACCGCTTTCACAAGCTATTCATCTACTCCTAGTTTTCTAAGAGCCCACCAGATTACTGCACGTGGAACTCTGTCAAAGGCTTTCTCAAGGTCGACAAATGCCAAGTAGAGTGGCTTACTTTTAGCTAGGTACTTTTCCTGTAATTGCCTCACAAGGAAGAGGGCATCAGTGGTGCCTCTTCCTGGTACAAACCCAAATTGCATCTCGTCTATATTCACCCGGTCCCTAATCAGCTGTGCTATAACTCTTTCTGTTACTTTCATGACCTGGTCCATCAACTTTATACCTCTATAGTTTCCTCCATCTAGTGCGTCGCCTTTGCCTTTGTAGCAGTTGACAATGATGCTACTGCACCAATCTTTTGGTATGGCCCCTTCTAGTATTACCTGGTTAACGATACGTGTGGTTATAGTGTGACCTACAGACCCAGATGCCTTCAGCATCTCGGCAGCTATACCCGATGGACCGGTTGCCTTCCCCATCTTCATATCTCTGATTGCCTTACTTACTACGCTGCCGCTGACTTGTACTGCTGGTCCCTCTATAGGGTCTACTTGGGGTAGGGTCTCTTCTTCCCATGCATTCTCCTCATTTAGTAATCTATCATAATGACTCTTCCATGCATCTTTCTTCTCAGCACTTGTGAGGGCAAGCTCACCTTTATCATTCCGGATATACTTCTCTCCAATGACATCACAACTATCTCTGACACACTGCCTCGCAATCTTGAATACCTCCTGTTTCTGGTCCTCACGTTGTAAAACATGCTTGAATTTTCTATCCTCTGCTTCCCTCCTAGCTAAGTATACTTGTCGCCTAGCTTCCCTCTTGGTCTCTATGTAATGTACCCCGCTCCCCCCGTTCTTCCATTCTTTCCATGCCTGTCTCTTGGCCTTGACTGCTTCATCTACCTTATTGTTCCACCACCAAGTCACTCTCCTCCTGCTTGAGGTCTTACTCCAGCCACAGACCTCGTCCGTCGCCTCTAGTAAATTATTTTTTAGGAACTCCCAGTTCTCTTCTACATTAAATGTCTCTATCTGTTCTTCTTTACTGTCGTAGGCGTTGAGTAAAATATCTTTAAATCTGTTACTGGTTGAGGGGACTTTCAGCTTCCAGATCTTTCTTCTCCAGGTTGGCCTCTGTTTCAGGGCTCGTCTAATTCTGACCGTTAGGTCGCTGACAACTAAGCTATGTTGGGATGTACATTCCTCACTAGGGAAGGCTTTTGTGTTTACGACCGTCCATCTGTCACGTCCTCTGA
>OZ024740.1:18506178-18741178 GCA_964016885.1 Eledone cirrhosa
GTCCTAAAAAATGGGTGCCATTTGGGATAGGGGTGTTTCTGTTGTGGTGAAACCTTTGGCCCGCCGGAACTTCATGCCGGTAACTGGTTGGGCGATAGACTCTTGCGTGGTCGTTGCTGTATGGGGGTCTGGTTCTTCTGTTGTTTCGTTCAGTATTCATGTGTCTTTGATTTTGTCTCCGCTAATTGTTCTTGGTGTTATGGCAGTGGTTGTATCTGGTTTTGGTGTTGAGTATTGGGTCTGTATGTAGTTGTGTGTTTGGGGTTACCCAATATCTGATTGTTGTTGGTTTATTGTGTGTGGGTGCTTCATTTCTTGTGTTGTTGTATTTTCCTGAGTTCTGGGGTTTCCTATGGGTTTGTTTTCTGGGTTTTATTTGGTCTTTCCCATAGTTACCTTCATATTCTTGAAGCCATTGAGTTCTTGACTCCAAGATTTTCTTTGATTTTAACTCCTCTCTAGTTGTATCTGTCTGCCATAGGTTAAGGAGTTTTTCACGTACATTTCCGCTGCTTCTTTTGTTTATTTCCTCTTGGATGGTGGTGTCGCATTTTTCAAATTTCTCTTTGAATTTTGGCACTCTTAGGCGGAGTAGGGTGATTTCGATCTCAAGTGTTTGGAGTGCAAGATTTAGTCTTGTTGCAGTTTCTTCCTTTGATTCCGATGGTATTTCTTTAATTCGGAATTTTCTCGGGAGGATAACTGGTTCCTTGCTACGTCATATTTCGTATGTGTCTGCTAGGTTTTCACTCCTCAAGGCTTTCCAGTATGCCTGTTTCCTTTGATTTAATAGTTGGTTCCAAATGTTTTTCATTTGGTTTCTTTTTCTGTAGGCTTCTTTTTCTAGATTCAGTTCATTCCATTCTTTGAATGCATTATTGGTGATGGAGTTCTGTTCATGTGTAGCTATTTCAGGAGAAAAGGTTTGTTCTTGTTTTTGTCGGTCTGTAATTAGTGAATCAAGTTTTTCCCTATAGCTGCGTGTTTGTTGTTCCATTTCTTGTACGGCATTCGTAAGGGAATCATATTTATCTATTATTATGGTGAGTTTTTCTGATATTTCCTGTAGTAGTGTATCCGATTTGAGGGATTCAGTAGAGGATTTTGAACGTGTGTTAGCCATTCTGTCTTGTACAAGGGGATAGAATATTGGAAAATGTGTGTAATCCTTGGTACAGTTAGGTATATTAAGACAGGGGGAAGAAAAAATGGCTTCACTTGTGCTTTCAACAAATTTATTTTCTTCACAAAATCCAAAAAGAATTTTTTTCCGGATTAGAAAAAATTTTTTTCTTATAAAAAATTATTTTATAAATTAAGTTGTTGGTTGTTGGTATATATATATATATATATATATATATATATATATATATATATATATATATATATATATATATATATATATATATAATGATTGTTTAACCATCGTCTCAGTGTGTTTGGCCTTTAACGTTTGTTATAGCTCTGGTTCATCTGAATCATTGAGCACTTGCCGCACATCTCGGAGGTTGTTTTTCGTTATTTCGTGGGCCGAAATGCGAATCTCGATAATTTATGTTTGTATTATTCTCCAGACTCTAGCTATTGACCAGTTAATTTTTTAGTTGATTCTATTGACTGATGAATAGCTTATGTTAATTTTAACCCTTCTGTTGAGAACTCTATTCGATTTGTGATGTTTTTGCATTCTTGCAAAAATATACACAACTGAATTCATTCGCCTGATATAGGGGTTGCCTCCCTTGCCCATTCCCACGTGGGATCAGCAATAGTCAGTCTTTGTATTAACATTGAACTAAAACCTGTTGAGAAAGTGGCTTCCTTGTTCAATCATCTTACCAGAAGCCTGACATTATTTATGTAAGCGGACGGTACTTGATTTAGAAGCCGCAGAAACCCATATACTGGATTTTACCAACCTTCCAGGGGTCCGGGTAAATTTTCAATACCCGAATTACTTGATCGTTTTTTTGGCTATGCGAATGATTGTTTAACCATCGTCTCAGTGTGTTTGGCCTTTAACGTTTGTTATAGCTCTGGTTAATCTGAATCATTGAGCACTTGCCGCACATCTCGGAGGTTGTTTTTCGTTATTTCGTGGTCCGAAATGCGAATCTCGATAAATATATATATATATATATATATATATATATATATATATATATATATATATATATATTATAAAGAGTAGGGGCCTCACGGCCGAGCTCTTACACCGATATATCGTGGGTTTATCTCCCCTTGGAAAGTGACTGTTTCTGTACATGCGTATTCGTATAGTTGTTTTTCCTTTTCCTTAGAACTTCATTTAAACCGAGCCGATGATATATATATATATATATATATATATATATATATATATATATATATATATATATATATATATATATTAGTAAAAGGAAAAGAAAATGCTGACAAATTTTTCCCAGTGAAAAATAGTTTAATTAGGAATAAGTATAAATTAGTAATAAGTATTGGTTAGTATTCAGTTTTAGTTTTAAGTTTTTACCGGTTGCGCATTTCTAATGCTTTTCAAAAATAATTTTGAGATAGAGCGCCCGTGATGTTTGCTCTAATCTGATTAGTTTTGGAAATTCTTCCTGTTTTATGTGAAAAAAGTGGCTCCAGATGTATTAAGATTTGGTTGGTTGTTGAATGTTACGTGAATGAGTACTATAAATTTCGCGCCAATTCGTGTTGCAAAAATTCTTGTAGTCAAAACAATTTTGATTGGTCGGTAGAGGTCACGTGAATGTTAAAAATTGATTTTGCACCAAATGTAGGTTTGTCGAAGAGTGTCCCTTTTCACCTGATTGAGAAGTCACTGAAAAATAATTTTATTAAGACAAATATGTATATATATATATATATATATATATATATATATATATATATATATATATATATATATATATATATATATATATATATATAACGAAGGAGTTGTGGTAAAGAACCAGATGGACTACTCAATACTTATGGTAGTAGAGTGGGAAATAGGAAAAATTATGACCCCGACAGCAGAGCTCAAGCTGTTTCGACGGCTATATCTGGACTCATATATATATATATATATATATATATATATAAATGATCTTTATAACATGTATTAAAATTGATGTTAGCAAAGCCTGCTTTCTCCGTATTGTATTATCGAAACACTTGTTATTAGGTTAAATTGCTTTTTCCCGTTTAAACTCCTGCATGCTGATTCTCGACCACATTGGTTTTGGTCATTTCTGCCCTTACTCCTGCATGCTGATTCTCGACCACATTGGTTTGGGTGACTTCAACCCTTGCTAAAGTAACGGATACAACTGATTTTTTCGTTGTGTGTAGAAAAATTATAATCTGTGAGAAGTTGCGTAAATCTGACTTTCTTTAGTGTTGAAAAATTATGTTGCAAATGAGTTCGATCTTGGTTTGAATTTTCTGATAAAGGTTTTCTCAGTATTAATTCGACCTTGCTCTGTTATTTCATAACTACATTGGTACAATGTGAAGGCGCATGGCTTAGTGGTTAGAGCATTGGGCTTGCAATCGAAAGGTTGTGGGTTCAATTCTCGGACCGGGTGATGTGTTGTTTCCTTGAGCAAGACACTTTATTTCACGTTGCTCCAGTTTACTCAGCTGTAGAAAGGATATGATAGGACTGGGGTCCCTATCATTAAATCACCCAAGACACCTCCAACGAGATATACCTTGGAAGAGGCCAGCTAAACCTGCATAGGTGTGAGCTGTCACACACATTGGTACAATAGGAAAACATGGAAGTTAGGCAGTGTTTTGCTTCGCATTCTTCTATATGTTTGTTTAGAGGGATCTTTCTAGTATACAGAGTTCTGATTTGCTGCCTCATAATCTGCCGAAGTTGCCACGAACATTATATATCAGGCAAGGCTGACACTCCGACAAGGAATGACAGTCCTGAGGCGTTTTGTGTAAGATAATCAAGTTTTAAAAAGTGGTCATCGAGCGTGTCTATCTGAAAGGGAAAAAAAGAAAGTTTTGTATATAGAGCTGTACGTGTGAGCGTGTGTATATATATAGTTAGTGAAAGAGAGAGAGAGAGAGAGAGAGAGAGAGAGAGAGAGAGAGAGAGAGAGAGAGAGAGAGAGAGAGAGAGAGATGGAGGCAGTGAGTGAAAGAGAGAGAGAGACAGAGATATGGAGGCAGTAAGTGAAAGAGAGAGAGAGAGATGGAGGCAGTGAGTGAAAGAGAGAGAAAGACGGAGGCAGTAAGTGAAAGAGAGAGAGAGAGGTAGTGAAAGAGAGAGAACATCAACACACGCACTCACTTGATAAAGACAACACTAGATGTTATTTTGAGGTGGAGATTCTGTACATCTTCATTACTTCTTAAGAAATCAATCATCAGCGATGTACTTTTACTTTATTGGCGCCGGAAACAATCCGATTGAATGGCTCTGAAATAGAGTATTTTAGTGAGTTTGTATTTCTCGACAGTCTAGTACTATAATGAATTAACAGACATCAAAGGATTGTCTCACTAACGTATGATGTACATTTGGAAGACGAAGACACAGAATCTGAAACCAGAAACGTATCAACCTGTGACCTTAAACCCGAATTGATACTTGATTCGTTTCTCATGGCGATAGTAGTAATTGTCATTCACATGATACCCAAGCTAGACATACGATACAATGAACTCTTATTTTCTCAATCGTAATCTACGCCATAGAAACGTGGACCTAAAATCTGAAGATATACGAAGACTGCAAATGTTTGAACTACGGTGTTTAGAAAATATACTAGAGTTGAAATCCTTCCAAGGCCACCCCTTTTGTTTTTATCTCTTCGGGGTCGATAAATAAAGCATAGGTCAAGTACTGAAGTCGATTTCCTTCTTTCTCTCTTTCTCTCGGAATAGGTTAAGCGAAGGGGTTAAAAAATGACTTTTCAAATCGCAGCTCCAGAAGCCTTTAATCACCACTCCTTGGACACGACAAAATTTGTTTACACAATTATGGATCCCATAAAATAAAGTAGCAGTCATATACTGGGATCAAGTTGATCGAGAGTAACCTATCTGCAGAAGTGTTAGAAATGATTATAATTATTTTAGGCGTTTACTCAGAATGTCTTTTTGATTTTATAACCCAGATTTTGAAATATATCACGAAGTAATTAGTTTCTCACAGATAAAATCGAAGATAAAGTCTGGGGACTTACCTCAACCCCAACACCACACCCACAAACAACAACAATAACAACAACAATAACAATAACAAAAATAACAACAACAAAAATAAAAAGATAAAGAAGTGAGACCTCACCTCCACACCCAAACTCACAAACAATAACAAAAATGGAAAGATAAAAAGTGTGGACTCACCCCACCTCACTCTCACAAACAACAACAACAACAAAACTGAACAGATAAAATGTGTGGACTATCCCCCACAACCACAACAACAACAACAACAATAACAAAAACATGGTAATATGTTATAAATATTTCAGAAAATAAATACCGAACTTAACAGAATCGCTAACCATGATTAATTTATTTATGGAGCAAAATAATTTAGGTTGTCTGAGACAAGTTAATCTAATGGAACTCTAAAGAGTTTGGTAGAAAATATTCCTGAAATGTATTCTGAGAGAAATTGTAAGATTTTTATTGGGGTTTTTTAAATTAAAACTTGCTTTTCAAATAATTGTTTCTACTTTTGGCACAAGGCCAGCAATTACCCAGTGCATTACTGGTACTTTATTTTATCGACCCCGTAAGGATGAAAGGCAAAGTCAACCTCGGCGGGATTTGAACTCAGATCGTAAAGGGGCGTAACTATGCTGGAAAGCATGGCGTCCGACCCTCTACCGATACTACCAATCCACCGACTTGCTTTTCAAATAATGGTTTCTTATATATGCACAATGCCAGTAATTTTGGGGTAGGGGAAAGTCGATTAAATCGACCCCAGTGTGTTACTGGTACTTTATTTTATCAACCTCGTAAGGATGAAAGGCAAAGCTAATCTTGGCGGGATTTGAACTCAGAACGTAAAGGGCTGTAACTCTATACCGCAAAGCAGGATGTCTGACGCTCTGTCCATACTGCCAGTCCACCATGGTCTCCGTGTATGTATGTGTGTATGTAGGTATGTATGTATGTTCTTCTGGTTTTATAATTTCACAAAGTTTTACCAATAGTGAGAGAGTCAGTTTCTAACATAGACACAGGACTCTCTCATTGGAATTTACACAACATCAACTAGGTAGATATGTATGTCTGCATGTGTAGATATGGATGTTATTGTATGTGTGGATGTGTATGTTTTGAGTTGTATGTGTGCATGTGTATATGCTTTGCATCTGTACAAGTGTATATGCAGTTATTAGATGCAACATTTCTGGAATGTTTTACATATTTTTACTGTTCCATTAATGGATTGTACTTGTAATTTCCTAACTAGTTGTGTTCTTTCTGTTCCTGTGAAGCCTAGCTTCTCAAGATTTGTATTGAGGCAGTTACTAACATACCCCAGTGCCCCAATAATCACAGGCATAAATCTGAAGGTGTAATCAGGGTAGAGTATCTGCAGATTTCTCATCAGTTCTGCATAAATATTCTCCTTTTCACTAATCTTTGTTTTTATTGGAACATTCCACCAGTACTCTTTCATATTATGTACATGGATGTCTTCCACATTGTTGTAGCTTTTAATGTGTTTATTATCGGGGCTATCTTTTTTACGAACTGCATTGTACAGTGTTTTGGCCACTACATCATGCCTCAAAGGTAGATAGTACCGCGATGACATCTTTGGACAGCTGCTGATGACATGGGTGATATCCTCGATGTTAGTTATGCAGAGTCTGCACTTGTTATCACATCTAGGTGTTTTGCCTGCATCCCTATCTCTTTTGTGAATCAAGTATTTCGTGTTAATCTCCTGTTCTTGGATTGCAAAAGCGTATCCTTCAAAGTGGGAGCCAATATAGCGGTTGTTGGTCCAAGATAGACTACTTTCCTTATCTATATTACTCTCACTCTGGAGCTTCCTGGCAACATATCCATGCATGATTTTTTGCTGATAGGCATGCAGTTTTTCATCCATGGATTCACTGCGATACTGCTGGGCGACATCCCTGGGTGTGAATTTTTGATTATCACACAGGGAATATCTCTCGAGGAGTTCCTTCCCAACTCTCATGATCTTATCTGTTTCATGCAGACAGACATGCTCAATAGATGGGCTTCTACGCTTGGAGGTTTTAGATGTTGTCGGATGGATATAATGCGACATTCAAATGTTGTCTGGACTGATGTTAGGCCTCTTCCTCCCTGCTTACGTTTCAAGTAAAGGCGGTCTATGTCACTGTTGATGTGGAAGTTTCCGGTGTTGTTTAGAATTTTTCAGCTTTTAACATCAATTGCTGGATTTCATCTATCGTCCAATCGAGTATTCCAAAAGTTGGTGTTAGGACAGGCACAGCAAACACATTGTGAGCCACTGTTTTATTGTGCACAGAGAGTTCCGATGACCATATATTTCTTAATTGGGTGTAATATTCCCTGCTTACGCGTTCCTTGTCACAGGTACCACCATAGGATATATTCTCACCTATCCCTAGGCATCTGTAGCATTTCTCGTCAGATATCGGTGAAACAGTTAGGCCATTGATGAAAATGTTGCTAGACTGGGTTGTTGTTTTTCCTCGTTTTACAGCCATATATGAACATTTATCTTGACAAACTCCATTTCTATATCATTTGAGATGTATGTATGTATGTATGTATGTATGTATGTATGTATGTATGTATGTATGTATGTATGTATGTATGTAGGAGTGAAGGACCCCTAGTCTTTGTCAGGGCATTCTTCTAGGAGAAGGCAACTCAGGAAACTGGGATAACTCCGATATAACCTGCGGCTCAGTAGTTACCGATGATGTTGATCTTTTCTTCTTTTCGGGTTATAGCTACTGTCACTCAGAGAGTGGGATTGGCTCAGTGCACAGTCTTTCCTCACTTTAAAAAATATCTTCACGCACAGGCATTGCACGATAGAATTAATTAATAATTATTGATAATGGTATATCGTGCAATGGCCATACTCGATAACGAGGGGGTATCATCATGTATATATGTATGTATATATGTATGTTCGTACGTATGTATGTATGTATGTATGTATGTATGTATGTATGTATGTATGTATGTATGTATGTATGTATGTATGTATATATGTATGTATGTATGTATGTATGTATGTATGTATGTATGTATGTATGTATGTTCGTACGTATGTATGTATGTATGTATGTATGTATGTATGTATGTTCGTACGTATGTATGTATGTATGTATGTATGTATGTATGTATGTATGTTTGTACATATGTATGTATGTATGTATGTATGTATGTATGTATGTATGTATGTATCTATGTATGTATGTATGTATGTATGTATGTATGTATGTATGTATGTATGTATGTTCGTACGTATGTATGTATGTATGTATGTATGTATGTATGTATGTATGTATGTTCGTACGTATGTATGTATGTATGTATGTATGTATGTATGTTCGTACATATGTATGTATGTATGTATGTAGGTATGTATGTATGTATGTATGTATGTATGTATGTATGTATGTATGTATGTATGTATGTTCGTACATATGTATGTATGTATGTACGTATGTATGTATGTATGTATGTATGTATGTATGTATGTATGTATGTATGTATGTATGTATGTTCGTACATATGTATGTATGTATGTATGTATGTATGTATGTATGTATGTATGTATGTATGTATGTTCGTACATATGTATGTATGGATGTATGTATGTATGTATGTATGTATGTATGTACGTATGTATGCATTTTATTCTGGTTTTATAATTTCACAAATTTTTTCCCAATAGAGAGAGAGTCGGTTTCTAACATAGACACAAGACTCTCTCATTGGAATTTACACATCAACTAGGTAGATATGTATGCATGTCTGCATGCATGCATGTGTAGGTATGGATGTTATTGTATGTGTGGATGTGTATGTTTTGAGTTGTATGTGTGCATGTATATATGCTTAGTATCTGTACATGTGTATATGCAGTTAATAGATGCAGAAGTTTTGGAATGTTTTACATATTTTTACTGTTCGATGGATTGTACTTGTGATTTCCTAACTAGTTGTGTTCTTTCTGTTTCTGTGAAGCCCAGCTTCTCAAGATTTGTATTGAGGCAGTTACTAACATATCCCAGTACCCCAATAATCACAGGTATAAATCTGAAGGTATAGTCAAGGTGGAGTATCTGCAGATTTCTCATTAGTTCTGTATAAATGTATAAATGCAATATAGAGAGAGTCGGTTTCTAACATAGACACAAGTTTTTCATCCATGGATTCACTGCGATGCTGCTGAGCGACATCCCTGGGTGTGAGTTTTTGATTATCACACAGGGAATATCTCTCTAGGAGTTCCTTCCCAACTCTCATGATCTTATCTGTTTCTTGCAGATAGACTTGCTCGAGAAACGGGCTCCTACGCTTCGAGGTTCGTAGATGTTGTCGAAGAGATATGATGCGACATTCAAATGTTGTCTGGACTGATGTTAGGCCTCTGCCCCCCCTGCTTACGTTTCAAGTAAAGGCGGTCTATATCACTGTTGATGTGGAAGTTTCCGGTGTTGTTTAGTATTTTTCGAGTTCCAACATCAACTGCTCGGATTTCGTCTATCGTCCAATTGAGTATTCCAAAAGTTGGTGTTAGGACAGGCACAGCAAACACATTGTGAGCCACTGTTTTGTTTTGCGCTGAGAGTTCCGATGACCAAATCTTTCTTAATCGGGTGTAGTATTCCCTGGTTACGCGTTCCTTATTACAGAAACCATTATAGGATATGTTCTCATCTATTCCCAGGTATCTGTAGCAGTCCTCATCAGATATCGGTGAAACAGTTAGGCCATTGATGACAATGTTGCTAGATTGGGTTGTTGTTTTTCTCCGCTTTAAAGTCATGTATGAGCGTTTATCTTGGCCAAAGTCCATTCATATATCCTTTGAGAACGTTGTAACCAGGTCAAGATTTTTCTTCACCTCATCCATGTTCTTGGCATAGAGTTTCAGATCGTCCACAAAGAAATTATGGGTTAGGTTCGTATTTCTGTTCTCCTGTGAGCCAATGATGTATCCCTCACATTCTTTGAGCAGAAAGGACAAGGGGTTTAATGACAAGATGAATAATATCACAGAGAGACTGCCTCCCTGAAATATACCCCTGCGATATTTTATTTTATCAGTGAAAATAGAGTCCTCCCTCTCTGTCTTTAACCTTAGGATAGTAGCCCAAGAAGAAGACAGCTTCTCTATGGCTCTGACAATAATGTCTGGGACTTTAGCAAGTTGGAGGGCCTCTATCATCCAAGAGTGGGGAACAGAATCGAAAGCTTTCCTGTAGTCCACCTAGACTGTAGCCATATTCCTCCTAAGTTGTCGCACCTCCGACATCGCAGTTTTGTTGATTAGGAGTTGTTCAGCACATCTCCAAACCCCTTTCTTTCCAGCTGCTTGTTCATCTGTGATGATGTTATTATTTTCACAGTGATCTTGGAGGAATAGGTTCAGGCAGGCTGTATACATCTTATACATCAGGTTCTGGCATGCAATGGGTCGGTAGTTTTTTTGCCAAGTGGGTGTCTTTGTTCTTGGCGACCAGTAATGTTTGTGCTAATGTCAACCATTCTGGTATAAGTGTATCTCCATTAAGAACTTGTTGGTAGAGGTCAGTAAGATACCTCCGATAGAATATCAGTTTTTTGTACCAGTAGCCGACAATCATGTCTCTTCCTGGTGTTTTCTTATCTTGGAGTTTTCCTATCACAGTCTCAAGGGTACGCTCACTTATTTCGTATGTTTTTTTTGTAGTGTCGGAGCAATAGTTCTTTCGGATTTCTCTTAGCCACACTGCATCTTGGTTGAAATTCTTCTTTTCACCCCATATTTTGCTCCAAAAGGAATCTATGTCTTTCTGGGATGGGGCCTCAGTGACACTTATTATTTTGTTCTTCATATCTCTATAGACTGATGTTTGGTTTCGTCTGAATCTTTTATTTCGTCTGAATCTTTTATCAAGCACCTTTCTCTCATCTACCTTCTTCAGGTATCAGCGTTTTTCGCTAACAGTCTCAATTCTTGTTTGAGGTGATCAGCTTATATTGGAAAGTTCTGGTTCTACTGTTACCAAACACCGTCTCTATTTTATTTTTCACTCTTTGTTGGTGAGGAGTGAGGTATTTTTGTGTTTGTTTGCATGTAAGGAGCATTGTCACATATCCTATGGTTTTTTCGTAGGTCAGCAATCTTTTTTTCTATTTTAGTTATATATGATGGTATTTTTGTTGGTGTTTTGTTCTTGTCAATATCTCTGCTATCACCAAGATAATGCTTCACTGTCGTTGCTAGGACATATAAACAGGCGTTGATTTGCCAAAATGTTGGGGTTTTTATCCGTCGTAAATATTCATCCCCTATTTCGTCAATAACACGTAATATTTCATTATTTGTTTTTTCAAATCCCGCCGAGGTTAACTTTGCCTTTCATCCTTACGGGGTCGATAAAATAAAGTACCAGTAATGTACTGAGTAATTGCTGGCCTTGTGCCAAAAGTAGAAACAATTATTTGTTGTTTTTTTTATTAAACATTGTTGTTTTAATACGTTCAGCAAGAGAAATATTTATACATGAATTAATTTCTCTCTGGAAGATTTCGTTGAGGGAAATTTTCAATTGTTTATAGTTTTGAATATTATCATTATCAATAGTATTTTCCACAACAGTCGAGGTAGACTCGGATGGTATACGTGGTGTCAAATTTCTTCGATTATTATTATTATTTCTTCGATTATTATTATTATCGATAGTGTTTTCCCCAGCATTCGAGGTAGACTTAGATGGTACAGGTGGTGTCAAGTTTCTTACAGGCATAGTTGTTTCAAGGCGCTGTTCGACCTGGCTGCTAGGAAGTCTAGCACCTGAAGCACGTGTTGTTGATAACATGTTTGTTGTTGGGGACTTACAATTAATAATATTTATCTTATTTTTACGTTCAACAAACGTCGCTTGTTGGAGTAATTGTTTCGCTGTGAAATAATTTAGCTTTGGGTGCATTTCGTGCCAGTGTAGCTTCATTCTATTCATATAGCCAATGGAGGGATTGTTTTTTGCCATTTCATAACAATTAAGTAAATCATTATTAAGTTCGCAACTCCAAGAGAAATGCGATTTATAATTTCGGTTTCTTCTGTAGCTACAACTGAATAAAGTTTGTTTACCTTTCTTGTTGTTTGTCTTCGATACTTCCTTAATTTTGTTGTTGATGTTGTGTTCAGCCATACTGTTTGTAGCAAATCCTTGTAAAATGAATTATGTATATAGTCGGATATCTCTACGAATTCGAATAAAAGGTGTCTTCAGAAGATATAGTTAGAAGAATAACCAGTTATTCAACATGACTGTAGTTGTGGCATTACTGTCGGAGATAGTATTCATCTTAAATTTAATAAATAGTCTCCCACGCCACAATATACGACTGATCGCGTTGACTGTATGTATGTATGTATGTATGTATGTATGTATGTATGTATGTATGTATGTATGTATGTATGTATGTATGTATGTATGTATGTATGTATGTATGTTCTTCTGGTTTTATAATTTCACAAAGTTTTACCAATAGAGAGAGAGTCGGTTTCTAACATAGACACAATACTCTCTCATTGGAATTTACACAACATCAACTAGGTAGATATGTATGTATGTCTGCATGCATGCATGTGTAGATATGGATGTTATTGTATGTGTGGATGTGTATGTTTTGAGTTGTATGTGTGCATGTGTATATGCTTTGTATCTGTACATGTGTATATGCAGTTATTAGATGCAACATTTTTGGAATGTTTTACATATTTTTACTGTTCCATTAATGGATTGTATTTGTAATTTCCTAACTTCTCAAGATTTGTATTGAGGCAGTTACTAACATATCCCAGTGCCCCAATAATCACAGGCATAAATCTGAAGGTATAATCAGGGTGGAGTATCTGCAGATTTGTCATCAGTTTTGCATAAATGTTCTCCTTTTCACTAATCTTTGATATTATATTGGCATCTGCTGGGCAGCTAACTTCCACTACTATGCATGCTTTCTTCTCCCCGTCCCATATCATAATATCTGGTCTGTTGTGCCTGCATTTTATTGGGGTTTTTACTGGAACATTCCACCAGTACTGTGTCATATTATGTATGTATGTATGTATGTATGTATGAAATGAACATTTACAACAATAACAACAGCGGCATCAAATGATAAAAATAAAAAAAAACAAAAAAATTCAAAATAACAAAACACACACACACACACGCACACAACACAACAACAACATCAACTGCCACCACCACCACTACCGCCGCCGCCATCACCATCACCAGCGACCGGGCCTTAAGAAAACAACTTTAATAATAATTTTTCTGCTTTTGGCACGGATCCAGCGACTGGCCCAGCGCATCACTGGTACTCTCTTTTGTTGACTCCGTGAGGATGAAAGGCAAGGTTGACCTCGGCGGGATTTAAGCTCAGAGCGTGGAGAGCCATAACTCTATGCTGTAAAGCAATTATAGTAATACTGGACTGTAATACGATCGGCTTCAACTATACAAACTCTTGAAAGTCAACAGTTGACATAATCTTGTAATCTTGTATCAGTAATGACGGTAATATATATATATATATATATATATGTGTGTGTGTGTGAGTAGAGTAGCGTGTGTGTGTTTGTTTGTATGTATGAGTGTTGCTGTGTGCGCGCATATGTATGCGCGTGTGTGTATGTCGTACGTATAAGTGTCAATAAGTGATTTTTTTTTTGATTTTTTTTGCGCGGGGACATAGAAATAATCGGGCTGGATGCCTGATCGCGCAGTTAAACCACTGGGAGTGAAGAACCCCTAGCCCTTGTCAGGGCATTCTTCTAGGAGAAGGCATCTCAGGAAACTGGGTTAACTCCGACATAAAACCTGCGGCTCAGTAGTTACCGATGATGTTGATTTTTTCTTCTTTTCGGGTTATAGCTACTGTCGCTCAGAGAGTGGGATTGGCTCAGTGCACAGTCTTTCCTCACTTTAAAAATATTCGTCACGCACAGGCATTGCACGAGTGCATTAATAATTATTAATAGTGTACTATTATTATTATTATTATTATTATTATTACTATTATTATTACTTTTTTTTTTTTTCCAATTCAATGATGTTCCAGAACAATATAAAAGAGATAATTGGCAATTTAGGTTCTGGAACAAAAAAGATCATTGGCAATAAGAGCAGGGGCCCCAGGTTATCACAGCCTGGGCCCGCTCGTCATCGTGCCATTGTAATAGAGCCAAACAAGGCATTTAGTCTTGGCTGCTGGAACGTACGGACGCTGCTTGACAGGGATTCCTTGGAGCGTCCTGAACCAAGGACCGCTCTTGTTGCAAAGGAGCTTCGACGTTACGATCTTGACATCGTGGCTTTGTCTGAGACGAGGTTAGCTGGAGATGGTCATCCTACGGAATTTTGTGGAGAATATACATTCTTCTGGAAAGGAAGAGATGAAGGAACCAGAAGAGAGGCTGGGGTAGGATTTGCTGTTAAGACTGTACTTGTGAACAAATTAGAAGAATTCCCAGTAGGGATTAGTGAGCGTCTTATGTCCATGAGAGTTCCGCTGGACAAGGGAAGATATGCTACCCTGGTGAGTGTGTATGCTCCAACTATGAGTTCTGTCGATGAGGAAAAGGTGTCCTTTTACCATGCCTTGAAAGGTGTTTTAAGAAATATCCCTCAGACAGACAAAGTCATCGTGCTTGGTGACTTTAATGCTAGAGTGGGTAGGGATTTTAACACATGGAATGTAATCGGAAAGCATGGGGTGGGAAAGGGTAACAGCAATGGTATGCTCCTGCTGCAGATGTGTGAGGAGCTGGATCTGTGTGTTACCAACACCATGTTCCAACAAAAGAACAAATTCAAGACCACATGGATGCATCCTGCATCTAAGGAATGGCATCTTTTGGATGACGTCCTAGTCAGGATGCGTGACAGACAGGATGTGCAGTGTGTTCGTGTTCTTCGTGGAGCTGAGTGCTGGACGGACCACCGCCTGGTACGCGCAAAAGTGAAACTAATCACTAAACGTAAAATCCGGGCTCCTGGTGTTGCCCTGCCCAAAAGATTGAATGCTGCTCGTCTTAAGGATAAAAATGTGAAGAGGACATTGGAAGAAGAGATGCAGGCTGCAGATCTTGGTGAGGATTGGCCTACCCTTAAAAAGTCGGTTTATGATTTAGACAGGCGTGTTCTGGGATTGGCGCAGAGGAAACATCAGGACTGGTTTAATGAGAATGATGTACATATAGAAGACTTGTTGGCTGATAAGAGGCGTGCTCTGTCACGCTACTTGACGGCAAAACCACAGGAGAGGAATACGTTGAATGAGGAACTCAGGGATGTAAAATCACGTGTTAGGCGGAGTCTTTCTCAGATGAAGGATCAGTGGTGGAGTGAGAAGGCTGGTGAGATACAAACTGCGTCTGATTCCAATAACACAAAGCTGTTGTACAGTCTCTTGCGTGAGGTTTATGGACCGTCTTCTTCTCTGGTGACACCGCTTCGCAGCAAGGATGGCAAAGAACTTCTTCGTGACTCACAAGGAATTCTACGAAGGTGGCGAGAGCACTTTGATGATCTTTTGAATCAGCCGTCTGTCGTCAGTGAAGATTTCCTCAATCTCATTTCAGAAAGTCCTGTGAAAGTAGCTCTCGCAGAACCTCCGACGCTTGTGGAGGTTGCAGTGGCTATTTCGAAGCTGAACAGTGGAAGATCTCCAGGTATGGATGGCATACATGCTGAGCTCCTACAATATGGTGGTGAGAGACTCCTGCAACATCTTCACTCTTTGTTTGGCAGGATATGGGCTAATGAATCCGTACCTGAGGACTGGAGAGATGCAGAAATGGTGGTCTTGTACAAGGGAAAGGGTAACAGGAACAATTGTGGGAACTACAGAGGTATATCATTGCTTTCTGTCGTAGGGAAAGTTTTATGTAGGGTGCTTCTGGAGCGTCTGCTGACACACATTGCAGATTGTGTTCTTCCTGAAAGTCAATCTGGTTTTCGTGCTGGACGCGGCACTACTGATATGATATTCTCAGCTAGACAGCTCCAAGAGAAGTGCATGGAACAAGGCTTGGATCTGTATCAGGTTTTTGTCGATCTGACAAAAGCTTTCGATACTGTTAACAGAGATGCATTATGGAAGGTTCTCCAGAAACTTGGTTGCCCTGATAAGTTCCTTGCTTTAGTTAGGTCTTTCCATGACGACATGAAGGCTTGGGTTAATGTCGGGGGTAACATGTCGGAGCCTATCTCAGTAAAAAATGGAGTGAAACGGGGATATTCCAGCACCGACCCTGTTTGCCATATACTTTGCAATGGTTTTCTGTATTGCATTCAGGAATTGCGAGCATGGTGTTTACATCCGATATCGAACCTCAGGCAGCATATTTAACATCAGGCGCTTTGCTGCGAAGACAAAAGTATTTACATCAATCATAAGAGACCTCTTGTATGCAGATGATTGCGATCTTGTAGCGCACACAGAGAGTGATATGCAGCACATTTTGAATGCATTTTCTGACGCTTGCACTGCCCTAGGTCTGACTGTCAGTCTCAAGAAAACCGTCGTCATGTACCAACCCGCCCCTGGTAAGCAGTACACTGAACCAAACATCTATGTGTATGGCAAACGACTTGGAGTGGTTGATCAGTTTGTCTACCTGGGAAGCACTGTCAATCGATACAGCAACCTTGACAGTGAAATCTCACTTAGGATTGGGAAAGCAAGTGATGCTTTCGGAAAGCTAGAAAGCCGACTCTGGGATCGGCGAGACATATGCAGGAGGACAAAGGTAAAGGTGTACAGGGCATGTGTGCTCTCTTGTCTTCTTTATGCCTGCGAGACCTGGGTCACATATCGACACCACCTTAAGCAATTGGAGCGTTTCCATCAGATGTGTCTCAGACGGATCCATGGCGTTCACTGGAGGGACCACATCAGTGATGTCGAGATTTTGGAAAGCTCTATGTGTGACAGTATAGAAGCTCTTGTGCTTAAGCAACGACTCGGTTGGAGTGGTCACCGTGCCAGGATTAAGGATTCTAGAATACCAAAACAACTCTTTTATGGAGAGTTGGTTAAAGGAAAACGACCGCCACATAAACCAAAAAAGAGGTATAAGGATTCCTTGAAAGCCTCTCTGAAAGACGCTAACATCTCTGCTGATACATGGGAGAATATTGCTGCTGATCGTAATAAATGGAGAAAGACTGTATATGAGGGAAAAGTTGCCTTTGAGGCATCTCGAATCGCATACGAGAAAGTAAAGCGGGATGTGAGGAAGGGCATTGCTGTTGCACTTCCAGACGGCGAGGGTCCTCCTATGGTGCTGACATGCAGCGTATGTGCGAGACTCTGCCTAAGCAAAGCTGGACTCGAAAGTCATCTTCGCAGTCATAAAGTAAGACCAGTGGTTGACTACCAGGCTGCTGTTGGAGATACTACTCATCATGCTTGCCAAACATGTGGTAGAGAATGTAAATCAGCAGGAGGGCTCAAGCGACATGCAAAAGTACACGAACTCCAACCACAGCCGACTATTCCCAGTGAATGTTTTGGTTGCCGACTCTGTGCAAGACATTTTAGATCATTGGCTGGGCTAAAAAGCCACATTCGATCGCAGCGCTGTTAGTTGCTATCGCGCGTGTGTGTGTGTGTGTGTAGATATGCTTGTGTGTGCGTGTGTGTGTATATATATATATGTATATGTATATTATTATTGTTGTTGTCGTTATTATTATTGTTGTTATTATTATTATTATTATTATTATTGTTATTAATGTATGTGTGTGTGTATATGTGTGTGTGAGTATGTGTGTGTGTGTGTGTGTATATATGTATGTATACGTGTATATATATATATATATATATATTTCTCTTTTTTTTTAAATTTTTATTTTCTTTTTATTTATTTATTATTATTATTATTATTATTATTATTATTATTATTATTATTATTGTTGTTATTCCTTGAATCTCAGTCATTGATGTTGGTTAACTGGAAAGTCCGTTGGAATGAATATCAAGCCACTACCTGCAGCCTCAGATATTCAGGACGTATCGGAGGGTTCTTGCTGTTCCAAGCAAGCATGCCTTTTGAAGCGTTCCAAAAAGCGTGAAGGGGCCGATTTTCTTTAACCATCCCTGGAAACTTTTGGAGATAGTCCCCAGTGCGCCTATGACAATCGGAATCACTTTGACTTCATGGCAGTTCCAAATCCTTTTCACCTCCCACTTTAGGTCCTGGTATCGGTTAATTTTCTCCCTCTCTCCTTCTCTTGCACTCTCGTGTCGAAAGGGCAGGCCACATCCACAATCAGACACGATCTTTTTTTTTTTTTATTATTATTATTATTATTATTATTATTATTATTATTATTATTATTATTATTATTATTATTATTATTATTATTATTATTTTTTCTTTCTCCTCGTGCAATGGCCATACTCGATAACGAGGGGGCAGCCATCATGTATGTATGTATGTATGTATGTATGTATGTATGTATGTATGTATGTATGTCAGGTCACCAGTTGGTGCTACTGGTAACATGTATCCCAGTACAACCTGTCTCATGGTCGGGTCATTGGCGACTAAACTGGCAACCCCACCAAGGTTTCTTGGTGAGGATGGTGACTTTGGACATCCTGGAGGACTAAACAAAACCTGTCAAAGGGCAAAGGAGCTCTTAAGAGTCAATGGCCATCCAAAATCACCGGGAGAGATGACCCCTTAGCCTTTGTCAAGGTAGAATTCTAGGAGAAGGAAAACTCTGTTATAACACCTGCAACCCTGATGGTATCCAATGATGTTGACTTGTTCTTCTTTTTGGTAAATATCATCTTGGTTAAGAGAGTGTGACTGGCTTTGTGCAGTGCCTTTGCTCACTATAAAAGCTTCACGGCACAGGCATTGCTTTGTATCTGGAGATCTCTCTGCACTTGTCGTCATATGGTACCATGGGCCCAGCACTATGTGTCAATAATTGTCACAACTGTAGTGTTTGTACCAGAGTTTTCATGTCGCTGGCTTGACTAAAAGGTCACACTTGTTCAGCGCATCGGTAGGGGTTCTCCTACATGGATAGAAAGTAGTGGCCGTACTCGAAAACGAGTTGGCAGCCACCATGTATGTATGTATGTTTTCATTAGAGAAATTTAATGAAACTGGCAGCTTTTGCTTGTTAAGGATGAAGCCAACTTGTTATGCAGTAGAATTATTTCAGCATATAATCCGTCCCTATCTGTGACCAAGTGCCATTCTACTTTTAATCTCTCTTTCTATTTTCTGTGCTCATCTTTAAAGTAAAACATAGAATAAATGTTCAAATCTCAACTATAATAAAGTAAGGACTGCGGGACTGCGTACGGTTTATAATTTTTTTTATTCCATTAGTAAAATAAGTTGGATTACTTTGAATAAATAATGAATGAATATTACATAATTTATCTACTAAATTTTGTGGCTGTTGATTAAATATATTTTATTGTTTATTTAACGATTCACCTCTTGAACATTTTCAAATGTCAACACTTCCGGTTAGCGATCGCTTAAATAAACATTCACATATTTCCGTCACTAATTTTCTCCTAATGCAGTTTATATATAATATCGTCTTTTTTTAATGTATCATGGATTACGTTACTGATTAAATAAAACAGTGCAACATAGTCTTCATTCAATTACGATTTTATTTGATGTATCATATCTACATGCATATATACTTGCGTGGTTTTCTGCTAGTCTAGTTTAATCTTTTTTCATTGTTCCTTTGTTAATCATTCGACAAGATCCCAGACCTCGTTCACTTCTGGAATTAGACCAGGGAAGCAATGTTTCTATTGCTTTCTCCATTGTTGAAACTATCAACTAGTGGTAACTCCTGACAGAAAGAGCAACGTCAAATAATGTCTTGCTGAAGGACATAGCACATAGCCCGGTCTGGGAACGGAACTCGCAACCTCAAGATAGCAAACCCAATTCTCTAATCACTAAACTACGTTTAGTGTTATATTGTCCCCCATCTTCTGTATATGCCAGTTTTAATATTTATATTTCACATCAGTACAGTACATAGAAATTATATTACTATTGTTGGAGATTTTAGTTTTTAAACAACTAGCCCAAAGGCGTGCAACAGGCGGCCCGCGGGCCACAACCCGGCCCGCCACACCAGTCAGAGTGGCCCGCGATGACCGTTTTTAATTTTTACCTTGTAGATTTTATTTAGAATTTTTTCGTAACCGTAATACAATTTTCTGTTAGTTGAGCTATACTAAAGGGCTTCACTGATAGGGTTATGTGTGTTATAATGTCCCAGTTGACCTATACTAAAGGGCTTCACTGATAGGGTTATGTGTGTTATAATGTCCCAGTTGACCTGTACTAAAGGGCTTCACTGATAGGGTTATGTGTGTTATAATTTCCCAGTTGATCTATATTAAAGGGCTTCACTGATAGTGTTATGTGTGTTATAATGTCCCAGTTGACCTATACTAAAGGACTTCACTGATAGTGTTATGTGTTATAATGTCCCAGTTGACCTATATTAAAGGGCTTCACTGATAGTGTTATGTGGGTTATAATGTCCCAGTTGACCTATACTAAAGGACTTCACTGATAGTGTTATGTGTGTTATAATGTCCCAGTTGACCTATACTAAAGGGCTTCACTGATAGTGTTATATGTGTTATAATGTCCCAGTTGACCTATACTAAAGGGCTTCACTGATAGTGTTATGTGTGTTATAATGTCCCAGTTGACCTATACTAAAGGACTTCACTGATAGTGTTATGTGTGTTATAATGTCCCACTTGACCTATACTAAAGGGCTTCACTGATAGTGTTATGTGTGTTATAATGTCCCAGTTGACCTATACTAAAGGGCTTCACTGATAGTGTTATGTGTGTTATAATTTCGCAGTTGACCTATACTAAAGGACTTCACTGATAGTGTTATGTGTGTTATAATGTCCCAGTTGACCTATACTAAATGACTTCACTGATAGTGTTATGTGTGTTATAATGTCCCAGTTGACCTATACTAAAGGGTTTCACTTATAGGGTTATGTGTGTTATAATGTCCCAGTTGACCTATACTAAAGGGCTTCACTGATAGTGTTATGTGTGTTATAATGTCCCAATTGACATATACTAAAGGACTTCACTGATAGTGTTATGTGTTATAATGTCCCAGTTAACCTATACTAAAGGGCTCCACTGATAGGGTTATGTGTGTTATAATGTCGTAGTTAACCTATACTAAAGGGCTCCATTGATAGGGTTATGTGTGTTATAATGTCCCAGTTGATCTATATTAAAGGGCTTCACTGATAGGGTTATGTGTGTTATGATGTCCCAGTTGACCTATACTAAATGACTTCACTGATAGTGTTATGTGTTATAATGTCCCAGTTGACCTATACTAAAGGGCTTCACTTATAGGGTTATGTGTGTTATAATGTCCCAGTTGACCTATACTAAAAGGCTCCACTGATAGGGTTATGTGTGTTATAATGTCCCAGTTGACCTATACAAAAAGACTTCACTGATAGGGTTATGTGTGTTATAATGTCCCAGTTGACCTATACTAAAGGACTTCACTGATAGTGTTATGTGTGTTATAATGTCCCAGTTGACCTATACTAAAGGACTTCACTGATAGGATTATGTGTGTTATAATGTCTCAGTTGACCTATACTAAAGGGCTTCACTGATAGGGTTATGTGTGTTATAATGTCCCACTTGACCTATACTAAAGGACTTCACTGATAGGGTTATGTGCGTTATAATGTCTCAGTTGACCTATACTAAAAGGCTCCACTGATAGGGTTATGTGTGTTATAATGTCCCAGTTGACCTATACTAAAGGACTACACTGAAAGTGTTATGTGTGTTATAATGTCCCAGTTGACCTATACTAAAGGGCTTCACTGATAGAGTTATGTGTGTTATAATGTCTCAGCTGACCTATACTAAAGGGCTTCACTGATAGGGTTATGTCTGTTATAATGTCCCAGTTGACCTATACAAAAGGACTTCACTGATAGGGTTATGTGTGTTATAATGCCCCAGTTGACCTATACTAAAGGACTTCACTGATAGGGTTATGTGTGTTATAATGTCTCAGTTGACATATACTAAAGGGCTTCACTGATAGGGTTATGTGTGTTATAATGTCCCAGTTGACATATACTAAAGGACTTCACTTATAGGGTTATGTGTTATAATGTCCCAGTTGACCTATACTAAAGGGCTCCACTGATAGGGTTATGTGTGTTATAATCTCCCAGTTGACCTATACTAAAGGACTTCCCTGATAGTGTTATGTGTGTTATAATGTCCCAGTTGGCCTATACTAAAGGGCTTCACTGATAGGGTTATGTGTTATAATGTCCCAGTTGATCTATACTAAAGGACTTCACTGATAGGCTTATGTGTTATAATGTCTCAGCTGACCTATACTAAAGGGCTTCACTGATAGGGTTATGTCTGTTATAATGTCCCAGTTGACCTATACTAAAGGACTTCACTGATAGCGTTATGTGTGTTATAATGTCCCAGTTGACCTATACTAAAGGACTTCACTGATAGTGTTACGTCTGTTATAATGTCCCAGTTGACCTATACTAAAGGGCTCCAATAATAGTGTTATGTGTTATAATGTCGCAGTTGATCTATACTAAAGGACTTCACTGATAGGGTTATGTGTGTTATAATGTCCCAGTTGACCTATACTAAAAGACTTCACTGATAGTGTTATGTGTTATAATGTCGCAGTTGACCTATACTAAAGGACTTCACTGATAGGGTTATGTGTTATAATGTCCCAGTTGACCTATACTAAAGGGCTTCACTGATAGTGTTATGTGTGTTATGTCCCAGTTGATCTATATTCAAGGGCTTCACTGATAGGGTTATGTGTGTTATAATGTCCCAGTTGACCTATACTAAAGGGCTTCACTGATAGGGTTATGTGTGTTATAATGTCCCAGTTGACCTATACTAAAGGGCTTCACTGATAGGGTTATGTGTGTTATAATGTCCCAGTTGACTTATACTAAATGACTTCACTAATAGTGTTTTGTGTGTTATAATGTCCCAGTTGACCTATACTAAAGGACTTCACTGATAGGGTTATGTGTGTTATAATGTCCCAGTTGAAGTATACTAAAAGACTTCACTGATAGGGTTATGTGTGTTATAATGTCCAAGTTGACCTATACTAAAGGACTTCACTGATAGTGTTATGTGTTATAATGTCCCAGTTGACCTATACTAAAGGGCTTCACTGATAGTGTTATGTGTGTTACAATGTCCCAGTTGACCTATACTAAAGGGCTTCACTGATAGTGTTATAGTGTTATAATGTCCCAGTTGACCTATACTAAAGGGCTTCACTGATAGGGTTATGTGTGTTATAATGTCCCAGTTGACCTATACTAAAGGACTTCACTGATATGGTTATGTGTGTTATAATGTACCAGTTGACCTATACTAATGGATTTCACTGATAGGGTTATGTGTGTTATAATGTCCCAGTTGACCTATACTAAAGGACTTCACTGATAGGGTTATGTGTTATAATGTCCCAGTTGACTTATACTAAAGGACTTCACTGATAGTGTTATGTGTTATAATGTCCCAGTTGACCTATACTAAAGGACTTCACTGATAGGGTTATGTGTTATAATGTCCCAGTTGACTTATACTAAAGGGCTTCACTGATAGTGTTATGTGTGTTATAATGTCTCAGTTGACCTATACAAAAGGACTTCACTGATAGTGTTATATGTTATAATGTCCCAGTTGACCTATACTAAAGGACTTCACTGATAGGGTTATGTGTGTTATAATGTCCCAATTGACCTATACTAAAGGACTTCACTGATAGTGTTATGTGTGTTGTAATGACCCAGTTGACCTATACTAAAGGGCTTCACTGATAGGGTTATGTGTGTTATAATGTCCCAATTGACCTATACTAAAGGGCTTCACTGATAGTGTTATGTGTGTTATAATGTCCCAGTTGACCTATACTAAAGGACTTCACTGATAGGGTTATGTGTTATAATGTCCCAGTTGACCAATACTAAAGGACTTCACTGATAGTGTTATGTGTGTTATAATGTCCCAGTTGACCTATACTAAAAGGCTCCACTGATAGGGTTATGTGTGTTATCATGTCCCAGTTGACCTATACTAAAGGACTTCACTGATAGGGTTATGTGTGTTATAATGTCCCAGTTGACCTATACTAAAAGGCTCCACTGATAGGGTTATGTGTGTTATAATGTCCCAGTTGACCTATACTAAAGGACTTCACTGATAGTGTTATGTGTGTTATAATGTCAGAGTTGACCTATACTAAAAGGCTCAACTGATAGTGTTATGTGTTATAATGTCCAAGTTGACCTATATTAAAGGACTTCACTGATAGGGTTATGTGTGTTATAATGTCCCAGTTGACCTATACTAAAGGGCTTCACTGATAGTGTTATGTGTTATAATGTCCCAGTTGACCTATACTAAAGTATTTCACTGATAGTGTTATAGTGTTATAATGTCCCAGTTGACCTATACTAATGGATTTCACTGATAGTGTCATGTGTGTTATAATGTCCCAGTTGACCTATACTTAAGGGCTTCACTGATAGGGTTATGTGTTATAATGACCCAGTTGACCTATACTAAAGGGCTTCACTGATAGGGTTATGTGTTATAATGTCCCAGTTGACTTATACTAAAGGGCTTCACTGATAGTGTTATGTGTTATAATGTCCCAGTTGACCTATACTAAAGGGCTTCACTCATAGTGTTATGTCTTATAATGTCCCAGTTGACCTATACTAAAGGGCTTCACTGATAGTGTTATGTGTGTTATAATGTCCCAGTTGACCTATACTAATGGATTTCACTGATAGTGTCATGTGTGTTATAATGTCCCAGTTGACCTATACTAAAGGGCTTCACTGACAGGGTTATGTGTTATAATGTCCTAGTTGACTTATACTAAAGGACTTCACTGATAGTGTTATGTGTTATAATGTCCCAGTTGACTTATACTAAAGGACTTTACTGATAGTGTTATGTGTTATAATGTCCCAGTTGACCTATACTAAAGGGCTTCACTGATAGTGTTATGTGTGTTATAATGTCCCAATTGACATATACTAAAGGACTTCACTGATAGTGTTATGTGTTATAATGTCCCAGTTAACCTATACTAAAGGGCTCCACTGATAGGGTTATGTGTGTTATAATGTCGTAGTTAACCTATACTAAAGGGCTCCATTGATAGGGTTATGTGTGTTATAATGTCCCAGTTGATCTATATTAAAGGGCTTCACTGATAGGGTTATGTGTGTTATGATGTCCCAGTTGACCTATACTAAATGACTTCACTGATAGTGTTATGTGTTATAATGTCCCAGTTGACCTATACTAAAGGGCTTCACTTATAGGGTTATGTGTGTTATAATGTCCCAGTTGACCTATACTAAAAGGCTCCACTGATAGGGTTATGTGTGTTATAATGTCCCAGTTGACCTATACAAAAAGACTTCACTGATAGGGTTATGTGTGTTATAATGTCCCAGTTGACCTATACTAAAGGACTTCACTGATAGTGTTATGTGTGTTATAATGTCCCAGTTGACCTATACTAAAGGACTTCACTGATAGGATTATGTGTGTTATAATGTCTCAGTTGACCTATACTAAAGGGCTTCACTGATAGGGTTATGTGTGTTATAATGTCCCACTTGACCTATACTAAAGGACTTCACTGATAGGGTTATGTGCGTTATAATGTCTCAGTTGACCTATACTAAAAGGCTCCACTGATAGGGTTATGTGTGTTATAATGTCCCAGTTGACCTATACTAAAGGACTACACTGAAAGTGTTATGTGTGTTATAATGTCCCAGTTGACCTATACTAAAGGGCTTCACTGATAGAGTTATGTGTGTTATAATGTCTCAGCTGACCTATACTAAAGGGCTTCACTGATAGGGTTATGTCTGTTATAATGTCCCAGTTGACCTATACAAAAGGACTTCACTGATAGGGTTATGTGTGTTATAATGCCCCAGTTGACCTATACTAAAGGACTTCACTGATAGGGTTATGTGTGTTATAATGTCTCAGTTGACATATACTAAAGGGCTTCACTGATAGGGTTATGTGTGTTATAATGTCCCAGTTGACATATACTAAAGGACTTCACTTATAGGGTTATGTGTTATAATGTCCCAGTTGACCTATACTAAAGGGCTCCACTGATAGGGTTATGTGTGTTATAATCTCCCAGTTGACCTATACTAAAGGACTTCCCTGATAGTGTTATGTGTGTTATAATGTCCCAGTTGGCCTATACTAAAGGGCTTCACTGATAGGGTTATGTGTTATAATGTCCCAGTTGATCTATACTAAAGGACTTCACTGATAGGCTTATGTGTTATAATGTCTCAGCTGACCTATACTAAAGGGCTTCACTGATAGGGTTATGTCTGTTATAATGTCCCAGTTGACCTATACTAAAGGACTTCACTGATAGCGTTATGTGTGTTATAATGTCCCAGTTGACCTATACTAAAGGACTTCACTGATAGTGTTACGTCTGTTATAATGTCCCAGTTGACCTATACTAAAGGGCTCCAATAATAGTGTTATGTGTTATAATGTCGCAGTTGATCTATACTAAAGGACTTCACTGATAGGGTTATGTGTGTTATAATGTCCCAGTTGACCTATACTAAAAGACTTCACTGATAGTGTTATGTGTTATAATGTCGCAGTTGACCTATACTAAAGGACTTCACTGATAGGGTTATGTGTTATAATGTCCCAGTTGACCTATACTAAAGGGCTTCACTGATAGTGTTATGTGTGTTATTATGTCCCAGTTGATCTATATTCAAGGGCTTCACTGATAGGGTTATGTGTGTTATAATGTCCCAGTTGACCTATACTAAAGGGCTTCACTGATAGGGTTATGTGTGTTATAATGTCCCAGTTGACCTATACTAAAGGGCTTCACTGATAGGGTTATGTGTGTTATAATGTCCCAGTTGACTTATACTAAATGACTTCACTAATAGTGTTTTGTGTGTTATAATGTCCCAGTTGACCTATACTAAAGGACTTCACTGATAGGGTTATGTGTGTTATAATGTCCCAGTTGAAGTATACTAAAAGACTTCACTGATAGGGTTATGTGTGTTATAATGTCCAAGTTGACCTATACTAAAGGACTTCACTGATAGTGTTATGTGTTATAATGTCCCAGTTGACCTATACTAAAGGGCTTCACTGATAGTGTTATGTGTGTTACAATGTCCCAGTTGACCTATACTAAAGGGCTTCACTGATAGTGTTATAGTGTTATAATGTCCCAGTTGACCTATACTAAAGGGCTTCACTGATAGGGTTATGTGTGTTATAATGTCCCAGTTGACCTATACTAAAGGACTTCACTGATATGGTTATGTGTGTTATAATGTACCAGTTGACCTATACTAATGGATTTCACTGATAGGGTTATGTGTGTTATAATGTCCCAGTTGACCTATACTAAAGGACTTCACTGATAGGGTTATGTGTTATAATGTCCCAGTTGACTTATACTAAAGGACTTCACTGATAGTGTTATGTGTTATAATGTCCCAGTTGACCTATACTAAAGGACTTCACTGATAGGGTTATGTGTTATAATGTCCCAGTTGACTTATACTAAAGGGCTTCACTGATAGTGTTATGTGTGTTATAATGTCTCAGTTGACCTATACAAAAGGACTTCACTGATAGTGTTATATGTTATAATGTCCCAGTTGACCTATACTAAAGGACTTCACTGATAGGGTTATGTGTGTTATAATGTCCCAATTGACCTATACTAAAGGACTTCACTGATAGTGTTATGTGTGTTGTAATGACCCAGTTGACCTATACTAAAGGGCTTCACTGATAGGGTTATGTGTGTTATAATGTCCCAATTGACCTATACTAAAGGGCTTCACTGATAGTGTTATGTGTGTTATAATGTCCCAGTTGACCTATACTAAAGGACTTCACTGATAGGGTTATGTGTTATAATGTCCCAGTTGACCAATACTAAAGGACTTCACTGATAGTGTTATGTGTGTTATAATGTCCCAGTTGACCTATACTAAAAGGCTCCACTGATAGGGTTATGTGTGTTATCATGTCCCAGTTGACCTATACTAAAGGACTTCACTGATAGGGTTATGTGTGTTATAATGTCCCAGTTGACCTATACTAAAAGGCTCCACTGATAGGGTTATGTGTGTTATAATGTCCCAGTTGACCTATACTAAAGGACTTCACTGATAGTGTTATGTGTGTTATAATGTCAGAGTTGACCTATACTAAAAGGCTCAACTGATAGTGTTATGTGTTATAATGTCCAAGTTGACCTATATTAAAGGACTTCACTGATAGGGTTATGTGTGTTATAATGTCCCAGTTGACCTATACTAAAGGGCTTCACTGATAGTGTTATGTGTTATAATGTCCCAGTTGACCTATACTAAAGTATTTCACTGATAGTGTTATAGTGTTATAATGTCCCAGTTGACCTATACTAATGGATTTCACTGATAGTGTCATGTGTGTTATAATGTCCCAGTTGACCTATACTTAAGGGCTTCACTGATAGGGTTATGTGTTATAATGACCCAGTTGACCTATACTAAAGGGCTTCACTGATAGGGTTATGTGTTATAATGTCCCAGTTGACTTATACTAAAGGGCTTCACTGATAGTGTTATGTGTTATAATGTCCCAGTTGACCTATACTAAAGGGCTTCACTCATAGTGTTATGTCTTATAATGTCCCAGTTGACCTATACTAAAGGGCTTCACTGATAGTGTTATGTGTGTTATAATGTCCCAGTTGACCTATACTAATGGATTTCACTGATAGTGTCATGTGTGTTATAATGTCCCAGTTGACCTATACTAAAGGGCTTCACTGACAGGGTTATGTGTTATAATGTCCTAGTTGACTTATACTAAAGGACTTCACTGATAGTGTTATGTGTTATAATGTCCCAGTTGACTTATACTAAAGGACTTTACTGATAGTGTTATGTGTTATAATGTCCCAGTTGACCTATACTAAAGGGCTTCACTGATAGTGTTATGTGTGTTATAATGTCCCAGTTGACCTATACTAAAAGACTTCACTGATAGGGTTATGTGTGTTATAATGTCCCAGTTGACCTATACTAAAGGACTTCACTGATAGGGTTATGTGTGTTATAATTTCCCAGTTGACCTATACTAAAGGACTTCACTGATAGGGTTATGTGTGTTATAATGTCCCAGTTGACCTATACTAAAGGGCTTCACTGATAGTGTTATGTGTGTTATAATGTCCCAGTTGACCTATACTTAAGGGCTTCACTGATAGTGTTATGTGGGTTGTAATGACCCAGTTGACCTATACTAAAGGGCTTCACCGATAGTGTTATGTGTGTTATAATGTCCAAGTTGACCTATAATAAAGGACTACACTGAAAGTGTTATGTGTGTCATAATGTCCCAGTTGACCTATACTAAACGGCTTCAGTGATAGTGTTTTGTGTGTTATAATGTCCAAGTTGACCTATACTAAAGGACTTCAGTGATAGGGTTATGTGTTATAATGTCCCAGTTGACCTATACTAAAGGGCTTCACTGATAGTGTTATGTGTGTTATAATGTCCCAGTTGACCTATACTAAAGGACTTCACTGATAGGGTTATGTGTGTTATAATTTCCCAGTTGACCTATACTAAAGGACTTCACTGATAGGGTTATGTGTGTTATAATGTCCCAGTTGACCTATACTTAAGGGCTTCACTGATAGTGTTATGTGTGTTATAATGTCCCAGTTGACCTATACAAAAGGACTTCACTGATAGTGTTATATGTTATAATGTCCCAGTTGACCTATACTAAAGGACTTCACTGATAGTGTTATGTGTGTTGTAATGACCCAGTTGACCTATACTAAAGGGCTTCACGGATAGGGTTATGTGTGTTATAATGTCCCAATTGACCTATACTAAAGGACTTCACTGATAGTGTTATGTGTGTTATAATGTCCCAGTTGACCTATACTAAAGGACTTCACTGATAGTGTTATGTATTATAATGTCCCAGTTGACCTATACTAAAGGACTTCACTGATAGGGTTATGTGTTATAATGTCCCAGTTGACCAATACTAAAGGACTTCACTGATAGTGTTATGTGTGTAATAATGTCCCAGTTGACCTATACTAAAAGGCTCCACTGATAGGCTTATATGTGTTATAATGTACCAGTTGACCTATACTAAAAGGCTCCACTGATAGGGTTATGTGTGTTATAATGTCCCAGTTGGCTTATACTAAAGGACTTCACTGATAGGGTTATGTGTGTTATAATGTCCCAGTTGACCTATACTAAAAGGCTCCACTGATAGTGTTATGTGTTATAATGTCCAAGTTGACCTATATTAAAGGACTTCACTGATAGGGTTATGTGTGTTATAATGTCCCAGTTGACCTATACTAAAGGGCTTCACTGATAGTGTTATGTGTTATAATGTCAGAGTTGACCTATACTAAAGTATTTCACTGATAGTGTCATGTGTGTTATAATGTCCCAGTTGACCTATACTAATGGATTTAACTGATAGTGTCATGTGTGTTATAATGTCCCAGTTGACCTATACTAAAGGCTTCACTCATAGTGTTATGTGTTATAATGTCCCAGTTGACCTATACTAAAGTATTTCACTGATAGTGTTATAGTGTTATAATGTCCCAGTTGACCTATACTAATGGATTTCACTGATAGTGTCATGTGTGTTATAATGTCCCAGTTGACCTATACTAAAGGCTTCACTCATAGTGTTATGTGTTATAATGTCCCAGTTGACCTATACTTAAGGGCTTCACTGATAGGGTTATGTGTGTTATAATGTCCCAGTTGACCTATACTAAAGGACTTCACTGATATGGTTATGTGTGTTATAATGTACCAGTTGACCTATACTAATGGATTTCACTGATAGGGTTATGTGTGTTATAATGTCCCAGTTGACCTATACTAAAGGACTTCACTGATAGGGTTATGTGTTATAATGTCCCGGTTGACTTATACTAAAGGACTTCACTGATAGTGTTATGTGTTATAATGTCCCAGTTGACCTATACTAAAGGACTTCACTGATAGGGTTATGTGTTATAATGTCCCAGTTGACCAATACTAAAGGACTTCACTGATAGTGTTATGTGGGTTGTAATGTCCCAGTTGACCTATACTAAAAGGCTCCACTGATAGGGTTATGTGTGTTATAATGTCCCAGTTGACTTATACTAAAGGGCTTCACTGATAGTGTTATGTGTGTTATAATGTTTCAGTTGACCTATACAAAAGGACTTCACTGATAGTGTTATATGTTATAATGTCCCAGTTGACCTATACTAAAGGACTTCACTGATAGGGTTATGTGTGTTATAATGTCCCAATTGACCTATACTAAAGGACTTCACTGATAGTGTTATGTGTGTTGTAATGACCCAGTTGACCTATACTAAAGGGCTTCACTGATAGGGTTATGTGTGTTATAATGTCCCAATTGACCTATACTAAAGGGCTTCACTGATAGTGTTATGTGTGTTATAATGTCCCAGTTGACCTATACTAAAGGACTTCACTGATAGGGTTATGTGTTATAATGTCCCAGTTGACCAATACTAAAGGACTTCACTGATAGTGTTATGTGTGTTATAATGTCCCAGTTGACCTATACTAAAAGGCTCCACTGATAGGGTTATGTGTGTTATCATGTCCCAGTTGACCTATACTAAAGGACTTCACTGATAGGGTTATGTGTGTTATAATGTCCCAGTTGACCTATACTAAAAGGCTCCACTGATAGTGTTATGTGTGTTATAATGTCCCAGTTGACCTATACTAAAGGACTTCACTGATAGTGTTATGTGTGTTATAATGTCAGAGTTGACCTATACTAAAAGGCTCAACTGATAGTGTTATGTGTTATAATGTCCAAGTTGACCTATATTAAAGGACTTCACTGATAGGGTTATGTGTGTTATAATGTCCCAGTTGACCTATACTAAAGGGCTTCACTGATAGTGTTATGTGTTATAATGTCCCAGTTGACCTATACTAAAGTATTTCACTGATAGTGTTATAGTGTTATAATGTCCCAGTTGACCTATACTAATGGATTTCACTGATAGTGTCATGTGTGTTATAATGTCCCAGTTGACCTATACTTAAAGGCTTCACTGATAGGGTTATGTGTTATAATGTCCCAGTTGACCTATACTAAAGGGCTTCACTGATAGGGTTATGTGTTATAATGTCCCAGTTGACTTATACTAAAGGGCTTCACTGATAGTGTTATGTGTTACAATGTCCCAGTTGACCTATACTAAAGGGCTTCACTCATAGTGTTATGTCTTATAATGTCCCAGTTGACCTATACTAAAGGGCTTCACTGATAGTGTTATGTGTGTTATAATGTCCCAGTTGACCTATACTAATGGATTTCACTGATAGTGTCATGTGTGTTATAATGTCCCAGTTGACCTATACTAAAGGGCTTCACTGACAGGGTTATGTGTTATAATGTCCTAGTTGACTTATACTAAAGGACTTCACTGATAGTGTTATGTGTTATAATGTCCCAGTTGACTTATACTAAAGGACTTTACTGATAGTGTTATGTGTTATAATGTCCCAGTTGACCTATACTAAAGGGCTTCACTGATAGTGTTATGTGTGTTATAATGTCCCAGTTGACCTATACTAAAAGACTTCACTGATAGGGTTATGTGTGTTATAATGTCCCAGTTGACCTATACTAAAGGACTTCACTGATAGGGTTATGTGTGTTATAATTTCCCAGTTGACCTATACTAAAGGACTTCACTGATAGGGTTATGTGTGTTATAATGTCCCAGTTGACCTATACTTAAGGGCTTCACTGATAGTGTTATGTGGGTTGTAATGACCCAGTTGACCTATACTAAAGGACTTCACTGATAGTGTTATGTGTGTTATAATGTCCTAGTTGACTTATACTAAAGGACTTCACTGATAGTGTTATGTGTTATAATGTCCCAGTTGACTTATACTAAAGGACTTTACTGATAGTGTTATGTGTTATAATGTCCCAGTTGACCTATACTTAAGGGCTTCACTGATAGTGTTATGTGTGTTATAATGTCCCAGTTGAACTATACTAAAAGACTTAACTGATAGGGTTATGTGTTATAATGTCTCAGTTGACCTATACAAAAGGACTTCACTGATAGTGTTATATGTTATAATGTCCCAGTTGACCTATACTAAAGGACTTCACTGATAGTGTTATGTGTGTTGTAATGACCCAGTTGACCTATACTAAAGGGCTTCACTGATAGGGTTATGTGTGTTATAATGTCCCAATTGACCTATACTAAAGGACTTCACTGATAGTGTTATGTGTGTTATAATGTCCCAGTTGACCTATACTAAAGGACTTCACTGATAGTGTTATGTATTATAATGTCCCAGTTGACCTATACTAAAGGACTTCACTGATAGGGTTATGTGTTATAATGTCCCAGTTGACCAATACTAAAGGACTTCACTGATAGTGTTATGTGTGTAATAATGTCCCAGTTGACCTATACTAAAAGGCTCCACTGATAGGCTTATATGTGTTATAATGTACCAGTTGACCTATACTAAAAGGCTCCACTGATAGGGTTATGTGTGTTATAATGTCCCAGTTGACCTATACTAAAGGACTTCACTGATAGGGTTATGTGTGTTATAATGTCCCAGTTGACCTATACTAAAAGGCTCCACTGATAGTGTTATGTGTTATAATGTCCAAGTTGACCTATATTAAAGGACTTCACTGATAGGGTTATGTGTGTTATAATGTCCCAGTTGACCTATACTAAAGGGCTTCACTGATAGTGTTATGTGTTATAATGTCAGAGTTGACCTATACTAAAGTATTTCACTGATAGTGTCATGTGTGTTATAATGTCCCAGTTGACCTATACTAATGGATTTAACTGATAGTGTCATGTGTGTTATAATGTCCCAGTTGACCTATACTAAAGGGCTTCACTCATAGTGTTATGTGTTATAATGTCCCAGTTGACCTATACTAAAGTATTTCACTGATAGTGTTATAGTGTTATAATGTCCCAGTTGACCTATACTAATGGATTTCACTGATAGTGTCATGTGTGTTATAATGTCCCAGTTGACCTATACTTAAGGGCTTCACTGATAGGGTTATGTGTTATAATGACCCAGTTGACCTATACTAAAGGGCTTCACTGATAGGGTTATGTGTTATAATGTCTCAGTTGACTTATACTAAAGGGCTTCACTGATAGGGTTATGTGTTATAATGTCCCAGTTGACCTATACTAAAGGGCTTCACTCATAGTGTTATGTGTTATAATGTCCCAGTTGACCTATACTAAAGGGCTTCACTGATAGTGTTATGTGTGTTATAATGTCCCAGTTGACCTATACTAATGGATTTCACTGATAGTGTCATGTGTGTTATAATGTCCCAGTTGACCTATACTAAAGGGCTTCACTGACAGGGTTATGTGTTATAATGTCCTAGTTGACTTATACTAAAGGACTTCACTGATAGTGTTATGTGTGTTATAATGTCCCAGTTGACTTATACTAAAGGACTTTACTGATAGTGTTATGTGTTATAATGTCCCAGTTGACCTATACTAAAGGGCTTCACTGATAGTGTTATGTGTGTTATAATGTCCCAGTTGACCTATACTAAAAGACTTCACTGATAGGGTTATGTGTGTTATAATGTCCCAGTTGACCTATACTAAAGGACTTCACTGATAGGGTTATGTGTGTTATAATTTCCCAGTTGACCTATACTAAAGGACTTCACTGATAGTGTCATGTGTGTTATAATGTCCCAGTTGACCTATACTAAAGGGCTTCACTGATCGTGTTATGTGTTATAATGTCCCAGTTGACTTATACTAAAGGACTTCACTGATAGTGTTATGTGTTATAATGTCCCAGTTGACCTATACTAAAGGGCTTCACTGATAGTGTTATGTGTGTTATAATGTCCCAGTTGACCTATACTAAAAGACTTCACTGATAGGGTTATGTGTGTTATAATGTCCCAGTTGACCTATACTAAAGGACTTCACTGATAGGGTTATGTGTGTTATAATTTCCCAGTTGACCTATACTAAAGGACTTCACTGATAGGGTTATGTGTGTTATAATGTCCCAGTTGACCTATACTAAAGGGCTTCACTGATAGTGTTATGTGTGTTATAATGTCCCAGTTGACCTATACTTAAGGGCTTCACTGATAGTGTTATGTGGGTTGTAACGACCCAGCTGACCTATACTAAAGGACTTCACTGATAGGGTTATGTGTGTTATAATGTCAGAGTTGACCTATACTAAAAGGCTCCACTGATAGTGTTATGTGTTATAATGTCCAAGTTGACCTATATTAAAGGACTTCACTGATAGGGTTATGTGTGTTATAATGTCCCAGTTGACCTATACTAAAGGGCTTCACTGATAGTGTTCTGTGTGTTATAATGTCCCAGTTGACCTATACTAAAGGGCTTCACTGATAGTGTTATGTGTGTTATAATGTCCCAGTTGACCTATACTAAAGGGCTTCACTGATAGTGTTATGTGTGTTTTAATGTCCCAGTTGACCTATACTAAAGGACTTCACTGATAGTGTTATGTGTGTTATAATGTCCCAGTTGACCTATACTAAAGGGCTTCACTGATAGTGTTATCTGTTATAATGTCCCAGTTGACCTATACTAAAGGGCTTCACTGATAGTGTTATGTGTTATAATGTCCAAGTTGACTTATACTAAAGACTTCACTGATAGTGTTATGTGTGTTATAATGTCCCAGTTGACCTATACTAAAGGACTTCACTGATATGGTTATGTGTGTTATAATGTCCCAGTTGACCTATACTAAAGGGCTTAACTGATAGGGTTATGTGTTATAATGTCCCAGTTGACCTATACTAAAGGGCTTCACTGATAGTGTTATGTGTGTTATAATGTCCCAGTTGACCTATACTAAAGGGCTTCACTGATAGGATTAAGTGTGTTATAAAGTCCCAGTTGACCTATACTAAAGGACTTCACTGATAGGGTTATGTTTTATAATGTCCCAGTTGGCTTATACTAAAGGACTTCACTGATAGTGTTATGTGTGTTATAATGTCCCAGTTGACCTATACTAAAGGACTTAACTGATAGTGTTATGTGTGTTATAATGTCCCAGTTGACCTATACTAAAGGGCTTCACTGATAGTGTTATGTGTGTTATAATGTCCCAGTTGAACTATACTAAAAGACTTCACTAATAGGGCTATGTGTTATAATGTCCCAGTTGACCTATACTAAAGGGCTTCACTGATAGTGTTATGTGTGTTATAATGTCCCAGTTGACCTATACTAAAAGACTTCACTGATAGGGTTATGTGTTATTATGTCCCAGTTGACCTATACTAAAGGGCTTCACTGATACTGTTATGTGTGTTATAATGTCCAAGTTGACCTATACTTAAGGGCTTCAATGATAGTGTTATGTGGGTTGTAATGACCCATTTGACCTATACTAAAGGGCTTCACCGATAGTGTTATGTGTGTTATAATGTCCAAATTGACCTATACTAAAGGACTTCACTGATAGGGTTATGTGTTATAATGTCCCAGTTGACCTATACTAAAGGGCTTCACTGATAGTGTTATGTGTGTTATAATGTCCCAGTTGACCTATACTAAAGGACTTCACTGATAGGGTTATGTGTGTTATAATTTCCCAGTTGACTTATACTAAAGGACTTCACTGATAGGGTTATGTGTGTTATAATGTCCCAGTTGACCTATACTTAAGGGCTTCACTGATAGTGTTATGTGTGTTATAATGTCCCAGTTGAACTATACTAAAAGACTTAACTGATAGGGTTATGTGTTATAATGTCCCAGTTGACCTATACTAAAGGACTTCACTGATAGGGTTATGTGTGTTATTATGTCCCAGTTGACCTATACTTAAGGGCTTCACCGATAGTGTTATGTGTGTTATAATGTCCAAGTTGACCTATACTAAAGGACTACACTGAAAGTGTTATGTGTGTTATAATGTCCCAGTTGACCTATACTAAACGGCTTCACTGATAGTGTTATGTGTGTTATAATTTCCCAGTTGACTTATACTAACGGGCTTCACTGATAGTGTTATGTGTGTTATAATGTCCCAGTTGACCTATACTAATGGATTTAACTGATAGTATCATGTGTTATAATGTCCCAGTTGACCTATATTAATGGACTTCACTGATAGGGTTATGTGTGTTATAATGTCCCAGTTGACCTATACTAAAGGGCTTCACTGATAGGATTAAGTGTGTTATAAAGTCCCAGTTGACCTATACTAAAGGACTTCACTGATAGGGTTATGTTTTATAATGTCCCAGTTGGCTTATACTAAAGGACTTCACTGATAGTGTTATGTGTGTTATAATGTCCCAGTTGACCTATACTAAAGGACTTAACTGATAGTGTTATGTGTGTTATAATGTCCCAGTTGACCTATACTAAAGGGCTTCACTGATAGTGTTATGTGTGTTATAATGTCCCAGTTGAACTATACTAAAAGACTTCACTAATAGGGCTATGTGTTATAATGTCCCAGTTGACCTATACTAAAGGGCTTCACTGATAGTGTTATGTGTGTTATAATGTCCCAGTTGACCTATACTAAAAGACTTCACTGATAGGGTTATGTGTTATTATGTCCCAGTTGACCTATACTAAAGGGCTTCACTGATACTGTTATGTGTGTTATAATGTCCAAGTTGACCTATACTTAAGGGCTTCACTGATAGTGTTATGTGGGTTGTAATGACCCATTTGACCTATACTAAAGGGCTTCACCGATAGTGTTATGTGTGTTATAATGTCCAAATTGACCTATACTAAAGGACTTCACTGATAGGGTTATGTGTTATAATGTCCCAGTTGACCTATACTAAAGGGCTTCACTGATAGTGTTATGTGTGTTATAATGTCCCAGTTGACCTATACTAAAGGACTTCACTGATAGGGTTATGTGTGTTATAATTTCCCAGTTGACTTATACTAAAGGACTTCACTGATAGGGTTATGTGTGTTATAATTTCCCAGTTGACCTATACTAAAGGACTTCACTGATAGGGTTATGTGTGTTATAATGTCCCAGTTGACCTATACTAATGGATTTCACTGATAGTGTCATGTGTGTTATAATGTCCCAGTTGACCTATACTTAAAGGCTTCACTGATAGGGTTATGTGTTATAATGTCCCAGTTGACCTATACTAAAGGGCTTCACTGATAGGGTTATGTGTTATAATGTCCCAGTTGACTTATACTAAAGGGCTTCACTGATAGTGTTATGTGTTACAATGTCCCAGTTGACCTATACTAAAGGGCTTCACTCATAGTGTTATGTCTTATAATGTCCCAGTTGACCTATACTAAAGGGCTTCACTGATAGTGTTATGTGTGTTATAATGTCCCAGTTGACCTATACTAATGGATTTCACTGATAGTGTCATGTGTGTTATAATGTCCCAGTTGACCTATACTAAAGGGCTTCACTGACAGGGTTATGTGTTATAATGTCCTAGTTGACTTATACTAAAGGACTTCACTGATAGTGTTATGTGTTATAATGTCCCAGTTGACTTATACTAAAGGACTTTACTGATAGTGTTATGTGTTATAATGTCCCAGTTGACCTATACTAAAGGGCTTCACTGATAGTGTTATGTGTGTTATAATGTCCCAGTTGACCTATACTAAAAGACTTCACTGATAGGGTTATGTGTGTTATAATGTCCCAGTTGACCTATACTAAAGGACTTCACTGATAGGGTTATGTGTGTTATAATTTCCCAGTTGACCTATACTAAAGGACTTCACTGATAGGGTTATGTGTGTTATAATGTCCCAGTTGACCTATACTTAAGGGCTTCACTGATAGTGTTATGTGGGTTGTAATGACCCAGTTGACCTATACTAAAGGGCTTCACCGATAGTGTTATGTGTGTTATAATGTCCAAGTTGACCTATAATAAAGGACTACACTGAAAGTGTTATGTGTGTCATAATGTCCCAGTTGACCTATACTAAACGGCTTCAGTGATAGTGTTATGTGTGTTATAATGTCCAAGTTGACCTATACTAAAGGACTTCAGTGATAGGGTTATGTGTTATAATGTCCCAGTTGACCTATACTAAAGGGCTTCACTGATAGTGTTATGTGTGTTATAATGTCCCAGTTGACCTATACTAAAGGACTTCACTGATAGGGTTATGTGTGTTATAATTTCCCAGTTGACCTATACTTAAGGGCTTCACTGATAGTGTTATGTGTGTTATAATGTCCCAGTTGAACTATACTAAAAGACTTAACTGATAGGGTTATGTGTTATAATGTCTCAGTTGACCTATACAAAAGGACTTCACTGATAGTGTTATATGTTATAATGTCCCAGTTGACCTATACTAAAGGACTTCACTGATAGTGTTATGTGTGTTGTAATGACCCAGTTGACCTATACTAAAGGGCTTCACTGATAGGGTTATGTGTGTTATAATGTCCCAATTGACCTATACTAAAGGACTTCACTGATAGTGTTATGTGTGTTATAATGTCCCAGTTGACCTATACTAAAGGACTTCACTGATAGTGTTATGTATTATAATGTCCCAGTTGACCTATACTAAAGGACTTCACTGATAGGGTTATGTGTTATAATGTCCCAGTTGACCAATACTAAAGGACTTCACTGATAGTGTTATGTGTGTAATAATGTCCCAGTTGACCTAAACTAAAAGGCTCCACTGATAGGCTTATATGTGTTATAATGTACCAGTTGACCTATACTAAAAGGCTCCACTGATAGGGTTATGTGTGTTATAATGTCCCAGTTGACCTATACTAAAGGACTTCACTGATAGGGTTATGTGTGTTATAATGTCCCAGTTGACCTATACTAAAAGGCTCCACTGATAGTGTTATGTGTTATAATGTCCAAGTTGACCTATATTAAAGGACTTCACTGATAGGGTTATGTGTGTTATAATGTCCCAGTTGACCTATACTAAAGGGCTTCACTGATAGTGTTATGTGTTATAATGTCAGAGTTGACCTATACTAAAGTATTTCACTGATAGTGTCATGTGTGTTATAATGTCCCAGTTGACCTATACTAATGGATTTAACTGATAGTGTCATGTGTGTTATAATGTCCCAGTTGACCTATACTAAAGGGCTTCACTCATAGTGTTATGTGTTATAATGTCCCAGTTGACCTATACTAAAGTATTTCACTGATAGTGTTATAGTGTTATAATGTCCCAGTTGACCTATACTAATGGATTTCACTGATAGTGTCATGTGTGTTATAATGTCCCAGTTGACCTATACTTAAGGGCTTCACTGATAGGGTTATGTGTTATAATGACCCAGTTGACCTATACTAAAGGGCTTCACTGATAGGGTTATGTGTTATAATGTCTCAGTTGACTTATACTAAAGGGCTTCACTGATAGGGTTATGTGTTATAATGTCCCAGTTGACCTATACTAAAGGGCTTCACTCATAGTGTTATGTGTTATAATGTCCCAGTTGACCTATACTAAAGGGCTTCACTGATAGTGTTATGTGTGTTATAATGTCCCAGTTGACCTATACTAATGGATTTCACTGATAGTGTCATGTGTGTTATAATGTCCCAGTTGACCTATACTAAAGGGCTTCACTGACAGGGTTATGTGTTATAATGTCCTAGTTGACTTATACTAAAGGACTTCACTGATAGTGTTATGTGTGTTATAATGTCCCAGTTGACTTATACTAAAGGACTTTACTGATAGTGTTATGTGTTATAATGTCCCAGTTGACCTATACTAAAGGGCTTCACTGATAGTGTTATGTGTGTTATAATGTCCCAGTTGACCTATACTAAAAGACTTCACTGATAGGGTTATGTGTGTTATAATGTCCCAGTTGACCTATACTAAAGGACTTCACTGATAGGGTTATGTGTGTTATAATTTCCCAGTTGACCTATACTAAAGGACTTCACTGATAGTGTCATGTGTGTTATAATGTCCCAGTTGACCTATACTAAAGGGCTTCACTGATCGTGTTATGTGTTATAATGTCCCAGTTGACTTATACTAAAGGACTTCACTGATAGTGTTATGTGTTATAATGTCCCAGTTGACCTATACTAAAGGGCTTCACTGATAGTGTTATGTGTGTTATAATGTCCCAGTTGACCTATACTAAAAGACTTCACTGATAGGGTTATGTGTGTTATAATGTCCCAGTTGACCTATACTAAAGGACTTCACTGATAGGGTTATGTGTGTTATAATTTCCCAGTTGACCTATACTAAAGACTTCACTGATAGGGTTATGTGTGTTATAATGTCCCAGTTGACCTATACTAAAGGGCTTCACTGATAGTGTTATGTGTGTTATAATGTCCCAGTTGACCTATACTTAAGGGCTTCACTGATAGTGTTATGTGGGTTGTAACGACCCAGCTGACCTATACTAAAGGACTTCACTGATAGGGTTATGTGTGTTATAATGTCAGAGTTGACCTATACTAAAAGGCTCCACTGATAGTGTTATGTGTTATAATGTCCAAGTTGACCTATATTAAAGGACTTCACTGATAGGGTTATGTGTGTTATAATGTCCCAGTTGACCTATACTAAAGGGCTTCACTGATAGTGTTCTGTGTGTTATAATGTCCCAGTTGACCTATACTAAAGGGCTTCACTGATAGTGTTATGTGTGTTATAATGTCCCAGTTGACCTATACTAAAGGGCTTCACTGATAGTGTTATGTGTGTTATAATGTCCCAGTTGACCTATACTAAAGGACTTCACTGATAGTGTTATGTGTGTTATAATGTCCCAGTTGACCTATACTAAAGGGCTTCACTGATAGTGTTATCTGTTATAATGTCCCAGTTGACCTATACTAAAGGGCTTCACTGATAGTGTTATGTGTTATAATGTCCAAGTTGACTTATACTAAAGACTTCACTGATAGTGTTATGTGTGTTATAATGTCCCAGTTGACCTATACTAAAGGACTTCACTGATATGGTTATGTGTGTTATAATGTCCCAGTTGACCTATACTAAAGGGCTTAACTGATAGGGTTATGTGTTATAATGTCCCAGTTGACCTATACTAAAGGGCTTCACTGATAGTGTTATGTGTGTTATAATGTCCCAGTTGACCTATACTAAAGGGCTTCACTGATAGGATTAAGTGTGTTATAAAGTCCCAGTTGACCTATACTAAAGGACTTCACTGATAGGGTTATGTTTTATAATGTCCCAGTTGGCTTATACTAAAGGACTTAACTGATAGTGTTATGTGTGTTATAATGTCCCAGTTGACCTATACTAAAGGACTTAACTGATAGTGTTATGTGTGTTATAATGTCCCAGTTGACCTATACTAAAGGGCTTCACTGATAGTGTTATGTGTGTTATAATGTCCCAGTTGAACTATACTAAAAGACTTCACTAATAGGGCTATGTGTTATAATGTCCCAGTTGACCTATACTAAAGGGCTTCACTGATAGTGTTATGTGTGTTATAATGTCCCAGTTGACCTATACTAAAAGACTTCACTGATAGGGTTATGTGTTATTATGTCCCAGTTGACCTATACTAAAGGGCTTCACTGATACTGTTATGTGTGTTATAATGTCCAAGTTGACCTATACTTAAGGGCTTCAATGATAGTGTTATGTGGGTTGTAATGACCCATTTGACCTATACTAAAGGGCTTCACCGATAGTGTTATGTGTGTTATAATGTCCAAATTGACCTATACTAAAGGACTTCACTGATAGGGTTATGTGTTATAATGTCCCAGTTGACCTATACTAAAGGGCTTCACTGATAGTGTTATGTTTGTTATAATGTCCCAGTTGACCTATACTAAAGGACTTCACTGATAGGGTTATGTGTGTTATAATTTCCCAGTTGACTTATACTAAAGGACTTCACTGATAGGGTTATGTGTGTTATAATGTCCCAGTTGACCTATACTTAAGGGCTTCACTGATAGTGTTATGTGTGTTATAATGTCCCAGTTGAACTATACTAAAAGACTTAACTGATAGGGTTATGTGTTATAATGTCCCAGTTGACCTATACTAAAGGACTTCACTGATAGGGTTATGTGTGTTATTATGTCCCAGTTGACCTATACTTAAGGGCTTCACCGATAGTGTTATGTGTGTTATAATGTCCAAGTTGACCTATACTAAAGGACTACACTGAAAGTGTTATGTGTGTTATAATGTCCCAGTTGACCTATACTAAACGGCTTCACTGATAGTGTTATGTGTGTTATAATTTCCCAGTTGACTTATACTAACGGGCTTCACTGATAGTGTTATGTGTGTTATAATGTCCCAGTTGACCTATACTAATGGATTTAACTGATAGTATCATGTGTTATAATGTCCCAGTTGACCTATATTAATGGACTTCACTGATAGGGTTATGTGTGTTATAATGTCCCAGTTGACCTATACTAAAGGGCTTCACTGATAGGATTAAGTGTGTTATAAAGTCCCAGTTGACCTATACTAAAGGACTTCACTGATAGGGTTATGTTTTATAATGTCCCAGTTGGCTTATACTAAAGGACTTCACTGATAGTGTTATGTGTGTTATAATGTCCCAGTTGACCTATACTAAAGGACTTAACTGATAGTGTTATGTGTGTTATAATGTCCCAGTTGACCTATACTAAAGGGCTTCACTGATAGGGTTATGTGTGTTATAATGTCCCAGTTGAACTATACTAAAAGACTTCACTAATAGGGCTATGTGTTATAATGTCCCAGTTGACCTATACTAAAGGGCTTCACTGATAGTGTTATGTGTGTTATAATGTCCCAGTTGACCTATACTAAAAGACTTCACTGATAGGGTTATGTGTTATTATGTCCCAGTTGACCTATACTAAAGGGCTTCACTGATACTGTTATGTGTGTTATAATGTCCAAGTTGACCTATACTTAAGGGCTTCACTGATAGTGTTATGTGGGTTGTAATGACCCATTTGACCTATACTAAAGGTCTTCACCGATAGTGTTATGTGTGTTATAATGTCCAAATTGACCTATACTAAAGGACTTCACTGATAGGGTTATGTGTTATAATGTCCCAGTTGACCTATACTAAAGGGCTTCACTGATAGTGTTATGTGTGTTATAATGTCCCAGTTGACCTATACTAAAGGACTTCACTGATAGGGTTATGTGTGTTATAATTTCCCAGTTGACTTATACTAAAGGACTTCACTGATAGGGTTATGTGTGTTATAATTTCCCAGTTGACCTATACTAAAGGACTTCACTGATAGGGTTATGTGTGTTATAATGTCCCAGTTGACCTATACTAATGGATTTCACTGATAGTGTCATGTGTGTTATAATGTCCCAGTTGACCTATACTTAAAGGCTTCACTGATAGGGTTATGTGTTATAATGTCCCAGTTGACCTATACTAAAGGGCTTCACTGATAGGGTTATGTGTTATAATGTCCCAGTTGACTTATACTAAAGGGCTTCACTGATAGTGTTATGTGTTACAATGTCCCAGTTGACCTATACTAAAGGGCTTCACTCATAGTGTTATGTCTTATAATGTCCCAGTTGACCTATACTAAAGGGCTTCACTGATAGTGTTATGTGTGTTATAATGTCCCAGTTGACCTATACTAATGGATTTCACTGATAGTGTCATGTGTGTTATAATGTCCCAGTTGACCTATACTAAAGGGCTTCACTGACAGGGTTATGTGTTATAATGTCCTAGTTGACTTATACTAAAGGACTTCACTGATAGTGTTATGTGTTATAATGTCCCAGTTGACTTATACTAAAGGACTTTACTGATAGTGTTATGTGTTATAATGTCCCAGTTGACCTATACTAAAGGGCTTCACTGATAGTGTTATGTGTGTTATAATGTCCCAGTTGACCTATACTAAAAGACTTCACTGATAGGGTTATGTGTGTTATAATGTCCCAGTTGACCTATACTAAAGGACTTCACTGATAGGGTTATGTGTGTTATAATTTCCCAGTTGACCTATACTAAAGGACTTCACTGATAGGGTTATGTGTGTTATAATGTCCCAGTTGACCTATACTTAAGGGCTTCACTGATAGTGTTATGTGGGTTGTAATGACCCAGTTGACCTATACTAAAGGGCTTCACCGATAGTGTTATGTGTGTTATAATGTCCAAGTTGACCTATAATAAAGGACTACACTGAAAGTGTTATGTGTGTCATAATGTCCCAGTTGACCTATACTAAACGGCTTCAGTGATAGTGTTATGTGTGTTATAATGTCCAAGTTGACCTATACTAAAGGACTTCAGTGATAGGGTTATGTGTTATAATGTCCCAGTTGACCTATACTAAAGGGCTTCACTGATAGTGTTATGTGTGTTATAATGTCCCAGTTGACCTATACTAAAGGACTTCACTGATAGGGTTATGTGTGTTATAATTTCCCAGTTGACCTATACTAAAGGACTTCACTGATAGGGTTATGTGTGTTATAATGTCCCAGTTGACCTATACTTAAGGGCTTCACTGATAGTGTTATGTGTGTTATAATGTCCCAGTTGAACTATACTAAAAGACTTAACTGATAGGGTTATGTGTTATAATGTCTCAGTTGACCTATACAAAAGGACTTCACTGATAGTGTTATATGTTATAATGTCCCAGTTGACCTATACTAAAGGACTTCACTGATAGTGTTATGTGTGTTGTAATGACCCAGTTGACCTATACTAAAGGGCTTCACTGATAGGGTTATGTGTGTTATAATGTCCCAATTGACCTATACTAAAGGACTTCACTGATAGTGTTATGTGTGTTATAATGTCCCAGTTGACCTATACTAAAGGACTTCACTGATAGTGTTATGTATTATAATGTCCCAGTTGACCTATACTAAAGGACTTCACTGATAGGGTTATGTGTTATAATGTCCCAGTTGACCAATACTAAAGGACTTCACTGATAGTGTTATGTGTGTAATAATGTCCCAGTTGACCTATACTAAAAGGCTCCACTGATAGGCTTATATGTGTTATAATGTACCAGTTGACCTATACTAAAAGGCTCCACTGATAGGGTTATGTGTGTTATAATGTCCCAGTTGACCTATACTAAAGGACTTCACTGATAGGGTTATGTGTGTTATAATGTCCCAGTTGACCTATACTAAAAGGCTCCACTGATAGTGTTATGTGTTATAATGTCCAAGTTGACCTATATTAAAGGACTTCACTGATAGGGTTATGTGTGTTATAATGTCCCAGTTGACCTATACTAAAGGGCTTCACTGATAGTGTTATGTGTTATAATGTCAGAGTTGACCTATACTAAAGTATTTCACTGATAGTGTCATGTGTGTTATAATGTCCCAGTTGACCTATACTAATGGATTTAACTGATAGTGTCATGTGTGTTATAATGTCCCAGTTGACCTATACTAAAGGGCTTCACTCATAGTGTTATGTGTTATAATGTCCCAGTTGACCTATACTAAAGTATTTCACTGATAGTGTTATAGTGTTATAATGTCCCAGTTGACCTATACTAATGGATTTCACTGATAGTGTCATGTGTGTTATAATGTCCCAGTTGACCTATACTTAAGGGCTTCACTGATAGGGTTATGTGTTATAATGACCCAGTTGACCTATACTAAAGGGCTTCACTGATAGGGTTATGTGTTATAATGTCTCAGTTGACTTATACTAAAGGGCTTCACTGATAGGGTTATGTGTTATAATGTCCCAGTTGACCTATACTAAAGGGCTTCACTCATAGTGTTATGTGTTATAATGTCCCAGTTGACCTATACTAAAGGGCTTCACTGATAGTGTTATGTGTGTTATAATGTCCCAGTTGACCTATACTAATGGATTTCACTGATAGTGTCATGTGTGTTATAATGTCCCAGTTGACCTATACTAAAGGGCTTCACTGACAGGGTTATGTGTTATAATGTCCTAGTTGACTTATACTAAAGGACTTCACTGATAGTGTTATGTGTGTTATAATGTCCCAGTTGACTTATACTAAAGGACTTTACTGATAGTGTTATGTGTTATAATGTCCCAGTTGACCTATACTAAAGGGCTTCACTGATAGTGTTATGTGTGTTATAATGTCCCAGTTGACCTATACTAAAAGACTTCACTGATAGGGTTATGTGTGTTATAATGTCCCAGTTGACCTATACTAAAGGACTTCACTGATAGGGTTATGTGTGTTATAATTTCCCAGTTGACCTATACTAAAGGACTTCACTGATAGTGTCATGTGTGTTATAATGTCCCAGTTGACCTATACTAAAGGGCTTCACTGATCGTGTTATGTGTTATAATGTCCCAGTTGACTTATACTAAAGGACTTCACTGATAGTGTTATGTGTTATAATGTCCCAGTTGACCTATACTAAAGGGCTTCACTGATAGTGTTATGTGTGTTATAATGTCCCAGTTGACCTATACTAAAAGACTTCACTGATAGGGTTATGTGTGTTATAATGTCCCAGTTGACCTATACTAAAGGACTTCACTGATAGGGTTATGTGTGTTATAATTTCCCAGTTGACCTATACTAAAGGACTTCACTGATAGGGTTATGTGTGTTATAATGTCCCAGTTGACCTATACTAAAGGGCTTCACTGATAGTGTTATGTGTGTTATAATGTCCCAGTTGACCTATACTTAAGGGCTTCACTGATAGTGTTATGTGGGTTGTAACGACCCAGCTGACCTATACTAAAGGACTTCACTGATAGGGTTATGTGTGTTATAATGTCAGAGTTGACCTATACTAAAAGGCTCCACTGATAGTGTTATGTGTTATAATGTCCAAGTTGACCTATATTAAAGGACTTCACTGATAGGGTTATGTGTGTTATAATGTCCCAGTTGACCTATACTAAAGGGCTTCACTGATAGTGTTCTGTGTGTTGTAATGTCCCAGTTGACCTATACTAAAGGGCTTCACTGATAGTGTTATGTGTGTTATAATGTCCCAGTTGACCTATACTAAAGGGCTTCACTGATAGTGTTATGTGTGTTATAATGTCCCAGTTGACCTATACTAAAGGACTTCACTGATAGTGTTATGTGTGTTATAATGTCCCAGTTGACCTATACTAAAGGGCTTCACTGATAGTGTTATCTGTTATAATGTCCCAGTTGACCTATACTAAAGGGCTTCACTGATAGTGTTATGTGTTATAATGTCCAAGTTGACTTATACTAAAGACTTCACTGATAGTGTTATGTGTGTTATAATGTCCCAGTTGACCTATACTAAAGGGCTTAACTGATAGGGTTATGTGTTATAATGTCCCAGTTGACCTATACTAAAGGGCTTCACTGATAGTGTTATGTGTGTTATAATGTCCCAGTTGACCTATACTAAAGGGCTTCACTGATAGGATTAAGTGTGTTATAAAGTCCCAGTTGACCTATACTAACGGACTTCACTGATAGGGTTATGTTTTATAATGTCCCAGTTGGCTTATACTAAAGGACTTCACTGATAGTGTTATGTGTGTTATAATGTCCCAGTTGACCTATACTAAAGGACTTAACTGATAGTGTTATGTGTGTTATAATGTCCCAGTTGACCTATACTAAAGGGCTTCACTGATAGTGTTATGTGTGTTATAATGTCCCAGTTGAACTATACTAAAAGACTTCACTAATAGGGCTATGTGTTATAATGTCCCAGTTGACCTATACTAAAGGGCTTCACTGATAGTGTTATGTGTGTTATAATGTCCCAGTTGACCTATACTAAAAGACTTCACTGATAGGGTTATGTGTTATTATGTCCCAGTTGACCTATACTAAAGGGCTTCACTGATACTGTTATGTGTGTTATAATGTCCAAGTTGACCTATACTTAAGGGCTTCAATGATAGTGTTATGTGGGTTGTAATGACCCATTTGACCTATACTAAAGGGCTTCACCGATAGTGTTATGTGTGTTATAATGTCCAAATTGACCTATACTAAAGGACTTCACTGATAGGGTTATGTGTTATAATGTCCCAGTTGACCTATACTAAAGGGCTTCACTGATAGTGTTATGTGTGTTATAATGTCCCAGTTGACCTATACTAAAGGACTTCAGTGATAGGGTTATGTGTGTTATAATTTCCCAGTTGACTTATACTAAAGGACTTCACTGATAGGGTTATGTGTGTTATAATGTCCCAGTTGACCTATACTTAAGGGCTTCACTGATAGTGTTATGTGTGTTATAATGTCCCAGTTGAACTATACTAAAAGACTTAACTGATAGGGTTATGTGTTATAATGTCCCAGTTGACCTATACTAAAGGACTTCACTGATAGGGTTATGTGTGTTATTATGTCCCAGTTGACCTATACTTAAGGGCTTCACCGATAGTGTTATGTGTGTTATAATGTCCAAGTTGACCTATACTAAAGGACTACACTGAAAGTGTTATGTGTGTTATAATGTCCCAGTTGACCTATACTAAACGGCTTCACTGATAGTGTTATGTGTGTTATAATTTCCCAGTTGACTTATACTAACGGGCTTCACTGATAGTGTTATGTGTGTTATAATGTCCCAGTTGACCTATACTAATGGATTTAACTGATAGTATCATGTGTTATAATGTCCCAGTTGACCTATATTAATGGACTTCACTGATAGGGTTATGTGTGTTATAATGTCCCAGTTGACCTATACTAAAGGGCTTCACTGATAGGATTAAGTGTGTTATAAAGTCCCAGTTGACCTATACTAAAGGACTTCACTGATAGGGTTATGTTTTATAATGTCCCAGTTGGCTTATACTAAAGGACTTCACTGATAGTGTTATGTGTGTTATAATGTCCCAGTTGACCTATACTAAAGGACTTAACTGATAGTGTTATGTGTGTTATAATGTCCCAGTTGACCTATACTAAAGGGCTTCACTGATAGTGTTATGTGTGTTATAATGTCCCATCTTGAACTATACTAAAAGACTTCACTAATAGGGCTATGTGTTATAATGTCCCAGTTGACCTATACTAAAGGGCTTCACTGATAGTGTTATGTGTGTTATAATGTCCCAGTTGACCTATACTAAAAGACTTCACTGATAGGGTTATGTGTTATTATGTCCCAGTTGACCTATACTAAAGGGCTTCACTGATACTGTTATGTGTGTTATAATGTCCAAGTTGACCTATACTTAAGGGCTTCACTGATAGTGTTATGTGGGTTGTAATGACCCATTTGACCTATACTAAAGGGCTTCACCGATAGTGTTATGTGTGTTATAATGTCCAAATTGACCTATACTAAAGGACTTCACTGATAGGGTTATGTGTTATAATGTCCCAGTTGACCTATACTAAAGGGCTTCACTGATAGTGTTATGTGTGTTATAATGTCCCAGTTGACCTATACTAAAGGACTTCACTGATAGGGTTATGTGTGTTATAATTTCCCAGTTGACTTATACTAAAGGACTTCACTGATAGGGTTATGTGTGTTATAATTTCCCAGTTGACCTATACTAAAGGACTTCACTGATAGGGTTATGTGTGTTATAATGTCCCAGTTGACCTATACTAAAGGGCTTCACTGATAGTGTTATGTGTGTTATAATGTCCCAGTTGACCTATACTTAAGGGCTTCACTGATAGTGTTATGTGGGTTGTAGTGACCCAGTTGACCTATACTAAAGGGCTTCACCGATAGTGTTATGTGTGTTATAATGTCCAAGTTGACCTATACTAATGGACTTCACTGATAGGGTTATGTGTTATAATGTCCCAGTTGACCTATACTAAAGAGCTTCACTGATAGTGTTATGTGTGTTATAATGTCCCAGTTGACCTATACTAAAGGACTTCACTGATAGGGTTATGTGTGTTATAATTTCCCAGTTGACTTATACTAAAGGACTTCACTGATAGGGTTATGTGTGTTATAATGTCCCAGTTGACCTATACTTAAGGGCTTCACTGATAGTGTTATGTGTGTTATAATGTCCCAGTTGAACTATACTAAAAGACTTAACTGATAGGGTTATGTGTTATAATGTCCCAGTTGACCTATACTAAAGGACTTAACTGATAGGGTTATGTGTGTTATTATGTCCCAGTTGACCTATACTTAAGGGCTTCACCGATAGTGTTATGTGTGTTATAATGTCCAAGTTGACCTATACTAAAGGACTACACTGAAAGTGTTATGTGTGTTATAATGTCCCAGTTGACCTATACTAAACGGCTTCACTGATAGTGTTATGTGTGTTATAATTTCCCAGTTGACTTATACTAACGGGCTTCACTGATAGTGTTATGTGTGTTATAATGTCCCAGTTGACCTATACTAATGGATTTAACTGATAGTGTCATGTGTTATAATGTCCCAGTTGACCTATATTAATGGACTTCACTGATAGGGTTATGTGTGTTATAATGTCCCTGTTGACCTATACTAAAGGGCTTCACTGATAGTGTTATGTGTGTTATAATGTCCCAGTTGACCTATACTAAAGGACTTCACTGATAGGGTTATGTGTGTTATAATTTCCCAGTTGACTTATACTAAAGGACTTCACTGATAGTGTTGTGTGTTATAATGTCCCAGTTGACCTATACTAAAGGGCTTCACTCATAGTGTTATGTGTTATAATGTCCCAGTTGACCTATACTAAAGGGCTTCACTGATAGTGTTATGTGTGTTATAATGTCCCAGTTGACCTATACTAATGGATTTCACTGATAGTGTCATGTGTGTTATAATGTCCCAGTTGACCTATACTAAAGGACTTCACTGATAGTGTTATGTGTTATAATGTCCCAGTTGACTTATACTAAAGGACCTAAACTGATAGTGTTATGTGTTATAATGTCCCAGTTGACCTATACTAAAGGGCTTCACTGATAGTGTTATGTGTGTTATAATGTCCCAGTTGACCTATACTAAAAGACTTCACTGATAGGGTTATGTGTGTTATAATGTCCAGTTGACCTATACTAAAGTACTTCACTGATAGTGTTATGTGTTATATTGTCTCATTTGACCTATACTAAAGGGCTCCATTGATAGTGTTATGTGTGTTATAATGTCCCAGTTGACCTATACATAAGGGCTTCACTGATAGTCTTATGCGTGTTATAATGTCCCAGTTGACCTATACTAAAGGGCTTCACTGATAGTGTTATGTGTGTTATAATGTCCCAGTTGACCTATACTAAAGGGCTTCACTCATAGTGTTATGTGTTATAATGTCCCAGTTGACCTATACTAAAGGGCTTCACTGATAGGGTTATGTGTGTTATAATGTCCCAGTTGACCTATACTAATGGATTTCACTGATAGTGTCATGTGTGTTATAATGTCCCAGTTGACCTATACTAAAGGGCTTCACTGATAGTGTTATGTGTGTTATAATGTCCCAGTTGACCTATACTAAAGGGCTTCACTGATAGGGTTATGTGTGTTATAATGTCCCAGTTGACCTATAGTAAAGGATTTCACTGATAGTGTTATAGTGTTATAATGTCCCAGTTGACCTATACTAAAGGACTTCACTGATAGGGTTATGTGTGTTATAATGTCCCAGTTGACCTATACTAAAGGGCTTCACTGATAGGGTTATGTGTGTTATAATGTCCCAGTTGACCTATACTAAAGGACTTCACTGATAGGGTTATGTGTGTTATAATGTCCCAGTTGACCTATACTTAAGGGCTTCACTGATAGTGTTAAGTGGGTTGTAATGTCCCAGTTGACCTATACTAAACGTCTTCACCGATAGTGTTATGTGTGTTATAATGTCCAAGTTGACCTATACTAAAGGACTTCACTGATAGGGTTATGTGTTATAATGTTCCAGTTGACCTATACTAAAGGGCTTCACTGATAGGGTTATGTGTGTTACAATGTCCCAGTTGACCTATACTAAAGGGCTTCACTGATAATGTTATGTGTGTTATAATTTCCCAGTTGACCTATACTAACGGGCTTCACTGATAGGGTTATGTGTGTTATAATGTCCCAGTTGACCTATACTAAAGGATTTCACTGATAGTGTTATAGTGTTATAATGTCCCAGTTGACCTATACTAATGGATTTCACTGATAGTGTCATGTGTGTCATAATGTCCCAGTTGACCTATACTAAAAGGCTTCACTGATAGTGTTATGTGTGTTATAATGTCCCAGTTGACCTATACTAAAGGGCTTCACTGATAGGGTTATGTGTGTTATAATGTCCCAGTTGACCTATAATAAAGGGCTTCACTGATAGGGTTATGTGTTATAATGTCCCAGTTGACCTATACTAAAGGGCTTCACTGATAGTGTTATGTGTGTTATAATGTCCCAGTTGACCTATACTAAAGGACTTCACTGATAGTGTTATGTGTGTTATAATGTCCCAGTTGACCTATACTAAAGGACTTCACTGATAGGGTTATGTGTGTTATAATTTCCCCGTTGACCCATACTAAAGGACTTCACTGATAGTGTTATGTGTGTTATAATGTCCCAGTTGAACTATACTAAAAGACTTGACTGATAGGGTTATGTGTTATAATGTCCCAGTTGACCTATACTAAAGGGCTTCACTGATAGTGTTATGTGTGTTATAATGTCCCAGTTGACCTATACTAAAGGGCTTCACTGATAGGGTTATGTGTGTTATAATGTCCCAGTTGACCTATAGTAAAGGATTTCACTGATAGTGTTATAGTGTTATAACGTCCCAGTTGACCTATACTAAAGGACTTCACTGATAGGGTTATGTGTGTTATAATGTCCCAGTTGACCTATACTAAAGGGCTTCACTGATAGGGTTATGTGTGTTATAATGTCCCAGTTGACCTATAGTAAAGGATTTCACTGATAGTGTTATAGTGTTATAACGTCCCAGTTGACCTATACTAAAGGACTTCACTGATAGGGTTATGTGTGTTATAATGTCCCAGTTGACCTATACTAAAGGGCTTCACTGATAGGGTTATGTGTGTTATAATGTCCCAGTTGACCTATACTAAAGGACTTCACTGATAGTGTTATGTGTGTAATAATTTCCCAGTTGACCTATACTAAAGGACTTCACTGATAGGGTTATGTGTGTTATAATGTCCCAGTTGACCTATACTTAAGGGCTTCACTGATAGTGTTATGTGGGTTGTAATGTCCCAGTTGACCTATACTAAACGTCTTCACCGATAGTGTTATGTGTGTTATAATGTCCAAGTTGACCTATACTAAAGGACTTCACTGATAGGGTTATGTGTTATAATGTCCCAGTTGACCTATAATAAAGGGCTTCACTGATAGGGTTATGTGTGTTATAATGTCCCAGTTGACCTATACTTAAGGGCTTCACTGATAGTGTTATGTGTGTTATAATGTCCCAGTTGAACTATACTAAAAGACTAGACTGATAGGGTTATGTGTTATAATGTCCCAGTTGACCTATACTAAAGGGCTTCACTGATAGTGTTATGTGTGTTATAATGTCCCAGTTGACCTATACAAAAGGGCTTCACTGATAGCGTTATGTGTGTTATAATGTCCCAGTTGACCTATACTAAAGGGCTTCACTGATAGTGTTATGTGTGTTATAATGTCCCAGTTGACCTATACTAAAGGACTTCACTGATATGGTTATGTGTGTTATAATGTCCCAGTTGACCTATACTAAAGGACTTCACTGATAGTGTTATGTGTTATAATGTCTCAGTTGACCTATACTAAAGGACTTCACTGATAGGGTTATGTGTGTTATAATGTCCCAGTTGACCTATACTAATGGGCTTCACTGATAGTGTTATGTGTGTTATACTGTCCAAGTTGACCTATACTAAAAAGCTTCACTGATAGTGTTATGTGTGTTATAATTTCCCAGTTGACCTATATTAACGGGCTTCACTGATAGTGTTATGTGTGTTATAATGTCCCAGTTGACCTATACTAAAGGGCTTCACTGATAGTGTTATATGTGTTATAATGTCCCAGTTGACCTATACTAAAGGGCTTCACTCATAGTGTTATGTGTTATAATGTACCAGTTGACTTATACTAAAGGACTTCACTGATAGTGTTATAGTGTTATAATGTCCCAGTTGACCTATACTAAAGGGCTTCACTCATAGTGTTATGTGTTATAATGTCCCAGTTGACCTATACTAAAGGGCTTCACTGATAGGGTTATGTGTGTTATAATGTCCCCGTTGACCTATACTAATGAATTTCACTGATAGTGTCATGTGTGTTATAATTTCCCAGTTGACCTATACTAAAGGGCTTCACTGATAGTGTTATGTGTGTTATAATGTCCCAGTTGACCTATACTAAAGGGCTTCACTGATAGTGTTATGTGTGTTATAATGTCCCAGTTGACCTATACTAAAGGGCTTCACTCATAGTGTTATGTGTTATAATGTCCCAGTTGACCTATACTAAAGGGCTTCACTGATAGGGTTATGTGTGTTATAATGTCCCAGTTGACCTATACTAATGGATTTCACTGATAGTGTCATGTGTGTTATAATGTCCCAGTTGACCTATACTAAAGGGCTTCACTGATAGTGTTATGTGTGTTATAATGTCCCAGTTGACCTATACTAAAGGGCTTCACTGATAGGGTTATGTGTGTTATAATGTCCCAGTTGACCTATAGTAAAGGATTTCACTGATAGTGTTATAGTGTTATAACGTCCCAGTTGACCTATACTAAAGGACTTCACTGATAGGGTTATGTGTGTTATAATGTCCCAGTTGACCTATACTAAAGGGCTTCACTGATAGGGTTATGTGTGTTATAATGTCCCAGTTGACCTATACTAAAGGACTTCACTGATAGTGTTATGTGTGTAATAATTTCCCAGTTGACCTATACTAAAGGACTTCACTGATAGGGTTATGTGTGTTATAATGTCCCAGTTGACCTATACTTAAGGGCTTCACTGATAGTGTTATGTGGGTTGTAATGTCCCAGTTGACCTATACTAAACGTCTTCACCGATAGTGTTATGTGTGTTATAATGTCCAAGTTGACCTATACTAAAGGACTTCACTGATAGGGTTATGTGTTATAATGTCCCAGTTGACCTATACTAAAGGGCTTCACTGATAGGGTTATGTGTGTTACAATGTCCCAGTTGACCTATACTAAAGGGCTTCACTGATAATGTTATGTGTGTTATAATTTCCCAGTTGACCTATACTAACGGGCTTCACTGATAGGGTTATGTGTGTTATAATGTCCCAGTTGACCTATACTAAAGGATTTCACTGATAGTGTTATAGTGTTATAATGTCCCAGTTGACCTATACTAATGGATTTCACTGATAGTGTCATGTGTGTCATAATGTCCCAGTTGACCTATACTAAAGGGCTTCACTGATAGTGTTATGTGTGTTATAATGTCCCAGTTGACCTATACTAAAGGGCTTCACTGATAGGGTTATGTGTGTTATAATGTCCCAGTTGACCTATAATAAAGGGCTTCACTGATAGGGTTATGTGTTATAATGTCCCAGTTGACCTATACTAAAGGGCTTCACTGATAGTGTTATGTGTGTTATAATGTCCCAGTTGACTTATACTAAAGGACTTCACTGATAGGGTTATGTGTGTTATAATTTCCCAGTTGACCCATACTAAAGGACTTCACTGATAGGGTTATGTGTGTTATAATGTCCCAGTTGACCTATACTTAAGGGCCTCACTGATAGTGTTATGTGTGTTATAATGTCCCAGTTGAACTATACTAAAAGACTTGACTGATAGGGTTATGTGTTATAATGTCCCAGTTGACCTATAGTAAAGGGCTTCACTGATAGTGTTATGTGTGTTATAATGTCCCAGTTGACCTATACAAAAGGGCTTCACTGATAGGGTTATGTGTGTTATAATGTCCCAGTTGACCTATACTAAAGGGCTTCACTGATAGTGTTATGTGTGTTATAATGTCCCAGTTGACCTATACTAAAGGACTTCACTGATATGGTTATGTGTGTTATAATGTCCCAGTTGACCTATACTAAAGGACTTCACTGATAGTGTTATGTGTTATAATGTCTCAGTTGACCTATACTAAAGGACTTCACTGATAGGGTTATGTGTGTTATAATGTCCCAGTTGACCTATACTAATGGGCTTCACTGATAGTGTTATGTGTGTTATACTGTCCAAGTTGACCTATACTAAAAAGCTTCACTGATAGTGTTATGTGTGTTATAATTTCCCAGTTGACCTATATTAACGGGCTTCACTGATAGTGTTATGTGTGTTATAATGTCCCAGTTGACCTATACTAAAGGGCTTCACTGATAGTGTTATATGTGTTATAATGTCCCAGTTGACCTATACTAAAGGGCTTCACTCATAGTGTTATGTGTTATAATGTACCAGTTGACTTATACTAAAGGACTTCACTGATAGTGTTATAGTGTTATAATGTCCCAGTTGACCTATACTAAAGGGCTTCACTCATAGTGTTATGTGTTATAATGTCCCAGTTGACCTATACTAAAGGGCTTCACTGATATGGTTATGTGTGTTATAATGTCCCCGTTGACCTATACTAATGAATTTCACTGATAGTGTCATGTGTGTTATAATTTCCCAGTTGACCTATACTAAAGGGCTTCACTGATAGTGTTATGTGTGTTATAATGTCCCAGTTGACCTATACTAAAGGGCTTCACTGATAGTGTTATGTGTGTTATAATGTCCCAGTTGACCTATACTAAAGGGCTTCACTCATAGTGTTATGTGTTATAATGTCCCAGTTGACCTATACTAAAGGGCTTCACTGATAGGGTTATGTGTGTTATAATGTCCCAGTTGACCTATACTAATGGATTTCACTGATAGTGTCATGTGTGTTATAATGTCCCAGTTGACCTATACTAAAGGGCTTCACTGATAGTGTTATGTGTGTTATAATGTCCCAGTTGACCTATACTAAAGGGCTTCACTGATAGGGTTATGTGTGTTATAATGTCCCAGTTGACCTATAGTAAAGGATTTCACTGATAGTGTTATAGTGTTATAACGTCCCAGTTGACCTATACTAAAGGACTTCACTGATAGGGTTATGTGTGTTATAATGTCCCAGTTGACCTATACTAAAGGGCTTCACTGATAGGGTTATGTGTGTTATAATGTCCCAGTTGACCTATACTAAAGGACTTCACTGATAGTGTTATGTGTGTAATAATTTCCCAGTTGACCTATACTAAAGGACTTCACTGATAGGGTTATGTGTGTTATAACGTCCCAGTTGACCTATACTTAAGGGCTTCACTGATAGTGTTATGTGGGTTGTAATGTCCCAGTTGACCTATACTAAACGTCTTCACCGATAGTGTTATGTGTGTTATAATGTCCAAGTTGACCTATACTAAAGGACTTCACTGATAGGGTTATGTGTTATAATGTCCCAGTTGACCTATACTAAAGGGCTTCACTGATAGGGTTATGTGTGTTACAATGTCCCAGTTGACCTATACTAAAGGGCTTCACTGATAATGTTATGTGTGTTATAATTTCCCAGTTGACCTATACTAACGGGCTTCACTGATAGGGTTATGTGTGTTATAATGTCCCAGTTGACCTATACTAAAGGATTTCACTGATAGTGTTATAGTGTTATAATGTCCCAGTTGACCTATACTAATGGATTTCACTGATAGTGTCATGTGTGTCATAATGTCCCAGTTGACCTATACTAAAGGGCTTCACTGATAGTGTTATGTGTGTTATAATGTCCCAGTTGACCTATACTAAAGGGCTTCACTGATAGGGTTATGTGTGTTATAATGTCCCAGTTGACCTATAATAAAGGGCTTCACTGATAGGGTTATGTGTTATAATGTCCCAGTTGACCTATACTAAAGGGCTTCACTGATAGTGTTATGTGTGTTATAATGTCCCAGTTGACCTATACTAAAGGACTTCACTGATAGTGTTATGTGTGTTATAATGTCCCAGTTGACCTATACTAAAGGACTTCACTGATAGGGTTATGTGTGTTATAATGTCCCAGTTGACCTATACTTAAGGGCTTCACTGATAGTGTTATGTGTGTTATAATGTCCCAGTTGAACTATACTAAAAGACTTGACTGATAGGGTTATGTGTTATAATGTCCCAGTTGACCTATACTAAAGGGCTTCACTGATAGTGTTATGTGTGTTATAATGTCCCAGTTGACCTATACAAAAGGGCTTCACTGATAGGGTTATGTGTGTTATAATGTCCCAGTTGACCTATACTAAAGGGCTTCACTGATAGTGTTATGTGTGTTATAATGTCCCAGTTGACCTATACTAAAGGACTTCACTGATATGGTTATGTGTGTTATAATGTCCCAGTTGACCTATACTAAAGGACTTCACTGATAGTGTTATGTGTTATAATGTCTCAGTTGACCTATACTAAAGGACTTCACTGATAGGGTTATGTGTGTTATAATGTCCCAGTTGACCTATACTAATGGGCTTCACTGATAGTGTTATGTGTGTTATACTGTCCAAGTTGACCTATACTAAAAAGCTTCACTGATAGTGTTATGTGTGTTATAATTTCCCAGTTGACCTATATTAACGGGCTTCACTGATAGTGTTATGTGTGTTATAATGTCCCAGTTGACCTATACTAAAGGGCTTCACTCATAGTGTTATGTGTTATAATGTCCCAGTTGACCTATACTAAAGGGCTTCACTGATAGGGTTATGTGTGTTATAATGTCCCCGTTGACCTATACTAATGAATTTCACTGATAGTGTCATGTGTGTTATAATTTCCCAGTTGACCTATACTAAAGGGCTTCACTGATAGTGTTATGTGTGTTATAATGTCCCAGTTGACCTATACTAAAGGGCTTCACTGATAGTGTAATGTGTGTTATAATGTCCCAGTTGACCTATACTAAAGGGCTTCACTCATAGTGTTATGTGTTATAATGTCCCAGTTGACCTATACTAAAGGGCTTCACTGATAGGGTTATGTGTGTCATAATGTTCCAGTTGACCTATACTAATGGATTTCACTGATAGTGTCATGTGTGTTATAATGTCCCAGTTGACCTATACTAAAGGGCTTCACTGATAGTGTTATGTGTGTTATAATGTCCCAGTTGACCTATACTAAAGGGCTTCACTGATAGGGTTATGTGTGTTATAATGTCCCAGTTGACCTATAGTAAAGGATTTCACTGATAGTGTTATAGTGTTATAATGTCCCAGTTGACCTATACTAAAGGACTTCACTGATAGGGTTATGTGTGTTATAATGTCCCAGTTGACCTATACTAAAGGGCTTCACTGATAGGGTTATGTGTGTTATAATGTCCCAGTTGACCTATACTAAAGGACTTCACTGATAGTGTTATGTGTGTAATAATTTCCCAGTTGACCTATACTAAAGCACTTCACTGATAGGGTTATGTGTGTTATAATGTCCCAGTTGACCTATACTTAAGGGCTTCACTGATAGTGTTATGTGGGTTGTAATGTCCCAGTTGACCTATACTAAACGTCTTCACCGATAGTGTTATGTGTGTTATAATGTCCAAGTTGACCTATACTAAAGGACTTCACTGATAGGGTTATGTGTTATAATGTCCCAGTTGACCTATACTAAAGGGCTTCACTGATAGGGTTATGTGTGTTACAATGTCCCAGTTGACCTATACTAAAGGGCTTCACTGATAATGTTATGTGTGTTATAATTTCCCAGTTGACCTATACTAACGGGCTTCACTGATAGGGTTATGTGTGTTATAATGTCCCAGTTGACCTATACTAAAGGATTTCACTGATAGTGTTATAGTGTTATAATGTCCCAGTTGACCTATACTAATGGATTTCACTGATAGTGTCATGTGTGTCATAATGTCCCAGTTGACCTATACTAAAGGGCTTCACTGATAGTGTTATGTGTGTTATAATGTCCCAGTTGACCTATACTAAAGGGCTTCACTGATAGGGTTATGTGTGTTATAATGTCCCAGTTGACCTATAATAAAGGGCTTCACTGATAGGGTTATGTGTTATAATGTCCCAGTTGACCTATACTAAAGGGCTTCACTGATAGTGTTATGTGTGTTATAATGTCCCAGTTGACCTATACTAAAGGACTTCACTGATAGTGTTATGTGTGTTATAATGTCCCAGTTGACCTATACTAAAGGACTTCACTGATAGGGTTATGTGTGTTATAATTTCCCAGTTGACCCATACTAAAGGACTTCACTGATAGGGTTATGTGTGTTATAATGTCCCAGTTGACCTATACTTAAGGGCTTCACTGATAGTGTTATGTGTGTTATAATGTCCCAGTTGAACTATACTAAAAGACTTGACTGATAGGGTTATGTGTTATAATGTCCCAGTTGACCTATACTAAAGGGCTTCACTGATAGTGTTATGTGTGTTATAATGTCCCAGTTGACCTATACAAAAGGGCTTCACTGATAGGGTTATGTGTGTTATAATGTCCCAGTTGACCTATACTAAAGGGCTTCACTGATAGTGTTATGTGTGTTATAATGTCCCAGTTGACCTATACTAAAGGACTTCACTGATATGGTTATGTGTGTTATAATGTCCCAGTTGACCTATACTAAAGGACTTCACTGATAGTGTTATGTGTTATAATGTCTCAGTTGACCTATACTAAAGGACTTCACTGATAGGGTTATGTGTGTTATAATGTCCCAGTTGACCTATACTAATGGGCTTCACTGATAGTGTTATGTGTGTTATACTGTCCAAGTTGACCTATACTAAAAAGCTTCACTGATAGTGTTATGTGTTTTATAATTTCCCATTTGACCTATATTAACGGGCTTCACTGATAGTGTTATGTGTGTTATAATGTCCCAGTTGACCTATACTAAAGGGCTTCACTGATAGTGTTATATGTGTTATAATGTCCCAGTTGACCTATACTAAAGGGCTTCACTCATAGTGTTATGTGTTATAATCTACCAGTTGACTTATACTAAAGGACTTCACTGATAGTGTTATAGTGTTATAATGTCCCAGTTGACCTATACTAAAGGGCTTCACTCATAGTGTTATGTGTTATAATGTCCCAGTTGACCTATACTAAAGGGCTTCACTGATAGGGTTATGTGTGTTATAATGTCCCCGTTGACCTATACTAATGAATTTCACTGATAGTGTCATGTGTGTTATAATTTCCCATTTGACCTATACTAAAGGGCTTCACTGATAGTGTTATGTGTGTTATAATGTCCCAGTTGACCTATACTAAAGGGCTTCACTGATAGTGTTATGTGTGTTATAATGTCCCAGTTGACCTATACTAAAGGGTTTCACTCATAGTGTTATGTGTTATAATGTCCCAGTTGACCTATACTAAAGGGCTTCACTGATAGGGTTATGTGTGTTATAATGTCCCAGTTGACCTATACTAATGGATTTCACTGATAGTGTCATGTGTGTTATAATGTCCCAGTTGACCTATACTAAAGGGCTTCACTGATAGTGTTATGTGTGTTATAATGTCCCAGTTGACCTATACTAAAGGGCTTCACTGATAGGGTTATGTGTGTTATAATGTCCCAGTTGACCTATAGTAAAGGATTTCACTGATAGTGTTATAGTGTTATAACGTCCCAGTTGACCTATACTAAAGGACTTCACTGATAGGGTTATGTGTGTTATAATGTCCCAGTTGACCTATACTAAAGGGCTTCACTGATAGGGTTATGTGTGTTATAATGTCCCAGTTGACCTATACTAAAGGACTTCACTGATAGTGTTATGTGTGTAATAATTTCCCAGTTGACCTATACTAAAGGACTTCACTGATAGGGTTATGTGTGTTATAACGTCCCAGTTGACCTATACTTAAGGGCTTCACTGATAGTGTTATGTGGGTTGTAATGTCCCAGTTGACCTATACTAAACGTCTTCACCGATAGTGTTATGTGTGTTATAATGTCCAAGTTGACCTATACTAAAGGACTTCACTGATAGGGTTATGTGTTATAATGTCCCAGTTGACCTATACTAAAGGGCTTCACTGATAGGGTTATGTGTGTTACAATGTCCCAGTTGACCTATACCAAAGGGCTTCACTGATAATGTTATGTGTGTTATAATTTCCCAGTTGACCTATACTAACGGGCTTCACTGATAGGGTTATGTGTGTTATAATGTCCCAGTTGACCTATACTAAAGGATTTCACTGATAGTGTTATAGTGTTATAATGTCCCAGTTGACCTATACTAATGGATTTCACTGATAGTGTCATGTGTGTCATAATGTCCCAGTTGACCTATACTAAAGGGCTTCACTGATAGTGTTATGTGTGTTATAATGTCCCAGTTGACCTATAATAAAGGGCTTCACTGATAGGGTTATGTGTTATAATGTCCCAGTTGACCTATACTAAAGGGCTTCACTGATAGTGTTATGTGTGTTATAATGTCCCAGTTGACCTATACTAAAGGACTTCACTGATAGTGTTATGTGTGTTATAATGTCCCAGTTGACCTATACTAAAGGACTTCACTGATAGGGTTATGTGTGTTATAATTTCCCAGTTGACCCATACTAAAGGACTTCACTGATAGGGTTATGTGTGTTATAATGTCCCAGTTGACCTATACTTAAGGGCTTCACTGATAGTGTTATGTGTGTTATAATGTCCCAGTTGAACTATACTAAAAGACTTGACTGATAGGGTTATGTGTTATAATGTCCCAGTTGACCTATACTAAAGGGCTTCACTGATAGTGTTATGTGTGTTATAATGTCCCAGTTGACCTATACAAAAGGGCTTCACTGATAGGGTTATGTGTGTTATAATGTCCCAGTTGACCTATACTAAAGGGCTTCACTGATAGTGTTATGTGTGTTATAATGTCCCAGTTGACCTATACTAAAGGACTTCACTGATATGGTTATGTGTGTTATAATGTCCCAGTTGACCTATACTAAAGGACTTCACTGATAGTGTTATGTGTTATAATGTCTCAGTTGACCTATACTAAAGGACTTCACTGATAGGGTTATGTGTGTTATAATGTCCCAGTTGACCTATACTAATGGGCTTCACTGATAGTGTTATGTGTGTTATACTGTCCAAGTTGACCTATACTAAAAAGCTTCACTGATAGTGTTATGTGTGTTATAATTTCCCAGTTGACCTATATTAACGGGCTTCACTGATAGTGTTATGTGTGTTATAATGTCCCAGTTGACCTATACTAAAGGGCTTCACTGATAGTGTTATATGTGATATAATGTCCCAGTTGACCTATACTAAAGGGCTTCACTCATAGTGTTATGTGTTATAATGTACCAGTTGACTTATACTAAAGGACTTCACTGATAGTGTTATAGTGTTATAATGTCCCAGTTGACCTATACTAAAGGGCTTCACTCATAGTGTTATGTGTTATAATGTCCCAGTTGACCTATACTAAAGGGCTTCACTGATAGGGTTATGTGTGTTATAATGTCCCCGTTGACCTATACTAATGAATTTCACTGATAGTGTCATGTGTGTTATAATTTCCCAGTTGACCTATACTAAAGGGCTTCACTGATAGTGTTATGTGTGTTATAATGTCCCAGTTGACCTATACTAAAGGGCTTCACTGATAGTGTAATGTGTGTTATAATGTCCCAGTTGACCTATACTAAAGGGCTTCACTCATAGTGTTATGTGTTATAATGTCCCAGTTGACCTATACTAAAGGGCTTCACTGATAGGGTTATGTGTGTCATAATGTTCCAGTTGACCTATACTAATGGATTTCACTGATAGTGTCATGTGTGTTATAATGTCCCAGTTGACCTATACTAAAGGGCTTCACTGATAGTGTTATGTGTGTTATAATGTCCCAGTTGACCTATACTAAAGGGCTTCACTGATAGGGTTATGTGTGTTATAATGTCCCAGTTGACCTATAGTAAAGGATTTCACTGATAGTGTTATAGTGTTATAATGTCCCAGTTGACCTATACTAAAGGACTTCACTGATAGGGTTATGTGTGTTATAATGTCCCAGTTGACCTATACTAAAGGGCTTCACTGATAGGGTTATGTGTGTTATAATGTCCCAGTTGACCTATACTAAAGGACTTCACTGATAGTGTTATGTGTGTAATAATTTCCCAGTTGACCTATACTAAAGCACTTCACTGATAGGGTTATGTGTGTTATAATGTCCCAGTTGACCTATACTTAAGGGCTTCACTGATAGTGTTATGTGGGTTGTAATGTCCCAGTTGACCTATACTAAACGTCTTCACCGATAGTGTTATGTGTGTTATAATGTCCAAGTTGACCTATACTAAAGGACTTCACTGATAGGGTTATGTGTTATAATGTCCCAGTTGACCTATACTAAAGGGCTTCACTGATAGGGTTATGTGTGTTACAATGTCCCAGTTGACCTATACTAAAGGGCTTCACTGATAATGTTATGTGTGTTATAATTTCCCAGTTGACCTATACTAACGGGCTTCACTGATAGGGTTATGTGTGTTATAATGTCCCAGTTGACCTATACTAAAGGATTTCACTGATAGTGTTATAGTGTTATAATGTCCCAGTTGACCTATACTAATGGATTTCACTGATAGTGTCATGTGTGTCATAATGTCCCAGTTGACCTATACTAAAGGGCTTCACTGATAGTGTTATGTGTGTTATAATGTCCCAGTTGACCTATACTAAAGGGCTTCACTGATAGGGTTATGTGTGTTATAATGTCCCAGTTGACCTATAATAAAGGGCTTCACTGATAGGGTTATGTGTTATAATGTCCCAGTTGACCTATACTAAAGGGCTTCACTGATAGTGTTATGTGTGTTATAATGTCCCAGTTGACCTATACTAAAGGACTTCACTGATAGTGTTATGTGTGTTATAATGTCCCAGTTGACCTATACTAAAGGACTTCACTGATAGGGTTATGTGTGTTATAATTTCCCAGTTGACCCATACTAAAGGACTTCACTGATAGGGTTATGTGTGTTATAATGTCCCAGTTGACCTATACTTAAGGGCTTCACTGATAGTGTTATGTGTGTTATAATGTCCCAGTTGAACTATACTAAAAGACTTGACTGATAGGGTTATGTGTTATAATGTCCCAGTTGACCTATACTAAAGGGCTTCACTGATAGTGTTATGTGTGTTATAATGTCCCAGTTGACCTATACAAAAGGGCTTCACTGATAGGGTTATGTGTGTTATAATGTCCCAGTTGACCTATACTAAAGGGCTTCACTGATAGTGTTATGTGTGTTATAATGTCCCAGTTGACCTATACTAAAGGACTTCACTGATATGGTTATGTGTGTTATAATGTCCCAGTTGACCTATACTAAAGGACTTCACTGATAGTGTTATGTGTTATAATGTCTCAGTTGACCTATACTAAAGGACTTCACTGATAGGGTTATGTGTGTTATAATGTCCCAGTTGACCTATACTAATGGGCTTCACTGATAGTGTTATGTGTGTTATACTGTCCAAGTTGACCTATACTAAAAAGCTTCACTGATAGTGTTATGTGTGTTATAATTTCCCATTTGACCTATATTAACGGGCTTCACTGATAGTGTTATGTGTGTTATAATGTCCCAGTTGACCTATACTAAAGGGCTTCACTGATAGTGTTATATGTGTTATAATGTCCCAGTTGACCTATACTAAAGGGCTTCACTCATAGTGTTATGTGTTATAATCTACCAGTTGACTTATACTAAAGGACTTCACTGATAGTGTTATAGTGTTATAATGTCCCAGTTGACCTATACTAAAGGGCTTCACTCATAGTGTTATGTGTTATAATGTCCCAGTTGACCTATACTAAAGGGCTTCACTGATAGGGTTATGTGTGTTATAATGTCCCCGTTGACCTATACTAATGAATTTCACTGATAGTGTCATGTGTGTTATAATTTCCCATTTGACCTATACTAAAGGGCTTCACTGATAGTGTTATGTGTGTTATAATGTCCCAGTTGACCTATACTAAAGGGCTTCACTGATAGTGTTATGTGTGTTATAATGTCCCAGTTGACCTATACTAAAGGGTTTCACTCATAGTGTTATGTGTTATAATGTCCCAGTTGACCTATACTAAAGGGCTTCACTGATAGGGTTATGTGTGTTATAATGTCCCAGTTGACCTATACTAATGGATTTCACTGATAGTGTCATGTGTGTTATAATGTCCCAGTTGACCTATACTAAAGGGCTTCACTGATAGTGTTATGTGTGTTATAATGTCCCAGTTGACCTATACTAAAGGGCTTCACTGATAGGGTTATGTGTGTTATAATGTCCCAGTTGACCTATAGTAAAGGATTTCACTGATAGTGTTATAGTGTTATAACGTCCCAGTTGACCTATACTAAAGGACTTCACTGATAGGGTTATGTGTGTTATAATGTCCCAGTTGACCTATACTAAAGGGCTTCACTGATAGGGTTATGTGTGTTATAATGTCCCAGTTGACCTATACTAAAGGACTTCACTGATAGTGTTATGTGTGTAATAATTTCCCAGTTGACCTATACTAAAGGACTTCACTGATAGGGTTATGTGTGTTATAACGTCCCAGTTGACCTATACTTAAGGGCTTCACTGATAGTGTTATGTGGGTTGTAATGTCCCAGTTGACCTATACTAAACGTCTTCACCGATAGTGTTATGTGTGTTATAATGTCCAAGTTGACCTATACTAAAGGACTTCACTGATAGGGTTATGTGTTATAATGTCCCAGTTGACCTATACTAAAGGGCTTCACTGATAGGGTTATGTGTGTTACAATGTCCCAGTTGACCTATACCAAAGGGCTTCACTGATAATGTTATGTGTGTTATAATTTCCCAGTTGACCTATACTAACGGGCTTCACTGATAGGGTTATGTGTGTTATAATGTCCCAGTTGACCTATACTAAAGGATTTCACTGATAGTGTTATAGTGTTATAATGTCCCAGTTGACCTATACTAATGGATTTCACTGATAGTGTCATGTGTGTCATAATGTCCCAGTTGACCTATACTAAAGGGCTTCACTGATAGTGTTATGTGTGTTATAATATCCCAGTTGACCTATAATAAAGGGCTTCACTGATAGGGTTATGTGTTATAATGTCCCAGTTGACCTATACTAAAGGGCTTCACTGATAGTGTTATGTGTGTTATAATGTCCCAGTTGACCTATACTAAAGGACTTCACTGATAGTGTTATGTGTGTTATAATGTCCCAGTTGACCTATACTAAAGGACTTCACTGATAGGGTTATGTGTGTTATAATTTCCCAGTTGACCCATACTAAAGGACTTCACTGATAGGGTTATGTGTGTTATAATGTCCCAGTTGACCTATACTTAAGGGCTTCACTGATAGTGTTATGTGTGTTATAATGTCCCAGTTGAACTATACTAAAAGACTTGACTGATAGGGTTATGTGTTATAATGTCCCAGTTGACCTATACTAAACGGCTTCACTGATAGTGTTATGTGTGTTATAATGTCCCAGTTGACCTATACAAAAGGGCTTCACTGATAGGGTTATGTGTGTTATAATGTCCCAGTTGACCTATACTAAAGGGCTTCACTGATAGTGTTATGTGTGTTATAATGTCCCAGTTGACCTATACTAAAGGACTTCACTGATATGGTTATGTGTGTTATAATGTCCCAGTTGACCTATACTAAAGGACTTCACTGATAGTGTTATGTGTTATAATGTCTCAGTTGACCTATACTAAAGGACTTCACTGATAGGGTTATGTGTGTTATAATGTCCCAGTTGACCTATACTAATGGGCTTCACTGATAGTGTTATGTGTGTTATACTGTCCAAGTTGACCTATACTAAAAAGCTTCACTGATAGTGTTATGTGTGTTATAATTTCCCAGTTGACCTATATTAACGGGCTTCACTGATAGTGTTATGTGTGTTATAATGTCCCAGTTGACCTATACTAAAGGGCTTCACTGATAGTGTTATATGTGATATAATGTCCCAGTTGACCTATACTAAAGGGCTTCACTCATAGTGTTATGTGTTATAATGTACCAGTTGACTTATACTAAAGGACTTCACTGATAGTGTTATAGTGTTATAATGTCCCAGTTGACCTATACTAAAGGGCTTCACTCATAGTGTTATGTGTTATAATGTCCCAGTTGACCTATACTAAAGGGCTTCACTGATAGGGTTATGTGTGTTATAATGTCCCAGTTGACCTATACTAATGAATTTCACTGATAGTGTCATGTGTGTTATAATGTCCCAGTTGACCTATACTAAAGGGCTTCACTGATAGTGTTATGTGTGTTATAATGTCCCAGTTGACCTATACTAAAGGATTTCACTGATAGTGTTATAGTGTTATAATGTCCCAGTTGACCTATACTAAAGGACTTCACAGATAGGGTTATGTGTGTTATAATGTCCCAGTTGACCTATACTAAAGGGCTTCACTGATAGGGTTATGTGTGTTATAATGTCCCAGTTGACCTATACTAAAGGACTTCATTGATAGGGTTATGTGTGTTATAATTTCCCAGTTGACCTATACTAATGGACTTCACTGATAGGGTTATGTGTGTTATAATGTCCCAGTTGACCTATACTTAAGGGCTTCACTGATAGTGTTATGTGGGTTGTAATGTCCCAGTTGACCTATACTAAACGTCTTCACCGATAGTGTTATGTGTGTTATAATGTCCAAGTTGACCTATACTAAAGGACTTCACTGATAGGGTTATGTGTTATAATGTCCCAGTTGACCTATTCTAAAGGGCTTCACTGATAGGGTTATGTGTGTTATAATGTCCCAGTTGACCTATACTAAAGGGCTTCACTGATAATGTTATGTGTGTTAAAATTTCCCAGTTGACCTATACTAACGGGCTTCACTGATAGGGTTATGTGTGTTATAATGTCCCAGTTGACCTATACTAAAGGATTTCACTGATAGTGTTATAGTGTTATAATGTCCCAGTTGACCTATACTAATGGATTTCACTGATAGTGTCATGTGTGTTATAATGTCCCAGTTGACCTATACTAAAGGGCTTCACTGATAGTGTTATGTGTGTTATAATGTCCCAGTTGACCTATACTAAAGGGCTTCACTGATAGGGTTATGTGTGTTATAATGTCCCAGTTGACCTATACTTAAGGGCTTCACTGATAGTGTTATGTGTGTTATAATGTCCCAGTTGACCTATACTAAAGGGCTTCACTGATAGTGTTATGTGTGTTATAATGTCTCAGTTGACCTATACTAAAGGACTTCACTGATAGTGTTATGTGTGTTATAATGTCCCAGTTGACCTATACTAAAGGACTTCACTGATAGGGTTATGTGTGTTATAATGTCCCAGTTGACCTATACTAAAGGACTTCACTGATAGTGTTATGTGTTATAATGTCCCAGTTGACCTATACTAAAGGGCTTCACTGATAGTGTTATGTGTGTTATAATGTCTCAGTTGACCTATACTAATGGATTTCACTGATAGTGTCATGTGTGTTATAATGTCTCAGTTGACCTATACTAAAGGGCTTCACTGACAGGGTTATGTGTTATAATGTCCCAGTTGACTTATACTAAAGGACTTCACTGATAGTGTTATAGTGTTATAATGTCCCAGTTGACCTATACTAAAGGACTTCAATGATAGTGTTATGTGTGTTATAATGTCCCAGTTGACCTATACTAAAGGACTTCACTGATAGGGTTATGTGTGTTATAATTTCCCAGTTGACCCATACTAAAGGACTTCACTGATAGGTTTATGTGTGTTATAATGTCCCAGTTGACCTATACTTAAGGGCTTCACTGATAGTGTTATGTGTGTTATAATGTCCCAGTTGAACTATACTAAAAGACTTCACTGATAGGGTTATGTGTTATAATGTCCCAGTTGACCTATACTAAAGGGCTTCACTGATAGTGTTATGTGTGTTATAATGTCCCTGTTGCCTATACTAAAGGGCTTCACTGATAGGGTTATGTGTGTTATAATGTCCCAGTTGACCTATACTAAAGGGCTTCACTGATAGTGTTATGTGTGTTATAATGTCCCAGTTGACCTATACTAAAGGACTTCACTGATAGTGTTATGTGTGTTATAATGTCCCAGTTGACCTATACTAAAGGACTTAACTGATATGGTTATGTGCGTTATAATGTCCCAGTTGACCTATACTAAAGGACTTCACTGATAGTGTTACGTGTTATAATGTCTCATTTGACCTATACTAAAGGGCTTCACTGATAGTGTTATGTGTGTTATAATGTCCCAGTTGACCTATACTAAAGGGCTTCACTGATAGGGTTATGTGTGTTATAATGTCCCAGTTGACCTATACTAATGAATTTCACTGATAGTGTTATGTGTGTTATAATGTCCCAGTTGACCTATACTAAAGGACTTCACTGATAGTGTTATGTGTTATAATGTCCCAGTTGACCTATACTAAAGGGCTTCACTGATAGTGTTATGTGTGTTATAATGTCCCAGTTGACCTATACTAATGGATTTCACTGATAGTGTCATGTGTGTTATAATGTCTCAGTTGACCTATACTAAAGGGCTTCACTGACAGGGTTATGTGTTATAATGTCCCAGTTGACTTATACTAAAGGACTTCACTGATAGTGTTATGTGTTATAATGTCCCAGTTGACCTATACTAAAGACTTCACTGATAGTGTTATGTGTTATAATGTCCCAGTTGACCTATACTAAAGGGCTTCACTCATAGTGTTATGTGTTATAATGTACCAGTTGACTTATACTAAAGGACTTCACTGATAGTGTTATAGTGTTATAATGTCCCAGTTGACCTATACTAAAGGGCTTCACTCATAGTGTTATGTGTTATAATGTCCCAGTTGACCTATACTAAAGGGCTTCACTGATAGGGTTATGTGTGTTATAATGTCCCCGTTGACCTATACTAATGAATTTCACTGATAGTGTCATGTGTGTTATAATTTCCCAGTTGACCTATACTAAAGGGCTTCACTGATAGTGTTATGTGTGTTATAATGTCCCAGTTGACCTATACTTAAGGGCTTCACTGATAGTGTTATGTGTGTTATAATGTCCCAGTTGAACTATACTAAAAGACATCACTGATAGTGTTATGTGTGTTATAATGTCCCAGTTGACCTATACTAAAGGGCTTCACTGATAACGTTATGTGTGTTATAATTTCCCAGTTGACCTATACTAATGGATTTCACTGATAGTGTCATGTGTGTTATAATGTCCCAGTTAACCTATACTAACGGGCTTCACTGATAGGGTTATGTGTGTTATAATGTCCCAGTTGACCTATACTAAAGGATTTAACTGATAGTGTTATGTGTGTTATAATGTCCCAGTTGACCTATACTAAAGGGCTTCACTGATAGGGTTATGTGTGTTATAATGTCCCAGTTGACCTATACTAAAGGACTTCACTGATTGGGTTATGTGTTATAATGTCCCAGTTGACCTATACTAAAGGGCTTCACTGATAGTGTTATGTGTGTTATAATGTCCCAGTTGACCTATACTAAAGGGCTTCACTGATAGGGTTATGTGTGTTATAATGTCCCAGTTGACCTATACTAAAGGACTTCACTGATAGGGTTATGTGTTATAATGTCCCAGTTGACCTATACTAAAGGGCTTCACTGATAGTGTTATGTGTGTTATAATGTCCCAGTTGACCTATACAAAAGGGCTTCACTGATAGGGTTATGTGTGTTATAATGTCCCAGTTGACCTATACTAAAGGGCTTCACTGATAGTGTTATGTGTGTTATAATGTCCCAGTTGACCTATACTAAAGGACTTCACTGATATGGTTATGTGTGTTATAATGTCCCAGTTGACCTATACTAAAGGACTTCACTGATAGTGTTATGTGTTATAATGTCTCAGTTGACCTATACTAAAGGACTTCACTGATAGGGTTATGTGTGTTATAATGTCCCAGTTGACCTATACTAATGGGCTTCACTGATAGTGTTATGTGTGTTATACTGTCCAAGTTGACCTATACTAAAAAGCTTCACTGATAGTGTTATGTGTGTTATAATTTCCCAGTTGACCTATATTAACGGGCTTCACTGATAGTGTTATGTGTGTTATAATGTCCCAGTTGACCTATACTAAAGGGCTTCACTGATAGTGTTATATGTGTTATAATGTCCCAGTTGACCTATACTAAAGGGCTTCACTCATAGTGTTATGTGTTATAATGTACCAGTTGACTTATACTAAAGGACTTCACTGATAGTGTTATAGTGTTATAATGTCCCAGTTGACCTATACTAAAGGGCTTCACTCATAGTGTTATGTGTTATAATGTCCCAGTTGACCTATACTAAAGGGCTTCACTGATAGGGTTATGTGTGTTATAATGTCCCAGTTGACGTATACTAATGAATTTCACTGATAGTGTCATGTGTGTTATAATGTCCCAGTTGACCTATACTAAAGGGCTTCACTGATAGTGTTATCTGTGTTATAATGTCCCAGTTGACCTATACTAAAGGATTTCACTGATAGTGTTATAGTGTTATAATGTCCCAGTTGACCTATACTAAAGGACTTCACAGATAGGGTTATGTGTGTTATAATGTCCCAGTTGACCTATACTAAAGGGCTTCATTGATAGGGTTATGTGTGTTATAATTTCCCAGTTGACCTATACTAATGGACTTCACTGATAGGGTTATGTGTGTTATAATGTCCCAGTTGACCTATACTTAAGGGCTTCACTGATAGTGTTATGTGGGTTGTAATGTCCCAGTTGACCTATACTAAACGTCTTCACCGATAGTGTTATGTGTGTTATAATGTCCAAGTTGACCTATACTAAAGGACTTCACTGATAGGGTTATGTGTTATAATGTCCCAGTTGACCTATTCTAAAGGGCTTCACTGATAGGGTTATGTGTGTTATAATGTCCCAGTTGACCTATACTAAAGGGCTTCACTGATAATGTTATGTGTGTTAAAATTTCCCAGTTGACCTATACTAACGGGCTTCACTGATAGGGTTATGTGTGTTATAATGTCCCAGTTGACCTATACTAAAGGATTTCACTGATAGTGTTATAGTGTTATAATGTCCCAGTTGACCTATACTAATGGATTTCACTGATAGTGTCATGTGTGTTATAATGTCCCAGTTGACCTATACTAAAGGGCTTCACTGATAGTGTTATGTGTGTTATAATGTCCCAGTTGACCTATACTAAAGGGCTTCACTGATAGGGTTATGTGTGTTATAATGTCCCAGTTGACCTATACTAAAGGACTTCACTGATAGGGTTATGTGTGTTATAATGTCCCAGTTGACCTATACTAAAGGACTTCACTGATAGTGTTATGTGTTATAATGTCCCAGTTGACCTATACTAAAGGGCTTCACTGATAGTGTTATGTGTGTTATAATGTCTCAGTTGACCTATACTAATGGATTTCACTGATAGTGTCATGTGTGTTATAATGTCTCAGTTGACCTATACTAAAGGGCTTCACTGACAGGGTTATGTGTTATAATGTCCCAGTTGACTTATACTAAAGGACTTCACTGATAGTGTTATAGTGTTATAATGTCCCAGTTGACCTATACTAAAGGACTTCACTGATAGTGTTATGTGTGTTATAATGTCCCAGTTGACCTATACTAAAGGACTTCACTGATAGGGTTATGTGTGTTATAATTTCCCAGTTGACCCATACTAAAGGGCTTCACTGATAGTGTTATGTGTTATAATGTCCCAGTTGACCTATACTAAAAGACTTCACTGATAGGGTTATGTGTGTTATAATGTCCCAGTTGACCTATACTAAAAGACTTCACTGATAGGTTTATGTGTGTTATAATGTCCCAGTTGACCTATACTTAAGGGCTTCACTGATAGTGTTATGTGTGTTATAATGTCCCAGTTGAACTATACTAAAAGACTTCACTGATAGGGTTATGTGTTATAATGTCCCAGTTGACCTATACTAAAGGGCTTCACTGATAGTGTTATGTGTGTTATAATGTCCCAGTTGCCTATACTAAAGGGCTTCACTGATAGGGTTATGTGTGTTATAATGTCCCAGTTGACCTATACTAAAGGGCTTCACTGATAGTGTTATGTGTGTTATAATGTCCCAGTTGACCTATACTAAAGGACTTCACTGATAGTGTTATGTGTGTTATAATGTCCCAGTTGACCTATACTAAAGGACTTAACTGATATGGTTATGTGCGTTATAATGTCCCAGTTGACCTATACTAAAGGACTTCACTGATAGTGTTACGTGTTATAATGTCTCATTTGACCTATACTAAAGGGCTTCACTGATAGTGTTATGTGTGTTATAATGTCCCAGTTGACCTATACTAAAGGGCTTCACTGATAGGGTTATGTGTGTTATAATGTCCCAGTTGACCTATACTAATGAATTTCACTGATAGTGTTATGTGTGTTATAATGTCCCAGTTGACCTATACTAAAGGACTTCACTGATAGTGTTATGTGTTATAATGTCCCAGTTGACCTATACTAAAGGGCTTCACTGATAGTGTTATGTGTGTTATAATGTCCCAGTTGACCTATACTAATGGATTTCACTGATAGTGTTATGTGTTATAATGTACCAGTTGACCTATACTAAAGGGCTTCTCTGATAGTGTTATGTGTGTTATAATGTCCCAGTTGACCTATACTAAAAGACTTCACTGATAGGGTTATGTGTGTTATAATGTCCCAGTTGACCTATACTAAAGAACTTCACTGATAGGGTTATGTGTGTTATAATGTCCCAGTTGACCTATAGTTAAGGGCTTCACTGATAGTGTTATGTGGGTTGTAATGTCCCAGTTGACCTATACTAAACGTCTTCACCGATAGTGTTATGTGTGTTATAATGTCCAAGTTGACCTATAATAAAGGACTACACTGAAAGTGTTATGTGTGTTATAATATCCCAGTTGACCTATACTAAACGGCTTCACTGATAGTGTTATGTGTGTTATAATGTCCCAGTTGACCTATACTTAAGGGCTTCACTGATAGTGTTATGTGTGTTATAATGTCCCAGTTGAACTATACTAAAAGACATCACTGATAGTGTTATGTGTGTTATAATGTCCCAGTTGACCTATACTAAAGGACTTCACTGATTGGGTTATGTGTTATAATGTCCCAGTTGACCTATACTAAAGGGCTTCACTGATAGTGTTATGTGTGTTATAATGTCCCAGTTGATCTATACTAAAGGGCTTCACTGATAGGGTTATGTGTGTTATAATGTCCCAGTTGACCTATACTAAAGGACTTCACTGATAGGGTTATGTGTTATAATGTCCCAGTTGACCTATACTAAAGGGCTTCACTGTAAGTGTTATGTGTGTTATAATGTCCCAGTTGACCTATACTAAAGGACTTCACTGATAGTGTTATGTGTGTTATAATGTCCCAGTTGACCTATACTAAAGGACTTAACTGATAGGGTTATGTGTGTTATAATTTCCCAGTTGACCTATACTAAAGGACTTCACTGATAGGGTTATGTGTGTTATAATGTCCCAGTTGACCTATACTAAAGGGCTTCACTGATAGTGTTATGTGTGTTATAATGTCCCAGTTGACCTATACTAAAGGACTTCACTGATAGGGTTATGTGTGTTATAATGTCCCAGTTGACCTATACTAAAGGACTTCACTGATAGGGTTATGTGTGTTATAATGTCCCAGTTGACCTATACTAAAGGACTTCACTGATAGGGTTATGTGTGTTATAATTTCCCAGTTGACCTATACTAAATGACTTCACTGATAGGGTTATGTGTGTTATAATGTCCCAGTTGACCTATACTAAAGGGCTTCACTGATAGTGTTATGTGTGTTATAATGTCCCAGTTGACCTATACTAAAAGACTTCACTGATAGTGTTATGTGTGTTATAATGTCCCAGTTGACCTATACTAAAGGGCTTCACTGATAGTGTTATGTGTGTTATAATGTCCCAGTTGACCTATACTAAAGGGCTTCACTGATAGTGTTATGTGTGTTATAATGTCCCAGTTGACCTATACTAAAAGACTTCACTGATAGGGTTATGTGTGTTATAATGTCCCAGTTGACCTATACTAAAAGACTTCACTGATAGGGTTATGTGTGTTATAATGTCCCAGTTGACCTATACTAAAAGACTTCACTGATAGGGTTATGTGTGTTATAATGTCCCAGTTGACCTATACTAAAGGACTTCACTGATAGTGTTATGTGTTATAATGTCCCAGTTGACTTATACTAAAGACTTCACTGATAGTGTTATGTGTTATAATGTCAGAGTTGACCTATACTAAAGGACTTCACTGATAGTGTTATGTGTGTTATAATGTCCCAGTTGATCTATACTAAAGGGCTTCACTGATAGTGTTATGTGTGTTATAATGTCCCAGTTGACCTATACTAAAGGGCTTCACAGATAGTGTTATGTGTGTTATAATGTCCCAGTTGACCTATACTAAAGGAGTTCACTGATAGGGTTATGTGTGTTATAATGTCCCAGTTGACCTATACTAAAGGGCTTCACTGAAAGTGTTATGTGTGTTATAATGTCCCAGTTGACCTATACTAAAGGGCTTCACTGATAGTGTTATGTGTGTTATAATGTCCAAGTTGACCTATACTAAATGACTACACTGAAAGTGTTATGTGTGTTATAATGTCCCAGTTGACCTATACTAAAGGACTTCACTGATAGGGTTATGTGTGTTATAATTTCCCAGTTGACCTATACTAAAGGACTTCACTGATAGGGTTATGTGTGTTATAATGTCCCAGTTGACCTATACTTAAGGGCTTCACTGATAGTGTTATGTGTGTTATAATATCCCAGTTGACCTATACTAATGGATTTCACTGATAGGGTTATGTGTGTTATAATCTCCCAGTTGACCTATACTAAAGGACTTCACTGATAGTGTTATGTGTTATAATGTCTCATTTGACCTATACTAATGGGCTCCATTGATAGTGTTATGTGTGTTATAATGTCCCAGTTGACCTATACTAAAGGACTTCACTGATAGTGTTATGTGTGTTATAATGTGCCAGTTGACCTATACTTAAGGGATTCACTGATAGTGTTATGTGTGTTATAATGTCCCAGTTGACCTATACTAAAGGGCTTCACTGATAGTGTTATGTGTGTTATAATGTCTCAGTTGACCTATACTAAAGGACTTCACTGATAGGGTTATGTGTGTTATAATGTCCCAGTTGACCTATACTAAAGGACTTCACTGATAGTGTTATGTGTTATAATGTCCCAGTTGACCTATACTAAAGGACTTCACTGATAGTGTTATATGTGTTATAATGTCCCAGTTGACATATATTAAAGGACTTCACTGATAGGGTTATGTGTGTTATAATGTCCCAGTTGACCTATACTAAAGGACTTCACTGATAGGGTTATGTGTGTTATAATGTCCCAGTTGACCTATACTAAAGGGCTTCACTGATAGTGTTATGTGTGTTATAATGTCCAAGTTGACATATATTAAAGGACTTCACTGATAGGGTTATGTGTGTTATAATGTCCCAGTTGACCTATACTAAAGGACTTCACTGATAGGGTTATGTGTGTTATAATGTCCCAGTTGACCTATACTAAAGGACTTCACTGATAGGGTTATGTGTGTTATAATTTCCCAGTTGACCTATACTAAAGGACTTCACTGATAGGGTTATGTGTGTTATAATGTCCCAGTTGACCTATACTAAAGGGCTTCACTGATAGTGTTATGTGTGTTATAATGTCCCAGTTGACCTATACTAAAAGACTTCACTGATAGTGTTATGTGTGTTATAATGTCCCAGTTGACCTATACTAAAGGGCTTCACTGATAGTGTTATGTGTGTTATAATGTCCCAGTTGACCTATACTAAAGGGCTTCACTGATAGTGTTATGTGTGTTATAATGTCCCAGTTGACCTATACTAAAAGACTTCACTGATAGGGTTATGTGTGTTATAATGTCCCAGTTGACCTATACTAAAAGACTTCACTGATAGGGTTATGTGTGTTATAATGTCCCAGTTGACCTATACTAAAAGACTTCACTGATAGGGTTATGTGTGTTATAATGTCCCAGTTGACCTATACTAAAGGACTTCACTGATAGTGTTATGTGTTATAATGTCCCAGTTGACTTATACTAAAGACTTCACTGATAGTGTTATGTGTTATAATGTCAGAGTTGACCTATACTAAAGGACTTCACTGATAGTGTTATGTGTGTTATAATGTCCCAGTTGATCTATACTAAAGGGCTTCACTGATAGTGTTATGTGTGTTATAATGTCCCAGTTGACCTATACTAAAGGATTTAACTGATAGTGTTATGTGTGTTATAATGTCCCAGTTGACCTATACTAAAGGGCTTCACTGATAGGGTTATGTGTGTTATAATGTCCCAGTTGACCTATACTAAAGGACTTCACTGATTGGGTTATGTGTTATAATGTCCCAGTTGACCTATACTAAAGGGCTTCACTGATAGTGTTATGTGTGTTATAATGTCCCAGTTGATCTATACTAAAGGACTTCACTGATAGTGTTATGTGTGTTATAATGTCCCAGTTGACCTATACTAAAGGACTTTTACTGATAGGGTTATGTGTGTTATAATTTCCCAGTTGACCTATACTAAAGGACTTCACTGATAGGGTTATGTGTGTTATAATGTCCCAGTTGACCTATACTAAAGGGCTTTACTGATAGTGTTATGTGTGTTATAATGTCCCAGTTGACCTATACTAAAGGACTTCACTGATAGGGTTATGTGTGTTATAATGTCCCAGTTGACCTATACTAAAGGACTTCACTGATAGGGTTATGTGTGTTATAATGTCCCAGTTGACCTATACTAAAGGACTTCACTGATAGGGTTATGTGTGTTATAATTTCCCAGTTGACCTATACTAAAGGACTTCACTGATAGGGTTATGTGTGTTATAATGTCCCAGTTGACCTATACTAAAGGGCTTCACTGATAGTGTTATGTGTGTTATAATGTCCCAGTTGACCTATACTAAAAGACTTCACTGATAGTGTTATGTGTGTTATAATGTCCCAGTTGACCTATACTAAAGGGCTTCACTGATAGTGTTATGTGTGTTATAATGTCCCAGTTGACCTATACTAAAGGGCTTCACTGATAGTGTTATGTGTGTTATAATGTCCCAGTTGACCTATACTAAAAGACTTCACTGATAGGGTTATGTGTGTTATAATGTCCCAGTTGACCTATACTAAAAGACTTCACTGATAGGGTTATGTGTGTTATAATGTCCCAGTTGACCTATACTAAAAGACTTCACTGATAGGGTTATGTGTGTTATAATGTCCCAGTTGACCTATACTAAAGGACTTCACTGATAGTGTTATGTGTTATAATGTCCCAGTTGACTTATACTAAAGACTTCACTGATAGTGTTATGTGTTATAATGTCAGAGTTGACCTATACTAAAGGACTTCACTGATAGTGTTATGTGTGTTATAATGTCCCAGTTGATCTATACTAAAGGGCTTCACTGATAGTGTTATGTGTGTTATAATGTCCCAGTTGACCTATACTAAAGGGCTTCACAGATAGTGTTATGTGTGTTATAATGTCCCAGTTGACCTATACTAAAGGAGTTCACTGATAGGGTTATGTGTGTTATAATGTCCCAGTTGACCTATACTAAAGGGCTTCACTGAAAGTGTTATGTGTGTTATAATGTCCCAGTTGACCTATACTAAAGGGCTTCACTGATAGTGTTATGTGTGTTATAATGTCCAAGTTGACCTATACTAAAGGACTACACTGAAAGTGTTATGTGTGTTATAATGTCCCAGTTGACCTATACTAAAGGACTTCACTGATAGGGTTATGTGTGTTATAATTTCCCAGTTGACCTATACTAAAGGACTTCACTGATAGGGTTATGTGTGTTATAATGTCCCAGTTGACCTATACTTAAGGGCTTCACTGATAGTGTTATGTGTGTTATAATTTCCCAGTTGACCTATACTAAAAGACTTCACTGATAGTGTTATGTGTTATAATGTCTCATTTGACCTATACTAATGGGCTCCATTGATAGTGTTATGTGTGTTATAATGTCCCAGTTGACCTATACTAAAGGACTTCACTGATAGTGTTATGTGTGTTATAATGTGCCAGTTGACCTATACTTAAGGGATTCACTGATAGTGTTATGTGTGTTATAATGTCCCAGTTGACCTATACTAAAGGGCTTCACTGATAGTGTTATGTGTGTTATAATGTCTCAGTTGACCTATACTAAAGGACTTCACTGATAGGGTTATGTGTGTTATAATGTCCCAGTTGACCTATACTAAAGGACTTCACTGATAGTGTTATGTGTTATAATGTCCCAGTTGACCTATACTAAAGGACTTCACTGATAGTGTTATATGTGTTATAATGTCCCAGTTGACATATATTAAAGGACTTCACTGATAGGGTTATGTGTGTTATAATGTCCCAGTTGACCTATACTAAAGGACTTCACTGATAGGGTTATGTGTGTTATAATGTCCCAGTTGACCTATACTAAAGGGCTTCACTGATAGTGTTATGTGTTATAATGTCCCAGTTGACCTATACTAAAGGACTTCACTGATAGTGTTATATGTGTTATAATGTCCCAGTTGACATATATTAAAGGACTTCACTGATAGGGTTATGTGTGTTATAATGTCCCAGTTGACCTATACTAAAGGACTTCACTGATAGGGTTATGTGTGTTATAATGTCCCAGTTGACCTATACTAAAGGGCTTCACTGATAGTGTTATGTGTGTTATAATGTCCAAGTTGACATATATTAAAGGACTTCACTGATAGGGTTATGTGTGTTATAATGTCCCAGTTGACCTATACTAAAGGACTTCACTGATAGGGTTATGTGTGTTATAATGTCCCAGTTGACCTATACTAAAGGACTTCACTGATAGGGTTATGTGTGTTATAATTTCCCAGTTGACCTATACTAAAGGACTTCACTGATAGGGTTATGTGTGTTATAATGTCCCAGTTGACCTATACTAAAGGGCTTCACTGATAGTGTTATGTGTGTTATAATGTCCCAGTTGACCTATACTAAAAGACTTCACTGATAGTGTTATGTGTGTTATAATGTCCCAGTTGACCTATACTAAAGGGCTTCACTGATAGTGTTATGTGTGTTATAATGTCCCAGTTGACCTATACTAAAGGGCTTCACTGATAGTGTTATGTGTGTTATAATGTCCCAGTTGACCTATACTAAAAGACTTCACTGATAGGGTTATGTGTGTTATAATGTCCCAGTTGACCTATACTAAAAGACTTCACTGATAGGGTTATGTGTGTTATAATGTCCCAGTTGACCTATACTAAAAGACTTCACTGATAGGGTTATGTGTGTTATAATGTCCCAGTTGACCTATACTAAAGGACTTCACTGATAGTGTTATGTGTTATAATGTCCCAGTTGACTTATACTAAAGACTTCACTGATAGTGTTATGTGTTATAATGTCAGAGTTGACCTATACTAAAGGACTTCACAGATAGTGTTATGTGTGTTATAATGTCCCAGTTGATCTATACTAAAGGGCTTCACTGATAGTGTTATGTGTGTTATAATGTCCCAGTTGACCTATACTAAAGGATTTAACTGATAGTGTTATGTGTGTTATAATGTCCCAGTTGACCTATACTAAAGGGCTTCACTGATAGGGTTATGTGTGTTATAATGTCCCAGTTGACCTATACTAAAGGACTTCACTGATTGGGTTATGTGTTATAATGTCCCAGTTGACCTATACTAAAGGGCTTCACTGATAGTGTTATGTGTGTTATAATGTCCCAGTTGATCTATACTAAAGGGCTTCACTGATAGGGTTATGTGTGTTATAATGTCCCAGTTGACCTATACTAAAGGACTTCACTGATAGGGTTATGTGTTATAATGTCCCAGTTGACCTATACTAAAGGGCTTCACTGTAAGTGTTATGTGTGTTATAATGTCCCAGTTGACCTATACTAAAGGACTTCACTGATAGTGTTATGTGTGTTATAATGTCCCAGTTGACCTATACTAAAGGACTTAACTGATAGGGTTATGTGTGTTATAATTTCCCAGTTGACCTATACTAAAGGACTTCACTGATAGGGTTATGTGTGTTATAATGTCCCAGTTGACCTATACTAAAGGGCTTCACTGATAGTGTTATGTGTGTTATAATGTCCCAGTTGACCTATACTAAAGGACTTCACTGATAGGGTTATGTGTGTTATAATGTCCCAGTTGACCTATACTAAAGGACTTCACTGATAGGGTTATGTGTGTTATAATGTCCCAGTTGACCTATACTAAAGGACTTCACTGATAGGGTTATGTGTGTTATAATGTCCCAGTTGACCTATACTAAAGGGGTTCACTGATAGTGTTATGTGTGTTATAATGTCCCAGTTGACCTATACTAAAAGACTTCACTGATAGTGTTATGTGTGTTATAATGTCCCAGTTGACCTATACTAAAGGGCTTCACTGATAGTGTTATGTGTGTTATAATGTCCCAGTTGACCTATACTAAAGGGCTTCACTGATAGTGTTATGTGTGTTATAATGTCCCAGTTGACCTATACTAAAAGACTTCACTGATAGGGTTATGTGTGTTATAATGTCCCAGTTGACCTATACTAAAAGACTTCACTGATAGGGTTATGTGTGTTATAATGTCCCAGTTGACCTATACTAAAAGACTTCACTGATAGGGTTATGTGTGTTATAATGTCCCAGTTGACCTATACTAAAGGACTTCACTGATAGTGTTATGTGTTATAATGTCCCAGTTGACTTATACTAAAGACTTCACTGATAGTGTTATGTGTTATAATGTCAGAGTTGACCTATACTAAAGGACTTCACTGATAGTGTTATGTGTGTTATAATGTCCCAGTTGATCTATACTAAAGGGCTTCACTGATAGTGTTATGTGTGTTATAATGTCCCAGTTGACCTATACTAAAGGGCTTCACAGATAGTGTTATGTGTGTTATAATGTCCCAGTTGACCTATACTAAAGGAGTTCACTGATAGGGTTATGTGTGTTATAATGTCCCAGTTGACCTATACTAAAGGGCTTCACTGAAAGTGTTATGTGTGTTATAATGTCCCAGTTGACCTATACTAAAGGGCTTCACTGATAGTGTTATGTGTGTTATAATGTCCAAGTTGACCTATACTAAAGGACTACACTGAAAGTGTTATGTGTGTTATAATGTCCCAGTTGACCTATACTAAAGGACTTCACTGATAGGGTTATGTGTGTTATAATTTTCCAGTTGACCTATACTAAAGGACTTCACTGATAGGGTTATGTGTGTTATAATGTCCCAGTTGACCTATACTTAAGGGCTTCACTGATAGTGTTATGTGTGTTATAATATCCCAGTTGACCTATACTAATGGATTTCACTGATAGGGTTATGTGTGTTATAATCTCCCAGTTGACCTATACTAAAGGACTTCACTGATAGTGTTATGTGTTATAATGTCTCATTTGACCTATACTAATGGGCTCCATTGATAGTGTTATGTGTGTTATAATGTCCCAGTTGACCTATACTAAAGGACTTCACTGATAGTGTTATGTGTGTTATAATGTGCCAGTTGACCTATACTTAAGGGATTCACTGATAGTGTTATGTGTGTTATAATGTCCCAGTTGACCTATACTAAAGGGCTTCACTGATAGTGTTATGTGTGTTATAATGTCTCAGTTGACCTATACTAAAGGACTTCACTGATAGGGTTATGTGTGTTATAATGTCCCAGTTGACCTATACTAAAGGACTTCACTGATAGTGTTATGTGTTATAATGTCCCAGTTGACCTATACTAAAGGACTTCACTGATAGTGTTATATGTGTTATAATGTCCCAGTTGACATATATTAAAGGACTTCACTGATAGGGTTATGTGTGTTATAATGTCCCAGTTGACCTATACTAAAGGACTTCACTGATAGGGTTATGTGTGTTATAATGTCCCAGTTGACCTATACTAAAGGGCTTCACTGATAGTGTTATGTGTTATAATGTCCCAGTTGACCTATACTAAAGGACTTCACTGATAGTGTTATATGTGTTATAATGTCCCAGTTGACATATATTAAAGGACTTCACTGATAGGGTTATGTGTGTTATAATGTCCCAGTTGACCTATACTAAAGGACTTCACTGATAGGGTTATGTGTGTTATAATGTCCCAGTTGACCTATACTAAAGGGCTTCACTGATAGTGTTATGTGTGTTATAATGTCCAAGTTGACATATATTAAAGGACTTCACTGATAGGGTTATGTGTGTTATAATGTCCCAGTTGACCTATACTAAAGGACTTCACTGATAGGGTTATGTGTGTTATAATGTCCCAGTTGACCTATACTAAAGGACTTCACTGATAGGGTTATGTGTGTTATAATTTCCCAGTTGACCTATACTAAAGGACTTCACTGATAGGGTTATGTGTGTTATAATGTCCCAGTTGACCTATACTAAAGGGCTTCACTGATAGTGTTATGTGTGTTATAATGTCCCAGTTGACCTATACTAAAAGACTTCACTGATAGTGTTATGTGTGTTATAATGTCCCAGTTGACCTATACTAAAGGGCTTCACTGATAGTGTTATGTGTGTTATAATGTCCCAGTTGACCTATACTAAAGGGCTTCACTGATAGTGTTATGTGTGTTATAATGTCCCAGTTGACCTATACTAAAAGACTTCACTGATAGGGTTATGTGTGTTATAATGTCCCAGTTGACCTATACTAAAAGACTTCACTGATAGGGTTATGTGTGTTATAATGTCCCAGTTGACCTATACTAAAAGACTTCACTGATAGGGTTATGTGTGTTATAATGTCCCAGTTGACCTATACTAAAGGACTTCACTGATAGTGTTATGTGTTATAATGTCCCAGTTGACTTATACTAAAGACTTCACTGATAGTGTTATGTGTTATAATGTCAGAGTTGACCTATACTAAAGGACTTCACTGATAGTGTTATGTGTGTTATAATGTCCCAGTTGATCTATACTAAAGGGCTTCACTGATAGTGTTATGTGTGTTATAATGTCCCAGTTGACCTATACTAAAGGATTTAACTGATAGTGTTATGTGTGTTATAATGTCCCAGTTGACCTATACTAAAGGGCTTCACTGATAGGGTTATGTGTGTTATAATGTCCCAGTTGACCTATACTAAAGGACTTCACTGATTGGGTTATGTGTTATAATGTCCCAGTTGACCTATACTAAAGGGCTTGACTGATAGTGTTATGTGTGTTATAATGTCCCAGTTGATCTATACTAAAGGGCTTCACTGATAGGGTTATGTGTGTTATAATGTCCCAGTTGACCTATACTAAAGGACTTCACTGATAGGGTTATGTGTTATAATGTCCCAGTTGACCTATACTAAAGGGCTTCACTGTAAGTGTTATGTGTGTTATAATGTCCCAGTTGACCTATACTAAAGGACTTCACTGATAGTGTTATGTGTGTTATAATGTCCCAGTTGACCTATACTAAAGGACTTAACTGATAGGGTTATGTGTGTTATAATTTCCCAGTTGACCTATACTAAAGGACTTCACTGATAGGGTTATGTGTGTTATAATGTCCCAGTTGACCTATACTAAAGGGCTTCACTGATAGTGTTATGTGTGTTATAATGTCCCAGTTGACCTATACTAAAGGACTTCACTGATAGGGTTATGTGTGTTATAATGTCCCAGTTGACCTATACTAAAGGACTTCACTGATAGGGTTATGTGTGTTATAATGTCCCAGTTGACCTATACTAAAGGACTTCACTGATAGGGTTATGTGTGTTATAATTTCCCAGTTGACCTATACTAAAGGACTTCACTGATAGGGTTATGTGTGTTATAATGTCCCAGTTGACCTATACTAAAGGGCTTCACTGATAGTGTTATGTGTGTTATAATGTCCCAGTTGACCTATACTAAAAGACTTCACTGATAGTGTTATGTGTGTTATAATGTCCCAGTTGACCTATACTAAAGGGCTTCACTGATAGTGTTATGTGTGTTATAATGTCCCAGTTGACCTATACTAAAGGGCTTCACTGATAGTGTTATGTGTGTTATAATGTCCCAGTTGACCTATACTAAAAGACTTCACTGATAGGGTTATGTGTGTTATAATGTCCCAGTTGACCTATACTAAAAGACTTCACTGATAGGGTTATGTGTGTTATAATGTCCCAGTTGACCTATACTAAAAGACTTCACTGATAGGGTTATGTGTGTTATAATGTCCCAGTTGACCTATACTAAAGGACTTCACTGATAGTGTTATGTGTTATAATGTCCCAGTTGACTTATACTAAAGACTTCACTGATAGTGTTATGTGTTATAATGTCAGAGTTGACCTATACTAAAGGACTTCACTGATAGTGTTATGTGTGTTATAATGTCCCAGTTGATCTATACTAAAGGGCTTCACTGATAGTGTTATGTGTGTTATAATGTCCCAGTTGACCTATACTAAAGGGCTTCACAGATAGTGTTATGTGTGTTATAATGTCCCAGTTGACCTATACTAAAGGAGTTCACTGATAGGGTTATGTGTGTTATAATGTCCCAGTTGACCTATACTAAAGGGCTTCACTGAAAGTGTTATGTGTGTTATAATGTCCCAGTTGACCTATACTAAAGGGCTTCACTGATAGTGTTATGTGTGTTATAATGTCCAAGTTGACCTATACTAAAGGACTACACTGAAAGTGTTATGTGTGTTATAATGTCCCAGTTGACCTATACTAAAGGACTTCACTGATAGGGTTATGTGTGTTATAATTTCCCAGTTGACCTATACTAAAGGACTTCACTGATAGGGTTATGTGTGTTATAATGTCCCAGTTGACCTATACTTAAGGGCTTCACTGATAGTGTTATGTGTGTTATAATGTCCCAGTTGACCTATACTAAAGGACTTCACTGATAGTGTTATGTGTGTTATAATGTGCCAGTTGACCTATACTTAAGGGATTCACTGATAGTGTTATGTGTGTTATAATGTCCCAGTTGACCTATACTAAAGGGCTTCACTGATAGTGTTATGTGTGTTATAATGTCTCAGTTGACCTATACTAAAGGACTTCACTGATAGGGTTATGTGTGTTATAATGTCCCAGTTGACCTATACTAAAGGACTTCACTGATAGTGTTATGTGTTATAATGTCCCAGTTGACCTATACTAAAGGACTTCACTGATAGTGTTATATGTGTTATAATGTCCAAGTTGACATATATTAAAGGACTTCACTGATAGGGTTATGTGTGTTATAATGTCCCAGTTGACCTATACTAAAGGACTTCACTGATAGGGTTATGTGTGTTATAATGTCCAAGTTGACATATATTAAAGGACTTCACTGATAGGGTTATGTGTGTTATAATGTCCCAGTTGACCTATACTAAAGGACTTCACTGATAGGGTTATGTGTGTTATAATGTCCCAGTTGACCTATACTAAAGGACTTCACTGATAGGGTTATGTGTGTTATAATGTCCCAGTTGACCTATACTAAAGGGCTTCACTGATAGTGTTATGTGTGTTATAATGTCCAAGTTGACATATATTAAAGGACTTCACTGATAGGGTTATGTGTGTTATAATGTCCCAGTTGACCTATACTAAAGGACTTCACTGATAGGGTTATGTGTGTTATAATGTCCCAGTTGACCTATACTAAAGGACTTCACTGATAGGGTTATGTGTGTTATAATTTCCCAGTTGACCTATACTAAAGGACTTCACTGATAGTGTTATGTGTGTTATAACGTGCCAGTTGACCTATACTTAAGGGATTCACTGATAGTGTTATGTGTGTTATAATGTCCCAGTTGACCTATACTAAAGGGCTTCACTGATAGTGTTATGTGTGTTATAATGTCTCAGTTGACCTATACTAAAGGACTTCACTGATAGGGTTATGTGTGTTATAATGTCCCAGTTGACCTATACTAAAGGACTTCACTGATAGTGTTATGTGTTATAATGTCCCAGTTGACCTATACTAAAGGACTTCACTGATAGTGTTATATGTGTTATAATGTCCCAGTTGACATATATTAAAGGACTTCACTGATAGGGTTATGTGTGTTATAATGTCCCAGTTGACCTATACTAAAGGACTTCACTGATAGGGTTATGTGTGTTATAATGTCCCAGTTGACCTATACTAAAGGACTTCACTGATAGTGTTATGTGTGTTATAATGTCCCAGTTGACCTATACTAAAGGACTTCACTGATAGTGTTATGTGTGTTATAATGTCCCAGTTGACCTATACTAAAGGACTTCACTGATAGTGTTATGTGTTATAATGTCCCAGTTGACCTATACTAAAGGGCTCCATTGATAGTGTTATGTGTGTTATAATGTCCCAGTTGACCTATACTAAAGGGCTTCACTGATAGTGTTATGTGTGTTATAATGTCCCAGTTGACCTATACTAACGGGCTTCACTGATAGGGTTACGTGTGTTATAATGTCCCAGTTGACCTATACTAAAGGATTTCACTGATAGTGTTATGTGTGTTATAATGTCCCAGTTGACCTATACTAACGGGCTTCACTGATAGTGTTTTGTGTGTTATAATGTCCAAGTTGACCTATACTAACGGGCTTCACTGATAGGGTTATGTGTGTTATAATGTCCCAGTTGACCTATACTAACGGGCTTCACTGATAGTGTTTTGTGTGTTATAATGTCCCAGTTGACCTATACTAACGGGCTTTACTGATAGTGCTTTGTGTGTTATAATGTCCAAGTTGACCTATACTAAAGGGCTTCACTGATAACGTTATGTGTGTTATAATTTCCCAGTTGACCTATACTAATGGATTTCACTGATAGTGTCATGTGTGTTATAATATCCCAGTTGACCTATACTAAAGGGCTTCACTGATAGGGTTATGTGTGTTATAATGTCCCAGTTGACCTATACTAAAGGACTTCACTGATAGGGTTATGTGTTATAATGTCCCAGTTGACCTATACTAAAGGGCTTCACTGATAGTGTTATGTGTGTTATAATGTCCCAGTTGACCTATACTAAAGGACTTCACTGATAGGGTTATGTGTGTTATAATTTCCCAGTTGACCTATACTAAAGGACTTCACTGATAGGGTTATGTGTGTTATAATGTCCCATTTGACCTATACTTAAGGGCTTCACTGATAGTGTTATGTGTGTTATAATGTCCCAGTTGACCTATACTAAAGGACTTCACTGATAGTGTTATGTGTGTTATAATGTCCCAGTTGAACTATACTAAAAGACTTCACTGATAGTGTTATGTGTGTTATAATGTCCCAGTTGACCTATACTAAAGGGCTTCACTGATAATGTTATGTGTGTTATAATTTCCCAGTTGACCTATACTAATGGACTTCACTGATAGTGTCATGTGTGTTATAATGTCCCAGTTAACCTATACTAACGGGCTTCACTGATAGGGTTATGTGTGTTATAGTGTCCCAGTTGACCTATACTAAAGGGCTTCACTGACAGGGTTATGTGTGTTATAATGTCCCAGTTGACCTATACTAAAAGACTTCACTGATAGGGTTATGTGTGTTATAATGTCCCAGTTGACCTATACTAAAGGACTTCACTGATAGTGTTATGTGGGTTGTAATGTCCCAGTTGACCTATACTAAACGTCTTCACTGATAGTGTTATGTGTGTTATAATGTCCCAGTTGACCTATACTAAACGGCTTCACTGATAGTGTTATGTGTGTTATAATGTCCAAGTTGACCTATACTAAAGGACTTCACTGATATGGTTATGTGTGTTATAATGTCCCAGTTGACCTATACTAAAGGGCTCCATTGATAGTGTTATGTGTGTTATAATGTCCCAGTTGACCTATACTTAAGGGCTTCACTGATAGTGTTACGTGTGTTATAATGTCCCAGTTGACCTATACTAAAGGGCTTCACTGATAGTGTTATGTGTGTTATAATGTCTCACTTGACCTATACTAAAGGGCTTCACTGATAGTGTTATGTGTGTTATAATGTCCCAGTTGACCTATACTAAAGGACTTCACTGATCGGGTTATGTGTGTTATAATGTCCCAGTTGACCTATACTAAAGGGCTTCACTGATAGTGTTATGTGTTATAATGTCCCAGTTGACCTATACTTAAGGGCTTCACTGATAGTGTTACGTGTGTTATAATGTCCCAGTTGACCTATACTAAAGGGCTTCACTGATAGGGTTATGTGTGTAATAATGTCCCAGTTGACCTATACTAAAGGGCTTCACTGATAGTGTTATGTGTGTTATAATGTCCCAGTTGACCTATACTTAAGGGCTTCACTGATAGTGTTACGTGTGTTATAATGTCCCAGTTGACCTATACTAAAAGGCTCCACTGATAGGCTTATATGTGTTATAATGTCCCAGTTGACCTATACTAAAGGGCTCCATTGATAGTGTTATGTGTGTTATAATGTCCCAGTTGACCTATACTAAAGGGCTTCACTGATAGTGTTATGTGTGTTATAATGTCTCACTTGACCTATACTAAAGGGCTTCACTGATAGTGTTATGTGTGTTATAATGTCCCAGTTGACCTATACTAAAGGACTTCACTGATCGGGTTATGTGTGTTATAATGTCCCAGTTGACCTATACTAAAGGACTTCACTGATAGTGTTATGTGTGTTATAATGTCCCAGTTGACCTATACTAAAGGGCTTCACTGATAGTGTTATGTGTTATAATGTCCCAGTTGACCTATACTTAAGGGCTTCACTGATAGTGTTACGTGTGTTATAATGTCCCAGTTGACCTATACTAAAGGGCTTCACTGATAGGGTTATGTGTGTTATAATGTCCCAGTTGACCTATACTAAAGGGCTTCACTGATAGTGTTATGTGTGTTATAATGTCCCAGTTGACCTATACTAAAGGACTTCACTGATAGTGTTATGTGTGTTATAATGTCCCAGTTGACCTATACTAAAGTCTTCACTGATATGGTTATGTGTGTTATAATGTCCCAGTTGACCTATACTAAAGGGCTCCATTGATAGTGTTATGTGTGTTATAACGTCCCAGTTGACCTATACTAAAGGACTTCACTGATAGTGTTATGTGTTATAACGTCCCAGTTGACCTATACTAAAGGGCTCCATTGATAGTGTTATGTGTGTTACAATGTCCCAGTTGACCTATACTTAAGGGCTCCATTGATAGTGTTATGTGTTATAATGTCCCAGTTGACCTATACTAAAGGACTTCACTGATCGGGTTATGTGTGTTATAATGTCCCAGTTGACCTATACTTAAGGGCTTCACTGATAGTGTTACGTGTGTTATAATGTCCCAGTTGACCTATACTTAAGGGCTTCACTGATAGTGTTACGTGTGTTATAATGTCCCAGTTGACCTATACTTAAGGGCTTCACTGATAGGGTTATGTGTGTTATAATGTCCCAGTTGACCTATACTAAAGGACTTCACTGATCGGGTTATGTGTGTTATAATGTCCCAGTTGACCTATACTAAAGGGCTTCACTGATAGTGTTATGTGTTATAATGTCCCAGTTGACCTATACTAAAGGGCTTCACTGATAGTGTTATGTGTGTTATAATGTCCCAGTTGACCTATACTAAAGGACTTCACTGATAGTGTTATGTGTGTTATAATGTCTCAGTTGACCTATACTAATGGATTTCACTGATAGTGTCATGTGTGTTATAATGTCTCAGTTGACCTATACTAAAGGGCTTCACTGACAGGGTTATGTGTTATAATGTCCCAGTTGACTTATACTAAAGGACTTCACTGATAGTGTTATGTGTTATAATGTCCCAGTTGACTTATACTAAAGACTTCACTGATAGTGTTATGTGTGTTATAATGTCCCAGTTGACCTATACTAAAGGACTTCACTGATAGGGTTATGTGTGTTATAATGTCCCAGTTGACCTATACTAAAAGACTTCACTGATAGTGTTATGTGTGTTATAATGTCCCAGTTGACCTATACTAAAAGACTTCACTGATAGGGTTATGTGTTATAATGTCCCAGTTGATCTATACTAAAGGGCTTCACTGATAGTGTTATGTGTGTTATAATGTCCCAGTTGACCTATACTAAAGGACTTCACTGATAGTGTTATGTGTGTTATAATGTCCCAGTTGACCTATACTAAAGGACTTCACTGATAGGGTTATGTGTGTTATAATGTCCCAGTTGACCTATACTAAATGACTTCACTGATAGGGTTATGTGTGTTATAATGTCCCAGTTGACCTATACTAAAGGACTTCACTGATAGGGTTATGTGTGTTATAATGTCCCAGTTGACCTATACTTAAGGGCTTCACTGATAGTGTTATGTGGGTTGTAATGTCCCAGTTGACCTATACTAAACGTCTTCACCGATAGTGATATGTGTGTTATAATGTCCAAGTTGACCTATAATAAAGGACTACACTGAAAGTGTTATGTGTGTTATAATGTCCCTGTTGACCTATACTAAACGGCTTCACTGATAGTGTTATGTGGGTTGTAATGTCCCAGTTGACCTATACTAAACGTCTTCACCGATAGTGTTATGTGTGTTATAATGTCCAAGTTGACCTATAATAAAGGACTACACTGAAAGTGTTATGTGTGTTATAATGTCCCAGTTGACCTATACTAAACGGCTTCACTGATAGTGTTATGTGTGTTATAATGTCCAAGTTGACCTATACTAAAGGACTTCACTGATATGGTTATGTGTGTTATAATGTCCCAGTTGACGTATACTAAAGGGCTCCATTGATAGTGTTATGTGTGTTATAATGTCCCAGTTGACCTATACTTAAGGGCTTCACTGATAGTGTTACGTGTGTTATAATGTCCCAGTTGACCTATACTAAAGGGCTTCACTGATAGTGTTATGTGTGTTATAATGTCTCACTTGACCTATACTAAAGGGCTTCACTGATAGTGTTATGTGTGTTATAATGTCCCAGTTGATCTATACTAAAGGACTTCACTGATCGGGTTATGTGTGTTATAATGTCCCAGTTGACCTATACTAAAGGGCTTCACTGATAGTGTTATGTGTTATAATGTCCCAGTTGACCTATACTTAAGGGCTTCACTGATAGTGTTACGTGTGTTATAATGTCCCAGTTGGCCTATACTAAAGGGCTTCACTGATAGGGTTATGTGTGTAATAATGTCCCAGTTGACCTATACTAAAGGGCTTCACTGATAGTGTTATGTGTGTTATAATGTCCCAGTTGACCTATACTTAAGGGCTTCACTGATAGTGTTACGTGTGTTATAATGTCCCAGTTGACCTATACTAAAAGGCTCCACTGATAGGCTTATATGTGTTATAATGTCCCAGTTGACCTATACTAAAGGGCTCCATTGATAGTGTTATGTGTGTTATAATGTCCCAGTTGACCTATACTAAAGGGCTTCACTGATAGTGTTATGTGTGTTATAATGTCTCACTTGACCTATACTAAAGGGCTTCACTGATAGTGTTATGTGTGTTATAATGTCCCAGTTGACCTATACTAAAGGACTTCACTGATCGGGTTATGTGTGTTATAATGTCCCAGTTGACCTATACTAAAGGACTTCACTGATAGTGTTATGTGTGTTATAATGTCCCAGTTGACCTATACTAAAGGGCTTCACTGATAGTGTTATGTGTTATAATGTCCCAGTTGACCTATACTTAAGGGCTTCACTGATAGTGTTACGTGTGTTATAATGTCCCAGTTGACCTATACTAAAGGGCTTCACTGATAGGGTTATGTGTGTTATAATGTCCCAGTTGACCTATACTAAAGGGCTTCACTGATAGTGTTATGTGTGTTATAATGTCCCAGTTGACCTATACTAAAGGACTTCACTGATAGTGTTATGTGTGTTATAATGTCCCAGTTGACCTATACTAAAGTCTTCACTGATATGGTTATGTGTGTTATAATGTCCCAGTTGACCTATACTAAAGGGCTCCATTGATAGTGTTATGTGTGTTATAATGTCCCAGTTGACCTATACTAAAGGACTTCACTGATAGTGTTATGTGTTATAACGTCCCAGTTGACCTATACTAAAGGGCTCCATTGATAGTGTTATGTGTGTTACAATGTCCCAGTTGACCTATACTTAAGGGCTCCATTGATAGTGTTATGTGTTATAATGTCCCAGTTGACCTATACTAAAGGACTTCACTGATCGGGTTATGTGTGTTATAATGTCCCAGTTGACCTATACTTAAGGGCTTCACTGATAGTGTTACGTGTGTTATAATGTCCCAGTTGACCTATACTTAAGGGCTTCACTGATAGTGTTACGTGTGTTATAATGTCCCAGTTGACCTATACTTAAGGGCTTCACTGATAGGGTTATGTGTGTTATAATGTCCCAGTTGACCTATACTAAAGGACTTCACTGATCGGGTTATGTGTGTTATAATGTCCCAGTTGACCTATACTAAAGGGCTTCACTGATAGTGTTATGTGTTATAATGTCCCAGTTGACCTATACTAAAGGGCTTCACTGATAGTGTTATGTGTGTTATAATGTCCCAGTTGACCTATACTAAAGGACTTCACTGATAGTGTTATGTGTGTTATAATGTCTCAGTTGACCTATACTAATGGATTTCACTGATAGTGTCATGTGTGTTATAATGTCTCAGTTGACCTATACAAAAGGGCTTCACTGACAGGGTTATGTGTTATAATGTCCCAGTTGACTTATACTAAAGGACTTCACTGATAGTGTTATGTGTTATAATGTCCCAGTTGACTTATACTAAAGACTTCACTGATAGTGTAATGTGTGTTATAATGTCCCAGTTGACCTATACTAAAGGACTTCACTGATAGGGTTATGTGTGTTATAATGTCCCAGTTGACCTATACTAAAAGACTTCACTGATAGGGTTATGTGTTATAATGTCCCAGTTGATCTATACTAAAGGGCTTCACTGATAGTGTTATGTGTGTTATAATGTCCCAGTTGACCTATACTAAAGGACTTCACTGATAGTGTTATGTGTGTTATAATGTCCCAGTTGACCTATACTAAAGGACTTCACTGATAGGGTTATGTGTGTTATAATGTCCCAGTTGACCTATACTAAATGACTTCACTGATAGGGTTATGTGTGTTATAATGTCCCAGTTGACCTATACTAAAGGACTTCACTGATAGGGTTATGTGTGTTATAATGTCCCAGTTGACCTATACTTAAGGGCTTCACTGATAGTGTTATGTGGGTTGTAATGTCCCAGTTGACCTATACTAAACGTCTTCACCGATAGTGTTATGTGTGTTATAATGTCCAAGTTGACCTATAATAAAGGACTACACTGAAAGTGTTATGTGTGTTATAATGTCCCTGTTGACCTATACTAAACGGCTTCACTGATAGTGTTATGTGTGTTATAATGTCCAAGTTGACCTATACTAAAGGACTTCACTGATAGGGTTATGTGTGTTATAATTTCTCAGTTTACCTATACTAAAGGACTTCACTGATAGGGTTATGTGTGTTATAATGTCCCAGTTGACCTATACTTAAGGGCTTCACTGATAGTGTTATGTGTGTTATAATGTCCCAGTTGACCTATACTAATGGATTTCACTAATAGGGTTATGTGTGTTATAATCTCCCAGTTGACCTATACTAAAGGACTTCACTGATAGTGTTATGTGTTATAATGTCCCAGTTGACCTATACTAAAGGGCTTCACTGATAGTGTTATGTGTGTTATAATGTCCAAGTTGATCTATACTAAAGGGCTTCACTGATAGGGTTATGTGTGTTATAATGTCCCAGTTGACCTATACTAAAGGACTTCACTGATAGTGTTATGTGTTATAATGTCCCAGTTGACCTATACTAAAGGGCTTCACTGACAGGGTTATGTGTGTTATAATGTCCCAGTTGACCTATACTAAAGGACTTCACTGATAGTGTTATGTGTTATAATGTCCCAGTTGACCTATACTAAAGGGCTTCACTGATAGTGTTATGTGTGTTATAATGTCCAAGTTGACATATATTAAAGGACTTCACTGATAGGGTTATGTGTGTTCTAATGTCCCAGTTGACCTATACTAAAGGACTTCACTGATAGTGTTATGTGTTATAATGTCCCAGTTGACCTATACTAAAGGGCTCCATGGATAGTGTTATGTGTGTTATAATGTCCCAGTTGACCTATACTAAAGGACTTCACTGATAGTGTTATGTGTGTTATAATGTCCCAGTTGAACTATACTAAAAGACTTCACTGATAGGGTTTTGTGTGTTATAATGTCCCAGTTGACCTATACTAAAGGGCTTCACTGATAGGGTTATGTGGGTTATAATGTCCCAGTTGACCTATACTAAAGGGCTTCACTGATAATGTTATGTGTGTTATAATTTCCCAGTTGACCTATACTAACTGGCTTCACTGATAGGGTTATGTGTGTTATAATGTCCCAGTTGACCTATACTAAAGGATTTCACTGATAGTGTTATAGTGTTATAATGTCCCAGTTGACCTATACTAATGGATTTCACTGATAGTGTCATGTGTGTTATAATGTCCCAGTTGACCTATATTAAAGGGCTTCACTGATAGTGTTATGTGTGTTATAATGTCCCAGTTGACCTATACTAAAGGACTTCACTGATAGGGTTATGTGTGTTATAATGTCCCAGTTGACCTATATTAAAGGGCTTCACTGATAGTGTTATGTGTGTTATAATGTCCCAGTTGACCTATACTAAAGGACTTCACTGATAGGGTTATGTGTGTTATAATGTCCCAGTTGACCTATACTAAAGGATTTAACTGATAGTGTTATGTGTGTTATAATGTCCCAGTTGACCTATACTAAAGGGCTTCACTGATAGGGTTATGTGTGTTATAATGTCCCAGTTGACCTATACTAAAGGACTTCACTGATTGGGTTATGTGTTATAATGTCCCAGTTGACCTATACTAAAGGGCTTGACTGATAGTGTTATGTGTGTTATAATGTCCCAGTTGATCTATACTAAAGGGCTTCACTGATAGGGTTATGTGTGTTATAATGTCCCAGTTGACCTATACTAAAGGACTTCACTGATAGGGTTATGTGTTATAATGTCCCAGTTGACCTATACTAAAGGGCTTCACTGTAAGTGTTATGTGTGTTATAATGTCCCAGTTGACCTATACTAAAGGACTTCACTGATAGTGTTATGTGTGTTATAATGTCCCAGTTGACCTATACTAAAGGACTTAACTGATAGGGTTATGTGTGTTATAATTTCCCAGTTGACCTATACTAAAGGACTTCACTGATAGGGTTATGTGTGTTATAATGTCCCAGTTGACCTATACTAAAGGGCTTCACTGATAGTGTTATGTGTGTTATAATGTCCCAGTTGACCTATACTAAAGGACTTCACTGATAGGGTTATGTGTGTTATAATGTCCCAGTTGACCTATACTAAAGGACTTCACTGATAGGGTTATGTGTGTTATAATGTCCCAGTTGACCTATACTAAAGGACTTCACTGATAGGGTTATGTGTGTTATAATTTCCCAGTTGACCTATACTAAAGGACTTCACTGATAGGGTTATGTGTGTTATAATGTCCCAGTTGACCTATACTAAAGGGCTTCACTGATAGTGTTATGTGTGTTATAATGTCCCAGTTGACCTATACTAAAAGACTTCACTGATAGTGTTATGTGTGTTATAATGTCCCAGTTGACCTATACTAAAGGGCTTCACTGATAGTGTTATGTGTGTTATAATGTCCCAGTTGACCTATACTAAAGGGCTTCACTGATAGTGTTATGTGTGTTATAATGTCCCAGTTGACCTATACTAAAAGACTTCACTGATAGGGTTATGTGTGTTATAATGTCCCAGTTGACCTATACTAAAAGACTTCACTGATAGGGTTATGTGTGTTATAATGTCCCAGTTGACCTATACTAAAAGACTTCACTGATAGGGTTATGTGTGTTATAATGTCCCAGTTGACCTATACTAAAGGACTTCACTGATAGTGTTATGTGTTATAATGTCCCAGTTGACTTATACTAAAGACTTCACTGATAGTGTTATGTGTTATAATGTCAGAGTTGACCTATACTAAAGGACTTCACTGATAGTGTTATGTGTGTTATAATGTCCCAGTTGATCTATACTAAAGGGCTTCACTGATAGTGTTATGTGTGTTATAATGTCCCAGTTGACCTATACTAAAGGGCTTCACAGATAGTGTTATGTGTGTTATAATGTCCCAGTTGACCTATACTAAAGGAGTTCACTGATAGGGTTATGTGTGTTATAATGTCCCAGTTGACCTATACTAAAGGGCTTCACTGAAAGTGTTATGTGTGTTATAATGTCCCAGTTGACCTATACTAAAGGGCTTCACTGATAGTGTTATGTGTGTTATAATGTCCAAGTTGACCTATACTAAAGGACTACACTGAAAGTGTTATGTGTGTTATAATGTCCCAGTTGACCTATACTAAAGGACTTCACTGATAGGGTTATGTGTGTTATAATTTCCCAGTTGACCTATACTAAAGGACTTCACTGATAGGGTTATGTGTGTTATAATGTCCCAGTTGACCTATACTTAAGGGCTTCACTGATAGTGTTATGTGTGTTATAATGTCCCAGTTGACCTATACTAAAGGACTTCACTGATAGTGTTATGTGTGTTATAATGTGCCAGTTGACCTATACTTAAGGGATTCACTGATAGTGTTATGTGTGTTATAATGTCCCAGTTGACCTATACTAAAGGGCTTCACTGATAGTGTTATGTGTGTTATAATGTCTCAGTTGACCTATACTAAAGGACTTCACTGATAGGGTTATGTGTGTTATAATGTCCCAGTTGACCTATACTAAAGGACTTCACTGATAGTGTTATGTGTTATAATGTCCCAGTTGACCTATACTAAAGGACTTCACTGATAGTGTTATATGTGTTATAATGTCCCAGTTGACATATATTAAAGGACTTCACTGATAGGGTTATGTGTGTTATAATGTCCCAGTTGACCTATACTAAAGGACTTCACTGATAGGGTTATGTGTGTTATAATGTCCCAGTTGACCTATACTAAAGGGCTTCACTGATAGTGTTATGTGTGTTATAATGTCCAAGTTGACATATATTAAAGGACTTCACTGATAGGGTTATGTGTGTTATAATGTCCCAGTTGACCTATACTAAAGGACTTCACTGATAGGGTTATGTGTGTTATAATGTCCCAGTTGACCTATACTAAAGGACTTCACTGATAGGGTTATGTGTGTTATAATTTCCCAGTTGACCTATACTAAAGGACTTCACTGATAGTGTTATGTGTGTTATAACGTGCCAGTTGACCTATACTTAAGGGATTCACTGATAGTGTTATGTGTGTTATAATGTCCCAGTTGACCTATACTAAAGGGCTTCACTGATAGTGTTATGTGTGTTATAATGTCTCAGTTGACCTATACTAAAGGACTTCACTGATAGGGTTATGTGTGTTATAATGTCCCAGTTGACCTATACTAAAGGACTTCACTGATAGTGTTATGTGTTATAATGTCCCAGTTGACCTATACTAAAGGACTTCACTGATAGTGTTATATGTGTTATAATGTCCCAGTTGACATATATTAAAGGACTTCACTGATAGGGTTATGTGTGTTATAATGTCCCAGTTGACCTATACTAAAGGACTTCACTGATAGGGTTATGTGTGTTATAATGTCCCAGTTGACCTATACTAAAGGACTTCACTGATAGTGTTATGTGTGTTATAATGTCCCAGTTGACCTATACTAAAGGACTTCACTGATAGTGTTATGTGTGTTATAATGTCCCAGTTGACCTATACTAAAGGACTTCACTGATAGTGTTATGTGTTATAATGTCCCAGTTGACCTATACTAAAGGGCTCCATTGATAGTGTTATGTGTGTTATAATGTCCCAGTTGACCTATACTAAAGGGCTTCACTGATAGTGTTATGTGTGTTATAATGTCCCAGTTGACCTATACTAACGGGCTTCACTGATAGGGTTACGTGTGTTATAATGTCCCAGTTGACCTATACTAAAGGATTTCACTGATAGTGTTATGTGTGTTATAATGTCCCAGTTGACCTATACTAACGGGCTTCACTGATAGTGTTTTGTGTGTTATAATGTCCAAGTTGACCTATACTAACGGGCTTCACTGATAGGGTTATGTGTGTTATAATGTCCCAGTTGACCTATACTAACGGGCTTCACTGATAGTGTTTTGTGTGTTATAATGTCCCAGTTGACCTATACTAACGGGCTTTACTGATAGTGCTTTGTGTGTTATAATGTCCAAGTTGACCTATACTAAAGGGCTTCACTGATAACGTTATGTGTGTTATAATTTCCCAGTTGACCTATACTAATGGATTTCACTGATAGTGTCATGTGTGTTATAATATCCCAGTTGACCTATACTAAAGGGCTTCACTGATAGGGTTATGTGTGTTATAATGTCCCAGTTGACCTATACTAAAGGACTTCACTGATAGGGTTATGTGTTATAATGTCCCAGTTGACCTATACTAAAGGGCTTCACTGATAGTGTTATGTGTGTTATAATGTCCCAGTTGACCTATACTAAAGGACTTCACTGATAGGGTTATGTGTGTTATAATTTCCCAGTTGACCTATACTAAAGGACTTCACTGATAGGGTTATGTGTGTTATAATGTCCCATTTGACCTATACTTAAGGGCTTCACTGAGAGTGTTATGTGTGTTATAATGTCCCAGTTGACCTATACTAAAGGACTTCACTGATAGTGTTATGTGTGTTATAATGTCCCAGTTGAACTATACTAAAAGACTTCACTGATAGTGTTATGTGTGTTATAATGTCCCAGTTGACCTATACTAAAGGGCTTCACTGATAATGTTATGTGTGTTATAATTTCCCAGTTGACCTATACTAATGGACTTCACTGATAGTGTCATGTGTGTTATAATGTCCCAGTTAACCTATACTAACGGGCTTCACTGATAGGGTTATGTGTGTTATAGTGTCCCAGTTGACCTATACTAAAGGGCTTCACTGATAGGGTTATGTGTGTTATAATGTCCCAGTTGACCTATACTAAAAGACTTCACTGATAGGGTTATGTGTGTTATAATGTCCCAGTTGACCTATACTAAAGGACTTCACTGATAGGGTTATGTGTGTTATAATGTCCCAGTTGACCTATACTTAAGGGCTTCACTGATAGTGTTATGTGGGTTGTAATGTCCCAGTTGACCTATACTAAACGTCTTCACTGATAGTGTTATGTGTGTTATAATGTCCCAGTTGACCTATACTAAACGGCTTCACTGATAGTGTTATGTGTGTTATAATGTCCAAGTTGACCTATACTAAAGGACTTCACTGATATGGTTATGTGTGTTATAATGTCCCAGTTGACCTATACTAAAGGGCTCCATTGATAGTGTTATGTGTGTTATAATGTCCCAGTTGACCTATACTTAAGGGCTTCACTGATAGTGTTACGTGTGTTATAATGTCCCAGTTGACCTATACTAAAGGGCTTCACTGATAGTGTTATGTGTGTTATAATGTCTCACTTGACCTATACTAAAGGGCTTCACTGATAGTGTTATGTGTGTTATAATGTCCCAGTTGACCTATACTAAAGGACTTCACTGATCGGGTTATGTGTGTTATAATGTCCCAGTTGACCTATACTAAAGGGCTTCACTGATAGTGTTATGTGTTATAATGTCCCAGTTGACCTATACTTAAGGGCTTCACTGATAGTGTTACGTGTGTTATAATGTCCCAGTTGACCTATACTAAAGGGCTTCACTGATAGGGTTATGTGTGTAATAATGTCCCAGTTGACCTATACTAAAGGGCTTCACTGATAGTGTTATGTGTGTTATAATGTCCCAGTTGACCTATACTTAAGGGCTTCACTGATAGTGTTACGTGTGTTATAATGTCCCAGTTGACCTATACTAAAAGGCTCCACTGATAGGCTTATATGTGTTATAATGTCCCAGTTGACCTATACTAAAGGGCTCCATTGATAGTGTTATGTGTGTTATAATGTCCCAGTTGACCTATACTAAAGGGCTTCACTGATAGTGTTATGTGTGTTATAATGTCTCACTTGACCTATACTAAAGGGCTTCACTGATAGTGTTATGTGTGTTATAATGTCCCAGTTGACCTATACTAAAGGACTTCACTGATCGGGTTATGTGTGTTATAATGTCCCAGTTGACCTATACTAAAGGACTTCACTGATAGTGTTATGTGTGTTATAATGTCCCAGTTGACCTATACTAAAGGGCTTCACTGATAGTGTTATGTGTTATAATGTCCCAGTTGACCTATACTTAAGGGCTTCACTGATAGTGTTACGTGTGTTATAATGTCCCAGTTGACCTATACTAAAGGGCTTCACTGATAGGGTTATGTGTGTTATAATGTCCCAGTTGACCTATACTAAAGGGCTTCACTGATAGTGTTATGTGTGTTATAATGTCCCAGTTGACCTATACTAAAGGACTTCACTGATAGTGTTATGTGTGTTATAATGTCCCAGTTGACCTATACTAAAGTCTTCACTGATATGGTTATGTGTGTTATAATGTCCCAGTTGACCTATACTAAAGGGCTCCATTGATAGTGTTATGTGTGTTATAACGTCCCAGTTGACCTATACTAAAGGACTTCACTGATAGTGTTATGTGTTATAACGTCCCAGTTGACCTATACTAAAGGGCTCCATTGATAGTGTTATGTGTGTTACAATGTCCCAGTTGACCTATACTTAAGGGCTCCATTGATAGTGTTATGTGTTATAATGTCCCAGTTGACCTATACTAAAGGACTTCACTGATCGGGTTATGTGTGTTATAATGTCCCAGTTGACCTATACTTAAGGGCTTCACTGATAGTGTTACGTGTGTTATAATGTCCCAGTTGACCTATACTTAAGGGCTTCACTGATAGTGTTACGTGTGTTATAATGTCCCAGTTGACCTATACTTAAGGGCTTCACTGATAGGGTTATGTGTGTTATAATGTCCCAGTTGACCTATACTAAAGGACTTCACTGATCGGGTTATGTGTGTTATAATGTCCCAGTTGACCTATACTAAAGGGCTTCACTGATAGTGTTATGTGTTATAATGTCCCAGTTGACCTATACTAAAGGGCTTCACTGATAGTGTTATGTGTGTTATAATGTCCCAGTTGACCTATACTAAAGGACTTCACTGATAGTGTTATGTGTGTTATAATGTCTCAGTTGACCTATACTAATGGATTTCACTGATAGTGTCATGTGTGTTATAATGTCTCAGTTGACCTATACTAAAGGGCTTCACTGACAGGGTTATGTGTTATAATGTCCCAGTTGACTTATACTAAAGGACTTCACTGATAGTGTTATGTGTTATAATGTCCCAGTTGACTTATACTAAAGACTTCACTGATAGTGTTATGTGTGTTATAATGTCCCAGTTGACCTATACTAAAGGACTTCACTGATAGGGTTATGTGTGTTATAATGTCCCAGTTGACCTATACTAAAAGACTTCACTGATAGTGTTATGTGTGTTATAATGTCCCAGTTGACCTATACTAAAAGACTTCACTGATAGGGTTATGTGTTATAATGTCCCAGTTGATCTATACTAAAGGGCTTCACTGATAGTGTTATGTGTGTTATAATGTCCCAGTTGACCTATACTAAAGGACTTCACTGATAGTGTTATGTGTGTTATAATGTCCCAGTTGACCTATACTAAAGGACTTCACTGATAGGGTTATGTGTGTTATAATGTCCCAGTTGACCTATACTAAATGACTTCACTGATAGGGTTATGTGTGTTATAATGTCCCAGTTGACCTATACTAAAGGACTTCACTGATAGGGTTATGTGTGTTATAATGTCCCAGTTGACCTATACTTAAGGGCTTCACTGATAGTGTTATGTGGGTTGTAATGTCCCAGTTGACCTATACTAAACGTCTTCACCGATAGTGATATGTGTGTTATAATGTCCAAGTTGACCTATAATAAAGGACTACACTGAAAGTGTTATGTGTGTTATAATGTCCCTGTTGACCTATACTAAACGGCTTCACTGATAGTGTTATGTGGGTTGTAATGTCCCAGTTGACCTATACTAAACGTCTTCACCGATAGTGTTATGTGTGTTATAATGTCCAAGTTGACCTATAATAAAGGACTACACTGAAAGTGTTATGTGTGTTATAATGTCCCAGTTGACCTATACTAAACGGCTTCACTGATAGTGTTATGTGTGTTATAATGTCCAAGTTGACCTATACTAAAGGACTTCACTGATATGGTTATGTGTGTTATAATGTCCCAGTTGACGTATACTAAAGGGCTCCATTGATAGTGTTATGTGTGTTATAATGTCCCAGTTGACCTATACTTAAGGGCTTCACTGATAGTGTTACGTGTGTTATAATGTCCCAGTTGACCTATACTAAAGGGCTTCACTGATAGTGTTATGTGTGTTATAATGTCTCACTTGACCTATACTAAAGGGCTTCACTGATAGTGTTATGTGTGTTATAATGTCCCAGTTGATCTATACTAAAGGACTTCACTGATCGGGTTATGTGTGTTATAATGTCCCAGTTGACCTATACTAAAGGGCTTCACTGATAGTGTTATGTGTTATAATGTCCCAGTTGACCTATACTTAAGGGCTTCACTGATAGTGTTACGTGTGTTATAATGTCCCAGTTGGCCTATACTAAAGGGCTTCACTGATAGGGTTATGTGTGTAATAATGTCCCAGTTGACCTATACTAAAGGGCTTCACTGATAGTGTTATGTGTGTTATAATGTCCCAGTTGACCTATACTTAAGGGCTTCACTGATAGTGTTACGTGTGTTATAATGTCCCAGTTGACCTATACTAAAAGGCTCCACTGATAGGCTTATATGTGTTATAATGTCCCAGTTGACCTATACTAAAGGGCTCCATTGATAGTGTTATGTGTGTTATAATGTCCCAGTTGACCTATACTAAAGGGCTTCACTGATAGTGTTATGTGTGTTATAATGTCTCACTTGACCTATACTAAAGGGCTTCACTGATAGTGTTATGTGTGTTATAATGTCCCAGTTGACCTATACTAAAGGACTTCACTGATCGGGTTATGTGTGTTATAATGTCCCAGTTGACCTATACTAAAGGACTTCACTGATAGTGTTATGTGTGTTATAATGTCCCAGTTGACCTATACTAAAGGGCTTCACTGATAGTGTTATGTGTTATAATGTCCCAGTTGACCTATACTTAAGGGCTTCACTGATAGTGTTACGTGTGTTATAATGTCCCAGTTGACCTATACTAAAGGGCTTCACTGATAGGGTTATGTGTGTTATAATGTCCCAGTTGACCTATACTAAAGGGCTTCACTGATAGTGTTATGTGTGTTATAATGTCCCAGTTGACCTATACTAAAGGACTTCACTGATAGTGTTATGTGTGTTATAATGTCCCAGTTGACCTATACTAAAGTCTTCACTGATATGGTTATGTGTGTTATAATGTCCCAGTTGACCTATACTAAAGGGCTCCATTGATAGTGTTATGTGTGTTATAATGTCCCAGTTGACCTATACTAAAGGACTTCACTGATAGTGTTATGTGTTATAACGTCCCAGTTGACCTATACTAAAGGGCTCCATTGATAGTGTTATGTGTGTTACAATGTCCCAGTTGACCTATACTTAAGGGCTCCATTGATAGTGTTATGTGTTATAATGTCCCAGTTGACCTATACTAAAGGACTTCACTGATCGGGTTATGTGTGTTATAATGTCCCAGTTGACCTATACTTAAGGGCTTCACTGATAGTGTTACGTGTGTTATAATGTCCCAGTTGACCTATACTTAAGGGCTTCACTGATAGTGTTACGTGTGTTATAATGTCCCAGTTGACCTATACTTAAGGGCTTCACTGATAGGGTTATGTGTGTTATAATGTCCCAGTTGACCTATACTAAAGGACTTCACTGATCGGGTTATGTGTGTTATAATGTCCCAGTTGACCTATACTAAAGGGCTTCACTGATAGTGTTATGTGTTATAATGTCCCAGTTGACCTATACTAAAGGGCTTCACTGATAGTGTTATGTGTGTTATAATGTCCCAGTTGACCTATACTAAAGGACTTCACTGATAGTGTTATGTGTGTTATAATGTCTCAGTTGACCTATACTAATGGATTTCACTGATAGTGTCATGTGTGTTATAATGTCTCAGTTGACCTATACAAAAGGGCTTCACTGACAGGGTTATGTGTTATAATGTCCCAGTTGACTTATACTAAAGGACTTCACTGATAGTGTTATGTGTTATAATGTCCCAGTTGACTTATACTAAAGACTTCACTGATAGTGTAATGTGTGTTATAATGTCCCAGTTGACCTATACTAAAGGACTTCACTGATAGGGTTATGTGTGTTATAATGTCCCAGTTGACCTATACTAAAAGACTTCACTGATAGGGTTATGTGTTATAATGTCCCAGTTGATCTATACTAAAGGGCTTCACTGATAGTGTTATGTGTGTTATAATGTCCCAGTTGACCTATACTAAAGGACTTCACTGATAGTGTTATGTGTGTTATAATGTCCCAGTTGACCTATACTAAAGGACTTCACTGATAGGGTTATGTGTGTTATAATGTCCCAGTTGACCTATACTAAATGACTTCACTGATAGGGTTATGTGTGTTATAATGTCCCAGTTGACCTATACTAAAGGACTTCACTGATAGGGTTATGTGTGTTATAATGTCCCAGTTGACCTATACTTAAGGGCTTCACTGATAGTGTTATGTGGGTTGTAATGTCCCAGTTGACCTATACTAAACGTCTTCACCGATAGTGTTATGTGTGTTATAATGTCCAAGTTGACCTATAATAAAGGACTACACTGAAAGTGTTATGTGTGTTATAATGTCCCTGTTGACCTATACTAAACGGCTTCACTGATAGTGTTATGTGTGTTATAATGTCCAAGTTGACCTATACTAAAGGACTTCACTGATAGGGTTATGTGTGTTATAATTTCTCAGTTTACCTATACTAAAGGACTTCACTGATAGGGTTATGTGTGTTATAATGTCCCAGTTGACCTATACTTAAGGGCTTCACTGATAGTGTTATGTGTGTTATAATGTCCCAGTTGACCTATACTAATGGATTTCACTAATAGGGTTATGTGTGTTATAATCTCCCAGTTGACCTATACTAAAGGACTTCACTGATAGTGTTATGTGTTATAATGTCCCAGTTGACCTATACTAAAGGGCTTCACTGATAGTGTTATGTGTGTTATAATGTCCAAGTTGATCTATACTAAAGGGCTTCACTGATAGGGTTATGTGTGTTATAATGTCCCAGTTGACCTATACTAAAGGACTTCACTGATAGTGTTATGTGTTATAATGTCCCAGTTGACCTATACTAAAGGGCTTCACTGACAGGGTTATGTGTGTTATAATGTCCCAGTTGACCTATACTAAAGGACTTCACTGATAGTGTTATGTGTTATAATGTCCCAGTTGACCTATACTAAAGGGCTTCACTGATAGTGTTATGTGTGTTATAATGTCCAAGTTGACATATATTAAAGGACTTCACTGATAGGGTTATGTGTGTTCTAATGTCCCAGTTGACCTATACTAAAGGACTTCACTGATAGTGTTATGTGTTATAATGTCCCAGTTGACCTATACTAAAGGGCTCCATGGATAGTGTTATGTGTGTTATAATGTCCCAGTTGACCTATACTAAAGGATTTCACTGATAGTGTTATAGTGTTATAATGTCCCAGTTGACCTATACTAATGGATTTCACTGATAGTGTCATGTGTGTTATAATGTCCCAGTTGACCTATACTAAAGGGCTCCATTGATAGTGTTATGTGTGTTATAATGTCCCAGTTGACCTATACTAAAGGGCTTCACTGATAGTGTTATGTGTGTTATAATGTCTCACTTGACCTATACTAAAGGGCTTCACTGATAGTGTTATGTGTGTTATAATGTCCCAGTTGACCTATACTAAAGGACTTCACTGATCGGGTTATGTGTGTTATAATGTCCCAGTTGACCTATACTAAAGGACTTCACTGATAGTGTTATGTGTGTTATAATGTCCCAGTTGACCTATACTAAAGGGCTTCACTGATAGTGTTATGTGTTATAATGTCCCAGTTGACCTATACTTAAGGGCTTCACTGATAGTGTTACGTGTGTTATAATGTCCCAGTTGACCTATACTAAAGGGCTTCACTGATAGGGTTATGTGTGTTATAATGTCCCAGTTGACCTATACTAAAGGGCTTCACTGATAGTGTTATGTGTGTTATAATGTCCCAGTTGACCTATACTAAAGGACTTCACTGATAGTGTTATGTGTGTTATAATGTCCCAGTTGACCTATACTAAAGTCTTCACTGATATGGTTATGTGTGTTATAATGTCCCAGTTGACCTATACTAAAGGGCTCCATTGATAGTGTTATGTGTGTTATAATGTCCCAGTTGACCTATACTAAAGGACTTCACTGATAGTGTTATGTGTTATAACGTCCCAGTTGACCTATACTAAAGGGCTCCATTGATAGTGTTATGTGTGTTACAATGTCCCAGTTGACCTATACTTAAGGGCTCCATTGATAGTGTTATGTGTTATAATGTCCCAGTTGACCTATACTAAAGGACTTCACTGATCGGGTTATGTGTGTTATAATGTCCCAGTTGACCTATACTTAAGGGCTTCACTGATAGTGTTACGTGTGTTATAATGTCCCAGTTGACCTATACTTAAGGGCTTCACTGATAGTGTTACGTGTGTTATAATGTCCCAGTTGACCTATACTTAAGGGCTTCACTGATAGGGTTATGTGTGTTATAATGTCCCAGTTGACCTATACTAAAGGACTTCACTGATCGGGTTATGTGTGTTATAATGTCCCAGTTGACCTATACTAAAGGGCTTCACTGATAGTGTTATGTGTTATAATGTCCCAGTTGACCTATACTAAAGGGCTTCACTGATAGTGTTATGTGTGTTATAATGTCCCAGTTGACCTATACTAAAGGACTTCACTGATAGTGTTATGTGTGTTATAATGTCTCAGTTGACCTATACTAATGGATTTCACTGATAGTGTCATGTGTGTTATAATGTCTCAGTTGACCTATACAAAAGGGCTTCACTGACAGGGTTATGTGTTATAATGTCCCAGTTGACTTATACTAAAGGACTTCACTGATAGTGTTATGTGTTATAATGTCCCAGTTGACTTATACTAAAGACTTCACTGATAGTGTAATGTGTGTTATAATGTCCCAGTTGACCTATACTAAAGGACTTCACTGATAGGGTTATGTGTGTTATAATGTCCCAGTTGACCTATACTAAAAGACTTCACTGATAGGGTTATGTGTTATAATGTCCCAGTTGATCTATACTAAAGGGCTTCACTGATAGTGTTATGTGTGTTATAATGTCCCAGTTGACCTATACTAAAGGACTTCACTGATAGTGTTATGTGTGTTATAATGTCCCAGTTGACCTATACTAAAGGACTTCACTGATAGGGTTATGTGTGTTATAATGTCCCAGTTGACCTATACTAAATGACTTCACTGATAGGGTTATGTGTGTTATAATGTCCCAGTTGACCTATACTAAAGGACTTCACTGATAGGGTTATGTGTGTTATAATGTCCCAGTTGACCTATACTTAAGGGCTTCACTGATAGTGTTATGTGGGTTGTAATGTCCCAGTTGACCTATACTAAACGTCTTCACCGATAGTGTTATGTGTGTTATAATGTCCAAGTTGACCTATAATAAAGGACTACACTGAAAGTGTTATGTGTGTTATAATGTCCCTGTTGACCTATACTAAACGGCTTCACTGATAGTGTTATGTGTGTTATAATGTCCAAGTTGACCTATACTAAAGGACTTCACTGATAGGGTTATGTGTGTTATAATTTCTCAGTTTACCTATACTAAAGGACTTCACTGATAGGGTTATGTGTGTTATAATGTCCCAGTTGACCTATACTTAAGGGCTTCACTGATAGTGTTATGTGTGTTATAATGTCCCAGTTGACCTATACTAATGGATTTCACTAATAGGGTTATGTGTGTTATAATCTCCCAGTTGACCTATACTAAAGGACTTCACTGATAGTGTTATGTGTTATAATGTCCCAGTTGACCTATACTAAAGGGCTTCACTGATAGTGTTATGTGTGTTATAATGTCCAAGTTGATCTATACTAAAGGGCTTCACTGATAGGGTTATGTGTGTTATAATGTCCCAGTTGACCTATACTAAAGGACTTCACTGATAGTGTTATGTGTTATAATGTCCCAGTTGACCTATACTAAAGGGCTTCACTGACAGGGTTATGTGTGTTATAATGTCCCAGTTGACCTATACTAAAGGACTTCACTGATAGTGTTATGTGTTATAATGTCCCAGTTGACCTATACTAAAGGGCTTCACTGATAGTGTTATGTGTGTTATAATGTCCAAGTTGACATATATTAAAGGACTTCACTGATAGGGTTATGTGTGTTCTAATGTCCCAGTTGACCTATACTAAAGGACTTCACTGATAGTGTTATGTGTTATAATGTCCCAGTTGACCTATACTAAAGGGCTCCATGGATAGTGTTATGTGTGTTATAATGTCCCAGTTGACCTATACTAAAGGACTTCACTGATAGTGTTATGTGTGTTATAATGTCCCAGTTGAACTATACTAAAAGACTTCACTGATAGGGTTTTGTGTGTTATAATGTCCCAGTTGACCTATACTAAAGGGCTTCACTGATAGGGTTATGTGGGTTATAATGTCCCAGTTGACCTATACTAAAGGGCTTCACTGATAATGTTATGTGTGTTATAATTTCCCAGTTGACCTATACTAACTGGCTTCACTGATAGGGTTATGTGTGTTATAATGTCCCAGTTGACCTATACTAAAGGATTTCACTGATAGTGTTATAGTGTTATAATGTCCCAGTTGACCTATACTAATGGATTTCACTGATAGTGTCATGTGTGTTATAATGTCCCAGTTGACCTATATTAAAGGGCTTCACTGATAGTGTTATGTGTGTTATAATGTCCCAGTTGACCTATACTAAAGGACTTCACTGATAGGGTTATGTGTGTTATAATGTCCCAGTTGACCTATATTAAAGGGCTTCACTGATAGTGTTATGTGTGTTATAATGTCCCAGTTGACCTATACTAAAGGACTTCACTGATAGGGTTATGTGTGTTATAATCTCCCAGTTGACCTATACTAAAGGACTTCACTGATAGGGTTATGTGTGTTATAATGTCCCAGTTGACCTATACTAACGGATTTCACTGATAGTGTTATGTGTGTTATAATGTCCCAGTTGACCTACACTAAAGAACTTCACTGATAGGGTTATGTGTGTTATAATGTCCCAGTTGACCTATACTAAAGGACTTCACTGATAGTGTTATGTGTGTTATAATGTCCCAGTTGACCTATACTAAAGGGCTTCAATGATAGTGTTATGTGTGTTATAATGTCTCAGTTGACCTATACTAAAGGACTTCACTAATAGGGTTATGTGTTATAATGTCCCAGTTGACCTATACTAAAGGACTTCACTGATAGGGTTATGTGTGTTATAATTTCCCAGTTGACCTATACTAAAGGACTTCACTGATAGGGTTATGTGTGTTATAATGTCCCAGTTGACCTATACTAAAGGGCTTCACTGATAGGGTTATGTGTGTTATAATGTCCCAGTTGACCTATACTAAAGGACGTCACTGATAGTGTTATGTGTGTTATAATGTCCCAGTTGACCTATACTAAAGGGCTTCACTGATAGTGTTATGTGTGTTATAATGTCCCCGTTGACCTATACTAAAGGGCTTCACTGATAGTGTTATGTGTGTTATAATGTCCAAGTTGACATATATTAAAGGACTTCACTGATAGGGTTATGTGTGTTCTAATGTCCCAGTTGACCTATACTAAAGGACTTCACTTATAGTGTTATGTGTTATAATGTCCCAGTTGACCTATACTAAAGGGCTCCATTGATAGTGTTATGTGTGTTATAATGTCCCAGTTGACCTATACTAAAGGGCTTCACTGATAGTGTTATGTGTGTTATAATGTCCCAGTTGACCTATACTAACGGGCTTCACTGATAGGGTTATGTGTGTTATAATGTCCCAGTTGACCTATACTAAAGGACTTCACTGATAGTGTTATGTGTGTTATAATGTCCCAGTTGAACTATACTAAAAGACTTCACTGATAGGGTTTTGTGTGTTATAATGTCCCAGTTGACCTATACTAAAGGGCTTCACTGATAGGGTTATGTGTGTTATAATGTCCCAGTTGACCTATACTAAAGGGCTTCACTGATAATGTTATGTGTGTTATAATTTCCCAGTTGACCTGTACTAACTGGCTTCACTGATAGGGTTATGTGTGTTATAATGTCCCAGTTGACCTATACTAAAGGATTTCACTGATAGTGTTATAGTGTTATAATGTCCCAGTTGACCTATACTAATGGATTTCACTGATAGTGTCATGTGTGTTATAATGTCCCAGTTGACCTATATTAAAGGGCTTCACTGATAGTGTTATGTGTGTTATAATGTCCCAGTTGACCTATACTAAAGGACTTCACTGATAGGGTTATGTGTGTTATAATGTCCCAGTTGACCTATATTAAAGGGCTTCACTGATAGTGTTATGTGTGTTATAATGTCCCAGTTGACCTATACTAAAGGACTTCACTGATAGGGTTATGTGTGTTATAATATCCCAGTTGACCTATTCTAAAGGACTTCACTGATAGGGTTATGTGTGTTATAATGTCCCAGTTGACCTATACTAACGGATTTCACTGATAGTTTTATGTGTGTTATAATGTCCCAGTTGACCTACACTAAAGGACTTCACTGATAGGGTTATGTGTGTTATAATGTCCCAGTTGACCTATACTAAAGGGCTTCAATGACAGTGTTATGTGTGTTATAATGTCTCAGTTGACCTATACTAAAGGACTTCACTGATAGTGTTATGTGTGTTATAATGTCCCAGTTGACCTATACTAAAGGGCTTCAATGATAGTGTTATGTGTGTTATAATGTCCCAGTTGACCTATACTAAAGGGCTTCAATGATAGTGTTATGTGTTATAATGTCCCAGTTGACCTATACTAAAGGACTTCACTGATAGGGTTATGTGTTATAATGTCCCAGTTGACCTATACTAAAGGGCTTCACTGATAGTGTTATGTGTGTTATAATGTCTCAGTTGACCTATACTAAAGGACTTCACTAATAGGGTTATGTGTTATAATGTCCCAGTTGACCTATACTAAAGGGCTTCACTGATAGTGTTATGTGTGTTATAATGTCCCAGTTGACCTATACTAAAGGACTTCACTGATAGGGTTATGTGTGTTATAATTTCCCAGCTGACCTATACTAAAAGGCTCCACTGATAGTGTTATGTGTGTTATAATGTCCCAGTTGACCTATACTAAAGGACTTCACTGATAGGGTTATGTGTGTTATAATTTCCCAGTTGACCTATACTAAAGGACTTCACTGATAGTGTTATGTGTGATATAATGTCCCAGTTGACCTATACTAAAGGACTTCACTGATAGGGTTATGTGTGTTATAATTTCCCAGCTGACCTATACTAAAAGGCTCCACTGATAGTATTATGTGTGTTATAATGTCCCAGTTGACCTATACTAAAGGACTTCACTGATAGGGTTATGTGTGTTATAATTTCCCAGTTGACCTATACTAAAAGGCTCCACTGATAGTGTTATGTGTGTTATAATGTCCCAGTTGACCTATACTAAAGGACTTCACTGATAGGGTTATGTGTGTTATAATTTCCCAGTTGACCTATACTAAAGGACTTCACTGATAGGGTTATGTGTGTTATAATTTCCCAGTTGACCTATACTAAAGGACTTCACTGATAGGGTTATGTGTGTTATAATGTCCCAGTTGACCTATACTAAAGGACTTCACTGATAGGGTTATGTGTGTTATAATTTCCCAGTTGACCTATACTAAAGGACTTCACTGATAGGGTTATGTGTGTTATAATTTCCCAGTTGACCTATACTAAAGGACTTCACTGATAGGGTTATGTGTGTTATAATGTCCCAGTTGACCTATACTTAAGGGCTTCACTGATAGGGTTATGTGTGTTATAATGTCCCAGTTGACCTATACTTAAGGGCTTCACTGATAGTGTCATGTGTGTTATAATGTCCCAGTTGACCTATACTAAAAGGCTTCACTGATAGGCTTATGTGTGTTATAATGTACCAGTTGACCTATACTAAAGGGCTCCATTGATAGTGTTATGTGTGTTATAATGTCCCAGTTGACCTATACTAAAGGGCTTCACTGATAGTGTTATGTGTTATAATGTCCCAGTTGACCTATACTAAAGTATTTCACTGATAGTGTCATGTGTGTTATAATGTCCCAGTTGACCTATACTAAAGGACTTCACTGATAGGGTTATGTGTGTTATAATGTCCCAGTTGACCTATACTAAAGGACTTCACTGATAGTGTTATGTGTGTTATAATGTCCCAGTTGACCTATACTAAAGGGCTTCACTGATAGTGTTATGTGTGTTATAATGTCCCAGTTGACCTATACTAAAAGGCTCCACTGATAGGCTTATGTGTGTTATAATGTCCCAGTTGACCTATACTAAAAGGCTCCACTGATAGGGTTATGTGTGTTATAATGTCCCAGTTGACCTATACTAAAGGACTTCACTGATAGGGTTATGTGTGTTATAATGTCCCAGTTGACCTATACTAAAAGGCTCCACTGATAGGGTTATGTGTGTTATAATGTCCTAGTTGACCTATACTAAAGGACTTCACTGATAGTGTTATGTGTGTTATAATGTCCCAGTTGACCTATACTAAAGGACTTCACTGATAGGGTTATGTGTGTTATAATGTCCCCGTTGACCTATACTAAAGGACTTCACTGATAGGGTTATGTGTGTTATAATGTCCCAGTTGACCTATACTATAGGGCTCCATTGATAGTGTTATGTGTGTTATAATGTCCCAGTTGACCTATACTAAAAGGCTACACTGATAGGGTTATGTGTGTTATAATGTCCCAGTTGACCTATACTAAAGGACTTCACTGATAGTGTTATGTGTGTTATAATGTCCCAGTTGACCTATACTAAAGGGCTTCACTGATAGTGTTATGTGTTATAATGTCCCAGTTGACCTATACTAAAGGGCTTCACTGATAGTGTTATGTGTGTTATAATGTCCCAGTTAACCTAAACTAAAAGACTTCACTGATAGGGTTATGTGTGTATAATGTCCCAGTTAACCTATACTAAAGGACTTCACTGATAGTGTTATGTGTGTTATAATGTCCCAGTTGACCTATACTTAAGGGCTTCACTGATAGTGTTATGTGTGTTGTAATGACCCAGTTGACCTATACTAAAGGGCTTCACCGATAGTGTTATATGTTATAATGTCCCAGTTGACCTATACTAAAGGACTTCTCTGATAGTGTTATGTGTGTTATAATGTCCTAGTTGACCTATACTTAAGGGCTTCACTGATAGTGTTATGTGTGTTGTAATGACGCAGTTGACCTATACTAAAGGGCTTCACCGATAGTGTTATATGTTATAATGTCCCAGTTGACCTATACTAAAGGACTTCACTGATAGGGTTATGTGTGTATAATGTCCCAGTTGACCTATACTAAAGGACTTCACTGATAGTGTTATGTGTGTTATAATGTCCCAGTTGAACTATACTAAAAGACTTCACTGATAGGGTTATGTGTGTTATAATATCCCAGTTGAACTATACTAATGGATTTAACTGATAGTGTCATGTGTGTTATAATGTTTCAGTTGACCTATACTAAAGGACTTCACTGATAGGGTTATGTGTTATAATGTCCCAGTTGACCTATAATAAAGGGCTTAACTGATAGGCTTATGTGTTATAATGTCCCAGTTGACCTATACTAAAGGGCTTCACTGATAGTGTTATGTGTGTTATAATGTCCCAGTTGACCTATACTAAAGGGCTTCACTGATAGGGTTATGTGTTATAATGTCCCAGTTGACTTATACTAAAGGACTTCACTGATAGTGTTATGTGTTATAATGTCCCAGTTGACCTATACTAAAGGGCTTCACTGATAGTGTTATGTGTGTTATAATGTCCCAGTTGACCTATACTAAAGGACTTCACTGATAGGGTTATGTGTGTTATAATTTCCCAGTTGACCTATACTAAAAGGCTCCACTGATAGGCTTATGTGTGTTATAATGTCCCAGTTGACCTATACTAAAAGGCTCCACTGATAGGGTTATGTGTGTTAAAATGTCTCATTTGACCTATACTAAAGGGCTTCACTGATAGTGTTATGTGTGTTATAATGTCCCAGTTGAACTATACTGATGGATTTCACTGATAGTGTCATGTGTGTTATAATGACCCAGTTGACCTATACTAAAAGGCTCCACTGATAGGGTTATGTGTTATAATGTCCCAGTTGACCTATACTAAAGGGCTTCACTGATAGTGTTATGTGTGTTATAATGTCCCAGTTGACCTATACAAAAGGGCTTCACTGATAGGGTTATGTGTGTTATAATTTCCCAGTTGACCTATACTAAAAGGCTCCACTGATAGGCTTATGTGTGTTATAATGTCCCAGTTGACCTATACTAAAAGGCTCCACTGATAGGGTTATGTGTGTTATAATGTCCCAGTTGACCTATACTAAAGGACTTCACTGATAGGGTTATGTGTGTTATAATGTCCCAGTTGACCTATACTAAAGGGCTTCACTGATAGGGTTATGTGTGTTATAATTTCCCAGTTGACCTATACTAAAAGGCTCCACTGATAGGCTTATGTGTGTTATAATGTCCCAGTTGACCTATACTAAAGGGCTTCACTGATAGTGTTATGTGTGTTATAATGTCCCAGTTGACCTATACAAAAAGGCTCCACTGATAGTGTTATGTGTTATAATGTCCCAGTTGACCTATACTAAAGGACTTCACTGATAGGGTTATGTGTGTTATAATGTCCCAGTTGACCTATACTAAAGGACTTCACTGATAGGGTTATGTGTGTTATAATTTCCCAGTTGACCTATACAAAAGGACTTCACTGATAGGGTTATGTGTGTTATAATTTCCCAGTTGACCTATACTAAAGGACTTCACTGATAGGGTTATGTGTGTTATAATTTCCAAGTTGACCTATACTAAAGGAGTTCACTGATAGGGTTATGTGTGTTATAATGTCCCAGTTGACCTACACTTAAGGGCTTCACTGATAGTGTTATGTGTGTTATAATATCCCAGTTGACCTATACTAAAGGACTTCACTGATAGGGTTATGTGTGTTATAATGTCCCAGTTGACCTATACTAAAGGGCTCCATTGATAGTGTTATGTGTGTTATAATGTCCCAGTTGACCTATACTAAAGGACTTCACTGATAGGGTTATGTGTGTTGTAATGACCCAGTTGACCTATACTAAAGGGCTTCACCGATAGTGTTATGTGTGTTATAATGTCCCAGTTGACCTATACTAAAGGGCTTCACTGATAGTGTTATGTGTTATAACGTCCTAGTTGACCTATACTAAATGGCTTCTCTGATAGTGTTATGTGTGTTATAATGTCCCAGTTGACATATACTAAAGGGCTTCACTGAAAGTGTTATGTGTGTTATAATGTCCCAGTTGACCTATACTAAAAGGCTCCACTGATAGGCTTATGTGTGTTATAATGTCCCAGTTGACCTATACTAAAAGGCTCCACTGATAGGGTTATGTGTGTTATAATGTCCCAGTTGACCTATACTAAAGGACTTCACTGATAGGGTTATGTGTGTTATAATGTCCCAGTTGACCTATACTGAAAGGCTCCACTGATAGGGTTATGTGTGTTATAATGTCCTAGTTGACCTATACTAAAGGACTTCACTGATAGTGTTATGTGTGTTATAATGTCCCAGTTGACCTATACTAAAAGGCTACACTGATAGGGTTATGTGTGTTATAATGTCCCAGTTGACCTATACTAAAGGACTTCACTGATAGTGTTATGTGTGTTATAATGTCCCAGTTGACCTATACTAAAGGGCTTCACTGATAGTGTTATGTGTTATAATGTCCCAGTTGACCTATACTAAAGGGCTTCACTGATAGTGTTATGTGTGTTATAATGTCCCAGTTAACCTATACTAAAAGACTTCACTGATAGGGTTATGTGTGTATAATGTCCCAGTTAACCTATACTAAAGGACTTCACTGATAGTGTTATGTGTGTTATAATGTCCCAGTTGACCTATACTTAAGGGCTTCACTGATAGTGTTATGTGTGTTGTAATGACCCAGTTGACCTATACTAAAGGGCTTCACCGATAGTGTTATATGTTATAATGTCCCAGTTGACCTATACTAAAGGACTTCTCTGATAGTGTTATGTGTGTTATAATGTCCTAGTTGACCTATACTTAAGGGCTTCACTGATAGTGTTATGTGTGTTGTAATGACGCAGTTGACCTATACTAAAGGGCTTCACCGATAGTGTTATATGTTATAATGTCCCAGTTGACCTATACTAAAGGACTTCACTGATAGGGTTATGTGTGTATAATGTCCCAGTTGACCTATACTAAAGGACTTCACTGATAGTGTTATGTGTGTTATAATGTCCCAGTTGAACTATACTAAAAGACTTCACTGATAGGGTTTTGTGTGTTATAATGTCCCAGTTGACCTATACTAAAGGGCTTCACTGATAGGGTTATGTGTGTTATAATGTCCCAGTTGACCTATACTAAAGGGCTTCACTGATAATGTTATGTGTGTTATAATTTCCCAGTTGACCTGTACTAACTGGCTTCACTGATAGGGTTATGTGTGTTATAATGTCCCAGTTGACCTATACTAAAGGATTTCACTGATAGTGTTATAGTGTTATAATGTCCCAGTTGACCTATACTAATGGATTTCACTGATAGTGTCATGTGTGTTATAATGTCCCAGTTGACCTATATTAAAGGGCTTCACTGATAGTGTTATGTGTGTTATAATGTCCCAGTTGACCTATACTAAAGGACTTCACTGATAGGGTTATGTGTGTTATAATGTCCCAGTTGACCTATATTAAAGGGCTTCACTGATAGTGTTATGTGTGTTATAATGTCCCAGTTGACCTATACTAAAGGACTTCACTGATAGGGTTATGTGTGTTATAATATCCCAGTTGACCTATTCTAAAGGACTTCACTGATAGGGTTATGTGTGTTATAATGTCCCAGTTGACCTATACTAACGGATTTCACTGATAGTTTTATGTGTGTTATAATGTCCCAGTTGACCTACACTAAAGGACTTCACTGATAGGGTTATGTGTGTTATAATGTCCCAGTTGACCTATACTAAAGGGCTTCAATGACAGTGTTATGTGTGTTATAATGTCTCAGTTGACCTATACTAAAGGACTTCACTGATAGTGTTATGTGTGTTATAATGTCCCAGTTGACCTATACTAAAGGGCTTCAATGATAGTGTTATGTGTGTTATAATGTCCCAGTTGACCTATACTAAAGGGCTTCAATGATAGTGTTATGTGTTATAATGTCCCAGTTGACCTATACTAAAGGACTTCACTGATAGGGTTATGTGTTATAATGTCCCAGTTGACCTATACTAAAGGGCTTCACTGATAGTGTTATGTGTGTTATAATGTCTCAGTTGACCTATACTAAAGGACTTCACTAATAGGGTTATGTGTTATAATGTCCCAGTTGACCTATACTAAAGGGCTTCACTGATAGTGTTATGTGTGTTATAATGTCCCAGTTGACCTATACTAAAGGACTTCACTGATAGGGTTATGTGTGTTATAATTTCCCAGCTGACCTATACTAAAAGGCTCCACTGATAGTGTTATGTGTGTTATAATGTCCCAGTTGACCTATACTAAAGGACTTCACTGATAGGGTTATGTGTGTTATAATTTCCCAGTTGACCTATACTAAAGGACTTCACTGATAGTGTTATGTGTGATATAATGTCCCAGTTGACCTATACTAAAGGACTTCACTGATAGGGTTATGTGTGTTATAATTTCCCAGCTGACCTATACTAAAAGGCTCCACTGATAGTATTATGTGTGTTATAATGTCCCAGTTGACCTATACTAAAGGACTTCACTGATAGGGTTATGTGTGTTATAATTTCCCAGTTGACCTATACTAAAAGGCTCCACTGATAGTGTTATGTGTGTTATAATGTCCCAGTTGACCTATACTAAAGGACTTCACTGATAGGGTTATGTGTGTTATAATTTCCCAGTTGACCTATACTAAAGGACTTCACTGATAGGGTTATGTGTGTTATAATTTCCCAGTTGACCTATACTAAAGGACTTCACTGATAGGGTTATGTGTGTTATAATGTCCCAGTTGACCTATACTAAAGGACTTCACTGATAGGGTTATGTGTGTTATAATTTCCCAGTTGACCTATACTAAAGGACTTCACTGATAGGGTTATGTGTGTTATAATTTCCCAGTTGACCTATACTAAAGGACTTCACTGATAGGGTTATGTGTGTTATAATGTCCCAGTTGACCTATACTTAAGGGCTTCACTGATAGGGTTATGTGTGTTATAATGTCCCAGTTGACCTATACTTAAGGGCTTCACTGATAGTGTCATGTGTGTTATAATGTCCCAGTTGACCTATACTAAAAGGCTTCACTGATAGGCTTATGTGTGTTATAATGTACCAGTTGACCTATACTAAAGGGCTCCATTGATAGTGTTATGTGTGTTATAATGTCCCAGTTGACCTATACTAAAGGGCTTCACTGATAGTGTTATGTGTTATAATGTCCCAGTTGACCTATACTAAAGTATTTCACTGATAGTGTCATGTGTGTTATAATGTCCCAGTTGACCTATACTAAAGGACTTCACTGATAGGGTTATGTGTGTTATAATGTCCCAGTTGACCTATACTAAAGGACTTCACTGATAGTGTTATGTGTGTTATAATGTCCCAGTTGACCTATACTAAAGGGCTTCACTGATAGTGTTATGTGTGTTATAATGTCCCAGTTGACCTATACTAAAAGGCTCCACTGATAGGCTTATGTGTGTTATAATGTCCCAGTTGACCTATACTAAAAGGCTCCACTGATAGGGTTATGTGTGTTATAATGTCCCAGTTGACCTATACTAAAGGACTTCACTGATAGGGTTATGTGTGTTATAATGTCCCAGTTGACCTATACTAAAAGGCTCCACTGATAGGGTTATGTGTGTTATAATGTCCTAGTTGACCTATACTAAAGGACTTCACTGATAGTGTTATGTGTGTTATAATGTCCCAGTTGACCTATACTAAAGGACTTCACTGATAGGGTTATGTGTGTTATAATGTCCCCGTTGACCTATACTAAAGGACTTCACTGATAGGGTTATGTGTGTTATAATGTCCCAGTTGACCTATACTATAGGGCTCCATTGATAGTGTTATGTGTGTTATAATGTCCCAGTTGACCTATACTAAAAGGCTACACTGATAGGGTTATGTGTGTTATAATGTCCCAGTTGACCTATACTAAAGGACTTCACTGATAGTGTTATGTGTGTTATAATGTCCCAGTTGACCTATACTAAAGGGCTTCACTGATAGTGTTATGTGTTATAATGTCCCAGTTGACCTATACTAAAGGGCTTCACTGATAGTGTTATGTGTGTTATAATGTCCCAGTTAACCTAAACTAAAAGACTTCACTGATAGGGTTATGTGTGTATAATGTCCCAGTTAACCTATACTAAAGGACTTCACTGATAGTGTTATGTGTGTTATAATGTCCCAGTTGACCTATACTTAAGGGCTTCACTGATAGTGTTATGTGTGTTGTAATGACCCAGTTGACCTATACTAAAGGGCTTCACCGATAGTGTTATATGTTATAATGTCCCAGTTGACCTATACTAAAGGACTTCTCTGATAGTGTTATGTGTGTTATAATGTCCTAGTTGACCTATACTTAAGGGCTTCACTGATAGTGTTATGTGTGTTGTAATGACGCAGTTGACCTATACTAAAGGGCTTCACCGATAGTGTTATATGTTATAATGTCCCAGTTGACCTATACTAAAGGACTTCACTGATAGGGTTATGTGTGTATAATGTCCCAGTTGACCTATACTAAAGGACTTCACTGATAGTGTTATGTGTGTTATAATGTCCCAGTTGAACTATACTAAAAGACTTCACTGATAGGGTTATGTGTGTTATAATATCCCAGTTGAACTATACTAATGGATTTAACTGATAGTGTCATGTGTGTTATAATGTTTCAGTTGACCTATACTAAAGGACTTCACTGATAGGGTTATGTGTTATAATGTCCCAGTTGACCTATAATAAAGGGCTTAACTGATAGGCTTATGTGTTATAATGTCCCAGTTGACCTATACTAAAGGGCTTCACTGATAGTGTTATGTGTGTTATAATGTCCCAGTTGACCTATACTAAAGGGCTTCACTGATAGGGTTATGTGTTATAATGTCCCAGTTGACTTATACTAAAGGACTTCACTGATAGTGTTATGTGTTATAATGTCCCAGTTGACCTATACTAAAGGGCTTCACTGATAGTGTTATGTGTGTTATAATGTCCCAGTTGACCTATACTAAAGGACTTCACTGATAGGGTTATGTGTGTTATAATTTCCCAGTTGACCTATACTAAAAGGCTCCACTGATAGGCTTATGTGTGTTATAATGTCCCAGTTGACCTATACTAAAAGGCTCCACTGATAGGGTTATGTGTGTTAAAATGTCTCATTTGACCTATACTAAAGGGCTTCACTGATAGTGTTATGTGTGTTATAATGTCCCAGTTGAACTATACTGATGGATTTCACTGATAGTGTCATGTGTGTTATAATGACCCAGTTGACCTATACTAAAAGGCTCCACTGATAGGGTTATGTGTTATAATGTCCCAGTTGACCTATACTAAAGGGCTTCACTGATAGTGTTATGTGTGTTATAATGTCCCAGTTGACCTATACAAAAGGGCTTCACTGATAGGGTTATGTGTGTTATAATTTCCCAGTTGACCTATACTAAAAGGCTCCACTGATAGGCTTATGTGTGTTATAATGTCCCAGTTGACCTATACTAAAAGGCTCCACTGATAGGGTTATGTGTGTTATAATGTCCCAGTTGACCTATACTAAAGGACTTCACTGATAGGGTTATGTGTGTTATAATGTCCCAGTTGACCTATACTAAAGGGCTTCACTGATAGGGTTATGTGTGTTATAATTTCCCAGTTGACCTATACTAAAAGGCTCCACTGATAGGCTTATGTGTGTTATAATGTCCCAGTTGACCTATACTAAAGGGCTTCACTGATAGTGTTATGTGTGTTATAATGTCCCAGTTGACCTATACAAAAAGGCTCCACTGATAGTGTTATGTGTTATAATGTCCCAGTTGACCTATACTAAAGGACTTCACTGATAGGGTTATGTGTGTTATAATGTCCCAGTTGACCTATACTAAAGGACTTCACTGATAGGGTTATGTGTGTTATAATTTCCCAGTTGACCTATACAAAAGGACTTCACTGATAGGGTTATGTGTGTTATAATTTCCCAGTTGACCTATACTAAAGGACTTCACTGATAGGGTTATGTGTGTTATAATTTCCAAGTTGACCTATACTAAAGGAGTTCACTGATAGGGTTATGTGTGTTATAATGTCCCAGTTGACCTACACTTAAGGGCTTCACTGATAGTGTTATGTGTGTTATAATATCCCAGTTGACCTATACTAAAGGACTTCACTGATAGGGTTATGTGTGTTATAATGTCCCAGTTGACCTATACTAAAGGGCTCCATTGATAGTGTTATGTGTGTTATAATGTCCCAGTTGACCTATACTAAAGGACTTCACTGATAGGGTTATGTGTGTTGTAATGACCCAGTTGACCTATACTAAAGGGCTTCACCGATAGTGTTATGTGTGTTATAATGTCCCAGGTGACCTATACTAAAGGGCTTCACTGATAGTGTTATGTGTTATAACGTCCTAGTTGACCTATACTAAATGGCTTCTCTGATAGTGTTATGTGTGTTATAATGTCCCAGTTGACATATACTAAAGGGCTTCACTGAAAGTGTTATGTGTGTTATAATGTCCCAGTTGACCTATACTAAAAGGCTCCACTGATAGGCTTATGTGTGTTATAATGTCCCAGTTGACCTATACTAAAAGGCTCCACTGATAGGGTTATGTGTGTTATAATGTCCCAGTTGACCTATACTAAAGGACTTCACTGATAGGGTTATGTGTGTTATAATGTCCCAGTTGACCTATACTGAAAGGCTCCACTGATAGGGTTATGTGTGTTATAATGTCCTAGTTGACCTATACTAAAGGACTTCACTGATAGTGTTATGTGTGTTATAATGTCCCAGTTGACCTATACTAAAAGGCTACACTGATAGGGTTATGTGTGTTATAATGTCCCAGTTGACCTATACTAAAGGACTTCACTGATAGTGTTATGTGTGTTATAATGTCCCAGTTGACCTATACTAAAGGGCTTCACTGATAGTGTTATGTGTTATAATGTCCCAGTTGACCTATACTAAAGGGCTTCACTGATAGTGTTATGTGTGTTATAATGTCCCAGTTAACCTATACTAAAAGACTTCACTGATAGGGTTATGTGTGTATAATGTCCCAGTTAACCTATACTAAAGGACTTCACTGATAGTGTTATGTGTGTTATAATGTCCCAGTTGACCTATACTTAAGGGCTTCACTGATAGTGTTATGTGTGTTGTAATGACCCAGTTGACCTATACTAAAGGGCTTCACCGATAGTGTTATATGTTATAATGTCCCAGTTGACCTATACTAAAGGACTTCTCTGATAGTGTTATGTGTGTTATAATGTCCTAGTTGACCTATACTTAAGGGCTTCACTGATAGTGTTATGTGTGTTGTAATGACGCAGTTGACCTATACTAAAGGGCTTCACCGATAGTGTTATATGTTATAATGTCCCAGTTGACCTATACTAAAGGACTTCACTGATAGGGTTATGTGTGTATAATGTCCCAGTTGACCTATACTAAAGGACTTCACTGATAGTGTTATGTGTGTTATAATGTCCCAGTTGAACTATACTAAAAGACTTCACTGATAGGGTTATGTGTGTTATAATATCCCAGTTGAACTATACTAATGGATTTAACTGATAGTGTCATGTGTGTTATAATGTTTCAGTTGACCTATACTAAAGGACTTCACTGATAGGGTTATGTGTTATAATGTCCCAGTTGACCTATAATAAAGGGCTTAACTGATAGGCTTATGTGTTATAATGTCCCAGTTGACCTATACTAAAGGGCTTCACTGATAGTGTTATGTGTGTTATAATGTCCCAGTTGACCTATACTAAAGGGCTTCACTGATAGGGTTATGTGTTATAATGTCCCAGTTGACTTATACTAAAGGACTTCACTGATAGTGTTATGTGTTATAATGTCCCAGTTGACCTATACTAAAGGGCTTCACTGATAGTGTTATGTGTGTTATAATGTCCCAGTTGACCTATACTAAAGGACTTCACTGATAGGGTTATGTGTGTTATAATTTCCCAGTTGACCTATACTAAAAGGCTCCACTGATAGGCTTATGTGTGTTATAATGTCCCAGTTGACCTATACTAAAAGGCTCCACTGATAGGGTTATGTGTGTTAAAATGTCTCATTTGACCTATACTAAAGGGCTTCACTGATAGTGTTATGTGTGTTATAATGTCCCAGTTGAACTATACTGATGGATTTCACTGATAGTGTCATGTGTGTTATAATGACCCAGTTGACCTATACTAAAAGGCTCCACTGATAGGGTTATGTGTTATAATGTCCCAGTTGACCTATACTAAAGGGCTTCACTGATAGTGTTATGTGTGTTATAATGTCCCAGTTGACCTATACAAAAGGGCTTCACTGATAGGGTTATGTGTGTTATAATTTCCCAGTTGACCTATACTAAAAGGCTCCACTGATAGGCTTATGTGTGTTATAATGTCCCAGTTGACCTATACTAAAAGGCTCCACTGATAGGGTTATGTGTGTTATAATGTCCCAGTTGACCTATACTAAAGGACTTCACTGATAGGGTTATGTGTGTTATAATGTCCCAGTTGACCTATACTAAAGGGCTTCACTGATAGGGTTATGTGTGTTATAATTTCCCAGTTGACCTATACTAAAAGGCTCCACTGATAGGCTTATGTGTGTTATAATGTCCCAGTTGACCTATACTAAAGGGCTTCACTGATAGTGTTATGTGTGTTATAATGTCCCAGTTGACCTATACAAAAAGGCTCCACTGATAGTGTTATGTGTTATAATGTCCCAGTTGACCTATACTAAAGGACTTCACTGATAGGGTTATGTGTGTTATAATGTCCCAGTTGACCTATACTAAAGGACTTCACTGATAGGGTTATGTGTGTTATAATTTCCCAGTTGACCTATACAAAAGGACTTCACTGATAGGGTTATGTGTGTTATAATTTCCCAGTTGACCTATACTAAAGGACTTCACTGATAGGGTTATGTGTGTTATAATTTCCAAGTTGACCTATACTAAAGGAGTTCACTGATAGGGTTATGTGTGTTATAATGTCCCAGTTGACCTACACTTAAGGGCTTCACTGATAGTGTTATGTGTGTTATAATATCCCAGTTGACCTATACTAAAGGACTTCACTGATAGGGTTATGTGTGTTATAATGTCCCAGTTGACCTATACTAAAGGGCTCCATTGATAGTGTTATGTGTGTTATAATGTCCCAGTTGACCTATACTAAAGGACTTCACTGATAGGGTTATGTGTGTTGTAATGACCCAGTTGACCTATACTAAAGGGCTTCACCGATAGTGTTATGTGTGTTATAATGTCCCAGTTGACCTATACTAAAGGGCTTCACTGATAGTGTTATGTGTTATAACGTCCTAGTTGACCTATACTAAAGGGCTTCTCTGATAGTGTTATGTGTGTTATAATGTCCCAGTTGACCTATACTAAAGGGCTTCACTGAAAGTGTTATGTGTGTTATAATGTCCCAGTTGACCTATACTAAAAGGCTCCACTGATAGGCTTATGTGTGTTATAATGTCCCAGTTGACCTATACTAAAAGGCTCCACTGATAGGGTTATGTGTGTTATAATGTCCCAGTTGACCTATACTAAAGGACTTCACTGATAGGGTTATGTGTGTTATAATGTCCCAGTTGACCTATACTGAAAGGCTCCACTGATAGGGTTATGTGTGTTATAATGTCCTAGTTGACCTATACTAAAGGACTTCACTGATAGTGTTATGTGTGTTATAATGTCCCAGTTGAACTATACTAAAGGACTTCACTGATAGGGTTATGTGTGTTATAATGTCCCAGTTGACCTATACTGAAAGGCTCCACTGATAGTGTTATGTGTGTTATAATGTCCCAGTTGACCTATACTAAAAGGCTCCACTGATAGTGTTATGTGTTATAATGTCCCAGTTGACCTATACTAAAGGACTTCACTGATAGGGTTATGTGTGTTATAATGTCCCAGTTGACCTATACTAAAGGGCTCCATTGATAGTGTTATGTGTGTTATAATGTCCCAGTTGACCTATACTAAAGGACTTCACTGATAGGGTTATGTGTGTTATAATGTCCCAGTTGACCTATACTAAAGGACTTCACTGATAGGGTTACGTGTGTTATATTGTCCCAGTTGACCTATACTAAAGGACTTCACTGATAGGGTTATGTGTGTTATAATGTCCCAGTTGACCTATACTAAAGGACTTCACTGATAGGGTTACGTGTGTTATAATGTCCCAGTTGACCTATACTAAAGGACTTCACTGATAGTGTTATGTGTGTTATAATGTCCCAGTTGAACTATACTAAAGGACTTCACTGATAGGGTTATGTGTGTTATAATGTCCCAGTTGACCTATACTAAAGGGCTTCACTGATAGTGTTATCTGTGTTATAATGTCCCAGTTGACCTATACTGATGGATTTCACTGATAGTGTCATGTGTGTTATAATGTCCCAGTTGACCTATACTAAAGGGCTTCACTGATAGTGTTATGTGTTATAATGTCCCAGTTGACCTATACTAAAGGGCTTCACTGATAGTGTTATGTGTGTTATAATGTCCCAGTTGACCTATACTAAAGGACTTCACTGATAGGGTTATGTGTGTTATAATTTCCCAGTTGACCTATACTAAAAGGCTCCACTGATAGTGTTATGTGTGTTATAATGTCCCAGTTGACCTATACTAAAAGGCTCCACTGATAGGGTTATGTGTATTATAATGTCCCAGTTGACCTATACTAAAGGACTTCACTGATAGGGTTATGTGTGTTATAATTTCCCAGTTGACCTATACTAAAAGGCTCCACTGATAGGCTTATGTGTGTTATAATGTCCCAGTTGACCTATACTAAAAGGCTCCACTGATAGGGTTATGTGTGTTATAATGTCCCAGTTGACCTATACTAAAGGACTTCACTGATAGGGTTATGTGTGTTATAATTTCCCAGTTGACCTATACTAAAAGGCTCCACTGATAGGCTTATGTGTGTTATAATGTCCCAGTTGACCTATACTAAAAGGCTCCACTGATAGGGTTATGTGTGTTATAATGTCCCAGTTGACCTATACTAAAGGACTTCACTGATAGGGTTATGTGTGTTATAATGTCCCAGTTGACCTATACTAAAGGACTTCACTGATAGGGTTATGTGTGTTATAATGTCCCAGTTGACCTATACTAAAGGGCTCCATTGATAGGGTTATGTGTGTTATAATGTCCCAGTTGACCTATACTAAAGGACTTCACTGATAGGGTTATGTGTGTTATAATGTAACAGTTGACCTATACTAAAGGACTTCACTGATAGGGTTATGTGTGTTATAATGTCCCAGTTGACCTATACTAAAGGACTTCACTGATAGGGTTACGTGTGTTATAATGTCCCAGTTGACCTATACTAAAGGACTTCACTGATAGTGTTATGTGTGTTATAATGTCCCAGTTGAACTATACTAAAGGACTTCACTTATAGGGTTATGTGTGTTATAATGTCCCAGTTGACCTATACTAAAGGGCTTCACTGATAGTGTTATGTGTGTTATAATGTCCCAGTTGACCTATACTAAAGGGCTTCACTGATAGTGTTATGTGTTATAATGTCCCAGTTGACCTATACTAAAGGGCTTCACTGATAGTGTTATGTGTGTTATAATGTCCCAGTTGACCTATACTAAAGGACTTCACTGATAGTGTTATGTGTTATAATGTCCCAGTTGACCTATACTAAAGGACTTCACTGATAGGGTTATGTGTGTTATAATGTCCCAGTTGACCTATACTTAAGGGCTTCACTGATAGTGTTATGTGTGTTGCAATGACCCAGTTGACCTATACTAAAGGGCTTCACCGATAGTGTTATGTGTGTTATAATGTCCCAGTTGACCTATACTAAAGGGCTTCACTGATAGTGTTATGTGTTATAATGTCCCAGTTGACCTATACTAAAGGACTACACTGAAAGCGTTATGTGTGTTATAATGTCCCAGTTGACCTATACTAAAAGGCTCCACTGATAGGCTTATGTGTGTTATAATGTCCCAGTTGACCTATACTAAAAGGCTCCACTGATAGGGTTATGTGTGTTATAATGTCCCAGTTGACCTATACTAAAGGACTTCTCTGATAGGGTTATGTGTGTTATAATGTCCCAGTTGAACTATACTAAAGGACTTCACTTATAGGGTTATGTGTGTTATAATGTCCCAGTTGACCTATACTAAAGGGCTTCACTGATAGTGTTATGTGTGTTATAATGTCCCCGTTGACCTATACTAAAGGGCTTCACTGATAGTGTTATGTGTGTTATAATGTCCCAGTTGAACTATACTAAAGGACTTCACTTATAGGGTTATGTGTGTTATAATGTCCCAGTTGACCTATACTAAAGGGCTTCACTGATAGTGTTATGTGTGTTATAATGTCCCCGTTGACCTATACTAAAGGGCTTCACTGATAGTGTTATGTGTGTTATAATGTCCCAGTTGACCTATACTAAAGGACTTCACTGATAGGGTTATGTGTGTTATAATGTCCCAGTTGACCTATACTTAAGGGCTTCACTGATAGTGTTATGTGTGTTGTAATGACCCAGTTGACCTATACTAAAGGGCTTCACCGATAGTGTTATGTGAGTTATAATGTCCCAGTTGTCCTATACTAAAGGGCTTCACTGATAGTGTTATATGTTATAATGTCCTAGTTGACCTATACTAAAGGGCTTCACTGATAGTGTTATATGTTATAATGTCCTAGTTGACCTATACTAAAGGGCATCACTGATAGGGTTATGTGTGTTATAATGTCCCAGTTGACCTATACTTAAGGGCTTCACTGATAGGGTTATGTGTGTTATAATGTCCCAGTTGACCTATACTAAAGGACTTCACTGATAGGGTTATGTGTGTTATAATGTCCCAGTTGACCTATACTAAAGGGCTCCATTGATAGTGTTATGTGTGTTATAATGTCCCAGTTGACCTATACTAAAGGACTTCACTGATAGGGTTATGTGTGTTATAATGTCCCAGTTGACCTATACTAAAGGACTTCACTGATAGGGTTATGTGTGTTATAATGTCCCAGTTGACCTATACTAAAGGACTTCACTGATAGGGTTACGTGTGTTATAATGTCCCAGTTGACCTATACTAAAGGACTTCACTGATAGTGTTATGTGTGTTATAATGTCCCAGTTGAACTATACTAAAGGACTTCACTTATAGGGTTATGTGTGTTATAATGTCCCAGTTGACCTATACTAAAGGGCTTCACTGATAGTGTTATGTGTGTTATAATGTCCCAGTTGACCTATACTAAAGGGCTTCACTGATAGTGTTATGTGTTATAATGTCCCAGTTGACCTATACTAAAGGGCTTCACTGATAGTGTTATGTGTGTTATAATGTCCCAGTTGACCTATACTAAAGGACTTCACTGATAGGGTTATGTGTGTTATAATGTCCCAGTTGACCTATACTAAAGGGCTTCACTGATAGTGTTATGTGTTATAATGTCCCAGTTGACCTATACTAAAGGACTTCACTGATAGGGTTATGTGTGTTATAATGTCCCAGTTGACCTATACTTAAGGGCTTCACTGATAGTGTTATGTGTGTTGCAATGACTCAGTTGACCTATACTAAAGGGCTTCACCGATAGTGTTATGTGTGTTATAATGTCCCAGTTGACCTATACTAAAGGGCTTCACTGATAGTGTTATGTGTTATAATGTCCTAGTTGACCTATACTAAAGGGCTTCACTGATAGTGTTATGTGTGTTATAATGTCCCAGTTGACCTATACTAAAAGACTTCACTGATAGGGTTATGTGTGTTATAATGTCCCAGTTGACCTATACTAAAGGACTACACTGAAAGTGTTATTTGTGTTATAATGTCCCAGTTGACCTATACTAAAAGGCTCCACTGATAGGCTTATGTGTGTTATAATGTCCCAGTTGACCTATACTAAAAGGCTCCACTGATAGGGTTATGTGTGTTATAATGTCCCGGTTGACCTATACTAAAGGACTTCACTGATAGGGTTATGTGTGTTATAATGTCCCAGTTGAACTATACTAAAGGACTTCACTTATAGGGTTATGTGTGTTATAATGTCCCAGTTGACCTATACTAAAGGGCTTCACTGATAGTGTTATGTGTGTTATAATGTCCCCGTTGACCTATACTAAAGGGCTTCACTGATAGTGTTATGTGTGTTATAATGTCCCAGTTGAACTATACTAAAGGACTTCACTTATAGGGTTATGTGTGTTATAATGTCCCAGTTGACCTATACTAAAGGGCTTCACTGATAGTGTTATGTGTGTTATAATGTTCCCGTTGACCTATACTAAAGGGCTTCACTGATAGTGTTATGTGTGTTATAATGTCCCAGTTGACCTATACTAAAGGACTTCACTGATAGTGTTATGTGTGTTATAATGTCCCAGTTGACCTATACTAAAGGGCTTCACTGATAGTGTTATGTGTGTTATAATGTCCCAGTTGACCTATACTAAAGGACTTCACTGATAGTGTTATGCGTGTTATAATGTCCCAGTTGACCTATACTAAAGGACTTCACTGATAGGGTTATGTGTGTTATAATGTCCCAGTTGACCTATACTAAAGGGCTCCATTGATAGTGTTATGTGTGTTATAATGTCCCAGTTGACCTATACTAAAGGACTTCACTGATAGGGTTATGTGTGTTATAATGTAACAGTTGACCTATACTAAAGGACTTCACTGATAGGGTTATGTGTGTTATAATGTCCCAGTTGACCTATACTAAAGGACTTCACTGATAGGGTTACGTGTGTTATAATGTCCCAGTTGACCTATACTAAAGGACTTCACTGATAGTGTTATGTGTGTTATAATGTCCCAGTTGAACTATACTAAAGGACTTCACTTATAGGGTTATGTGTGTTATAATGTCCCAGTTGACCTATACTAAAGGGCTTCACTGATAGTGTTATGTGTGTTATAATGTCCCAGTTGACCTATACTAAAGGGCTTCACTGATAGTGTTATGTGTTATAATGTCCCAGTTGACCTATACTAAAGGGCTTCACTGATAGTGTTATGTGTGTTATAATGTCCCAGTTGACCTATACGAAAGGGCTCCACTGATAGTGTTATGTGTGTTATAATGTCCCAGTTGACCTATACTAAAAGGCTCCACTGATAGGGTTATGTGTGTTATAATGTCCCAGTTGACCTATACTAAAGGACTTCACTGATAGGGTTATGTGTGTTATAATGTCCCAGTTGACCTATACTAAAGGGCTTCACTGATAGTGTTATGTGTTATAATGTCCCAGTTGACCTATACTAAAGGGCTTCACTGATAGTGTTATGTGTGTTACAATGTCCCAGTTGACCTATACTAAAAGACTTCACTGATAGGCTTATGTGTGTTATAATGTCCCAGTTGACCTATACTAAAGGGCTTCACTGATAGTGTTATGTGTTATAATGTCCCAGTTGACCTATACTAAAGGGCTTCACCGATAGTGTTATGCTGTTATAATGTCCCAGTTGACCTATACTAAAGGGCTTCACTGATAGTGTTATGTGTGTTGTAATGACCCAGTTGACCTATACTAAAGGGCTTCACCGATAGTGTTATGTGTGTTATAATGTCCCAGTTGACCTATACTAAAGGGCTTCACTGATAGTGTTATATGTTATAATGTCCTAGTTGACCTATACTAAAGGGCTTCACTGATAGTGTTATGTGTGTTATAATGTCCCAGTTGACTTATACTAAAAGACTTCACTGATAGGGTTATGTGTGTTATAATGTCCCAGTTGACCTATACTAAAGGACTTCACTGATAGGGTTATGTGTGTTATAATGTCCCAGTTGAACTATACTAAAAGACTTCACTGATAGGGTTATGTGTGTTATAATATCCCAGTTGAACTATACTAAAGGGCTTCACTGATAGTGTTATGTGTGTTATAATGTCCCAGTTGACCTATACTAAAGGGCTTCACTGATAGTGTTATGTGTGTTATAATGTCCCCGTTGACCTATACTAAAGGGCTTCACTGATAGTGTTATGTGTGTTATAATGTCCCAGTTGAACTATACTAAAGGACTTCACTTATAGGGTTATGTGTGTTATAATGTCCCAGTTGACCTATACTAAAGGGCTTCACTGATAGTGTTATGTGTGTTATAATGTCCCCGTTGACCTATACTAAAGGGCTTCACTGATAGTGTTATGTGTGTTATAATGTCCCAGTTGACCTATACTAAAGGACTTCACTGATAGGGTTATGTGTGTTATAATGTCCCAGTTGACCTATACTTAAGGGCTTCACTGATAGTGTTATGTGTGTTGTAATGACCCAGTTGACCTATACTAAAGGGCTTCACCGATAGTGTTATGTGAGTTATAATGTCCCAGTTGTCCTATACTAAAGGGCTTCACTGATAGTGTTATATGTTATAATGTCCTAGTTGACCTATACTAAAGGGCTTCACTGATAGTGTTATATGTTATAATGTCCTAGTTGACCTATACTAAAGGGCATCACTGATAGGGTTATGTGTGTTATAATGTCCCAGTTGACCTATACTTAAGGGCTTCACTGATAGGGTTATGTGTGTTATAATGTCCCAGTTGACCTATACTAAAGGACTTCACTGATAGGGTTATGTGTGTTATAATGTCCCAGTTGACCTATACTAAAGGGCTCCATTGATAGTGTTATGTGTGTTATAATGTCCCAGTTGACCTATACTAAAGGACTTCACTGATAGGGTTATGTGTGTTATAATGTCCCAGTTGACCTATACTAAAGGACTTCACTGATAGGGTTATGTGTGTTATAATGTCCCAGTTGACCTATACTAAAGGACTTCACTGATAGGGTTACGTGTGTTATAATGTCCCAGTTGACCTATACTAAAGGACTTCACTGATAGTGTTATGTGTGTTATAATGTCCCAGTTGAACTATACTAAAGGACTTCACTTATAGGGTTATGTGTGTTATAATGTCCCAGTTGACCTATACTAAAGGGCTTCACTGATAGTGTTATGTGTGTTATAATGTCCCAGTTGACCTATACTAAAGGGCTTCACTGATAGTGTTATGTGTTATAATGTCCCAGTTGACCTATACTAAAGGGCTTCACTGATAGTGTTATGTGTGTTATAATGTCCCAGTTGACCTATACTAAAGGACTTCACTGATAGGGTTATGTGTGTTATAATGTCCCAGTTGACCTATACTAAAGGGCTTCACTGATAGTGTTATGTGTTATAATGTCCCAGTTGACCTATACTAAAGGACTTCACTGATAGGGTTATGTGTGTTATAATGTCCCAGTTGACCTATACTTAAGGGCTTCACTGATAGTGTTATGTGTGTTGCAATGACTCAGTTGACCTATACTAAAGGGCTTCACCGATAGTGTTATGTGTGTTATAATGTCCCAGTTGACCTATACTAAAGGGCTTCACTGATAGTGTTATGTGTTATAATGTCCTAGTTGACCTATACTAAAGGGCTTCACTGATAGTGTTATGTGTGTTATAATGTCCCAGTTGACCTATACTAAAAGACTTCACTGATAGGGTTATGTGTGTTATAATGTCCCAGTTGACCTATACTAAAGGACTACACTGAAAGTGTTATGTGTGTTATAATGTCCCAGTTGACCTATACTAAAAGGCTCCACTGATAGGCTTATGTGTGTTATAATGTCCCAGTTGACCTATACTAAAAGGCTCCACTGATAGGGTTATGTGTGTTATAATGTCCCAGTTGACCTATACTAAAGGACTTCACTGATAGGGTTATGTGTGTTATAATGTCCCAGTTGAACTATACTAAAGGACTTCACTTATAGGGTTATGTGTGTTATAATGTCCCAGTTGACCTATACTAAAGGGCTTCACTGATAGTGTTATGTGTGTTATAATGTCCCCGTTGACCTATACTAAAGGGCTTCACTGATAGTGTTATGTGTGTTATAATGTCCCAGTTGAACTATACTAAAGGACTTCACTTATAGGGTTATGTGTGTTATAATGTCCCAGTTGACCTATACTAAAGGGCTTCACTGATAGTGTTATGTGTGTTATAATGTTCCCGTTGACCTATACTAAAGGGCTTCACTGATAGTGTTATGTGTGTTATAATGTCCCAGTTGACCTATACTAAAGGACTTCACTGATAGTGTTATGTGTGTTATAATGTCCCAGTTGACCTATACTAAAGGGCTTCACTGATAGTGTTATGTGTGTTATAATGTCCCAGTTGACCTATACTAAAGGACTTCACTGATAGTGTTATGCGTGTTATAATGTCCCAGTTGCCCTATACTAAAGGGCTTCACTGATAGTGTTATGTGTGTTATAATGTCCCAGTTGACCTATACTAAAGGGCTTCACTGATAGTGTTATGTGTTATAATGTCCCAGTTGACCTATACTAAAGGGCTTCACTGATAGTGTTATGTGTGTTATAATGTCCCAGTTGACCTATACGAAAGGGCTCCACTGATAGTGTTATGTGTGTTATAATGTCCCAGTTGACCTATACTAAAAGGCTCCACTGATAGGGTTATGTGTGTTATAATGTCCCAGTTGACCTATACTAAAGGACTTCACTGATAGGGTTATGTGTGTTATAATGTCCCAGTTGACCTATACTAAAGGGCTTCACTGATAGTGTTATGTGTTATAATGTCCCAGTTGACCTATACTAAAGGGCTTCACTGATAGTGTTATGTGTGTTACAATGTCCCAGTTGATCTATACTAAAAGACTTCACTGATAGGCTTATGTGTGTTATAATGTCCCAGTTGACCTATACTAAATGGCTTCACTGATAGTGTTATGTGTTATAATGTCCCAGTTGACCTATACTAAAGGGCTTCACCGATAGTGTTATGCTGTTATAATGTCCCAGTTGACCTATACTAAAGGGCTTCACTGATAGTGTTATGTGTGTTGTAATGACCCAGTTGACCTATACTAAAGGGCTTCACCGATAGTGTTATGTGTGTTATAATGTCCCAGTTGACCTATACTAAAGGGCTTCACTGATAGTGTTATATGTTATAATGTCCTAGTTGACCTATACTAAAGGGCTTCACTGATAGTGTTATGTGTGTTATAATGTCCCAGTTGACTTATACTAAAAGACTTCACTGATAGGGTTATGTGTGTTATAATGTCCCAGTTGACCTATACTAAAGGACTTCACTGATAGGGTTATGTGTGTTATAATGTCCCAGTTGACCTATACTAAAGGACTTCACTGATAGTGTTATGTGTGTTATAATGTCCCAGTTGAACTATACTAAAAGACTTCACTGATAGGGTTATGTGTGTTATAATATCCCAGTTGAACTATACTAAAGGGCTTCACTGATAGTGTTATGTGTGTTATAATTTCCCAGTTGACCTATACTAACGGGCTTCACTGATAGTGTTATGTGTGTTATAATGTCCCAGTTGACCTATTCTAATGGATTTAACTGATAGTGTCATGTGTGTTATAATGTTTCAGTTGACCTATACTAAAGGACTTCACTGATAGGGTTATGTGTTATAATGTCCCAGTTGACCTATACTAAAGGGCTTAACTGATAGGCTTATGTGTTATAATGTCCCAGTTGACCTATACTAAAGGGCTTCACTGATAGTGTTATGTGTGTTATAATGTCCCAGTTGACCTATACTAAAGGGCTTCACTGATAGGGTTATGTGTTATAATGTCCCAGTTGACTTATACTAAAGGACTTCACTGATAGTGTTATGTGTTATAATGTCCCAGTTGACCTATACTAAAGGGCTTCACTGATAGTGTTATGTGTGTTATAATGTCCCAGATGACCTATACTGATGGATTTCACTGATAGTGTCATGTGTGTTATAATGTCCCATTTGACCTATACTAAAGGACTTCACTGATAGTGTTATGTGTTATAATGACCCAGTTGACCTATACTAAATGGCTTCACTGATAGTGTTATGTGTGTTATAATGTCCCAGTTGACCTATACTAAAGGACTTCACTGATAGGGTTATGTGTGTTATAATTTCCCAGTTGACCTATACTAAAAGGCTCCACTGATAGGCTTATGTGTGTTATAATGTCCCAGTTGACCTATACTAAAAGGCTCCACTGATAGGGTTATGTGTGTTATAATGTCCCAGTTGACCTATACTAAAGGACTTCACTGATAGGGTTATGTGTGTTATAATTTCCCAGTTGACCTATACTAAAAGGCTCCACTGATAGGCTTATGTGTGTTATAATGTCCCAGTTGACTTATACTAAAGGGCTTAACTGATAGTGTTATGTGTGTTATAATTTCCCAGTTGACCTATACTAAAAGGCTCCACTGATAGGGTTATGTGTGTTATAATTTCCCAGTTGACCTATACTAAAGGAGTTCACTGATAGGGTTATGTGTGTTATAATGTCCCAGTTGACCTATACTATAGGGCTCCATTGATAGTGTTATGTGTGTTATAACGTCCCAGTTGACCTATACTAAAGGACTTCACTGATAGGGTTATGTGTGTCATAATGTCCCAGTTGACCTATACTAAAGGACTTCACTGATAGTGTTATGTGTGTTATAATGTCCCAGTTGACCTATACTTAAGGGCTTCACTGATAGTGTTATGTGTGTTATAATGTCCCAGTTGACCTATACTAAAGGACTTCACTGATAGGGTTATGTGTGTTATAATGTCCCAGTTGACCTATACTAAAGGGCTCCATTGATAGTGTTATGTGTGTTATAATGTCCCAGTTGACCTATACTAAAGGACTTCACTGATAGTGTTATGTGTTATAATGTCCCAGTTGACCTATACTAAAGGACTTCACTGATAGGGTTATGTGTGTTATAATGTCCCAGTCGACCTATACTAAAGGGCTCCATTGATAGTGTTATGTGTGTTATAATGTCCCAGTTGACCTATACTAAAGGACTTCACTGATAGGGTTATGTGTGTTATAATGTCCCAGTTGACCTATACTAAAGGACTTCACTGATAGTGTTATGTGTGTTATAACGTCCCAGTTGACCTATACTAAAGGACTTCACTGATAGGGTTATGTGTGTTATAATGTCCCAGTTGACCTATAATAAAAGGCTCCACTGATAGGGTTATGTGTGTTATAATGTCCCAGTTGACCTATACTAAAGGACTTCACTGATAGGGTTATGTGTGTTATAATGTCCCAGTTGACCTATACTAAAGGGCTCCATTGATAGTGTTATGTGTGTTATAATGTCCCAGTTGACCTATACTAAAGGACTTCACTGATAGGGTTATGTGTGTTATAATGTCCCAGTTGACCTATACTAAAGGACTTCACTGATAGGGTTATGTGTGTTATAATGTCCCAGTTGACCTATACTAAAGGGCTTCACTGATAGTGTTATGTGTTATAATGTCCCAGTTGACCTATACTAAAGTGCTTCACTGATAGTGTTATGTGTGTTATAATGTCCCAGTTGACCTATACTAAAAGACTTCACTGATAGGGTTATGTGTGTTATAATGTCCCAGTTGACCTATACTAAAGGGCTTCACTGATAGTGTTATGTGTTATAATGTCCCAGTTGACCTATACTAAAGGGCTTCAACGATAGTGTTATGTGTGTTATAATGTCCCAGTTGACCTATACTAAAGGGCTTCACCGATAGTGTTATGTGTGTTATAATGTCCCAGTTGACCTATACTAAAGGGCTTCACTGATAGTGTTATATGTTATAATGTCCTAGTTGACCTATACTAAAGGGCTTCACTGATAGTGTTATGTGTGTTATAATGTCCCAGTTGACCTATACTAAAAGACTTCACTGATAGGGTTATGTGTGTTATAATGTCCCAGTTGACCTATACTAAAGGACTTCACTGATAGGGTTATGTGTGTTATAATGTCCCAGTCGACCTATACTAAAGGACTTCACTGATAGTGTTATGTGTGTTATAATGTCCCAGTTGAACTATACTAAAAGACTTCACTGATAGGGTTATGTGTGTTATAATATCCCAGTTGAACTATACTAAAGGGCTTCACTGATAGTGTTATGTGTGTTATAATTTCCCAGTTGACCTATACTAACGGGCTTCACTGATAGTGTTATGTGTGTTATAATGTCCCAGTTGACCTATACTAATGGATTTAACTGATAGTGTCATGTGTGTTATAATGTTTCAGTTGACCTATACTAAAGGACTTCACTGATAGTGTTATGCGTGTTATAATGTCCCAGTTGACCTATACTAAAAGGCTCCACTGATAGGGTTATGTGTGTTATAATGTCCCAGTTGACCTATACTAAAGGACTTCACTGATAGTGTTATGCGTGTTATAATGTCCCAGTTGACCTATACTAAAAGGCTCCACTGATAGGGTTATGTGTGTTATAATGTCCCAGTTGACCTATACTAAAGGGCTCCACTGATAGTGTTATGTGTGTTATAATGTCCCAGTTGACCTATACTAAAAGGCTCCACTGATAGGGTTATGTGTGTTATAATGTCCCAGTTGACCTATACTAAAGGGCTCCACTGATAGTGTTATGTGTTATAATGTCCCAGTTGACCTATACTAAAGGGCTTCACTGATAGTGTTATGTGTGTTACAATGTCCCAGTTGACTTATACTAAAAGACTTCACTGATAGGCTTATGTGTGTTATAATGTCCCAGTTGACCTATACTAAAGGGCTTCACTGATAGTGTTATATGTTATAATGTCCCAGTTGACCTATACTAAATGGCTTCACCGATAGTGTTATGTGTGTTATAATGTCCCAGTTGACCTATACTAAAGGGCTCCATTGATAGTGTTTTGTGTGTTATAATGTCCCAGTTGACCTATACTAAAGGACTTCACTGATAGTGTTATGTGTTATAATGTCCCAGTTGACCTATACTAAAGGACTTCACTGATAGGGTTATGTGTGTTATAATGTCCCAGTTGACCTATACTAAAGGGGTCCATTGATAGTGTTATGTGTGTTATAATGTCCCAGTTGACCTATACTAAAGGACTTCACTGATAGGGTTATGTGTGTTATAATGTCCCAGTTGACCTATACTAAAGGACTTCACTGATAGTGTTATGTGTGTTATAATGTCCCAGTTGACCTATACTAAAGGACTTCACTGATAGGGTTATGTGTGTTATAATGTCCCAGTTGACCTATAATAAAAGGCTCCACTGATAGGGTTATGTGTGTTATAATGTCCCAGTTGACCTATACTAAAGGACTTCACTGATAGGGTTATGTGTGTTATAATGTCCCAGTTGACCTATACTAAAGGGCTCCATTGATAGTGTTATGTGTGTTATAATGTCCCAGTTGACCTATACTAAAGGACTTCACTGATAGGGTTATGTGTGTTATAATGTCCCAGTTGACCTATACTAAAGGACTTCACTGATAGGGTTATGTGTGTTATAATGTCCCAGTTGACCTATACTAAAGGGCTTCACTGATAGTGTTATGTGTTATAATGTCCCAGTTGACCTATACTAAAGTGATTCACTGATAGTGTTATGTGTGTTATAATGTCCCAGTTGACCTATACTAAAAGACTTCACTGATAGGGTTATGTGTGTTATAATGTCCCAGTTGACCTATACTAAAGGGCTTCACTGATAGTGTTATGTGTTATAATGTCCCAGTTGACCTATACTAAAGGGCTTCACCGATAGTGTTATGTGTGTTATAATGTCCCAGTTGACCTATACTAAAGGGCTTCACCGATAGTGTTATGTGTGTTATAATGTCCCAGTTGACCTATACTAAAGGGCTTCACTGATAGTGTTATATGTTATAATGTCCTAGTTGACCTATACTAAAGGGCTTCACTGATAGTGTTATGTGTGTTATAATGTCCCAGTTGACCTATACTAAAAGACTTCACTGATAGGGTTATGTGTGTTATAATGTCCCAGTTGACCTATACTAAAGGACTTCACTGATAGGGTTATGTGTGTTATAATGTCCCAGTCGACCTATACTAAAGGACTTCACTGATAGTGTTATGTGTGTTATAATGTCCCAGTTGAACTATACTAAAAGACTTCACTGATAGGGTTATGTGTGTTATAATATCCCAGTTGAACTATACTAAAGGGCTTCACTGATAGTGTTATGTGTGTTATAATTTCCCAGTTGCCCTATACTAACGGGCTTCACTGATAGTGTTATGTGTGTTATAATGTCCCAGTTGACCTATACTAATGGATTTAACTGATAGTGTCATGTGTGTTATAATGTTTCAGTTGACCTATACTAAAGGACTTCACTGATAGGGTTATGTGTTATAATGTCCCAGTTGACCTATACTAAAGGGCTTAACTGATAGCCTTATGTGTTATAATGTCCCAGTTGACCTATACTAAAGGGCTTCACTGATAGTGTTATGTGTGTTATAATGTCCCAGTTGACCTATACTAAAGGACTTCACTGATAGTGTTATGCGTGTTATAATGTCCCAGTTGACCTATACTAAAAGGCTCCACTGATAGGGTTATGTGTGTTATAATGTCCCAGTTGACCTATACTAAAGGGCTCCACTGATAGTGTTATGTGTGTTATAATGTCCCAGTTGACCTATACTAAAAGGCTCCACTGATAGGGTTATGTGTGTTATAATGTCGCAGTTGACCTATACTAAAGGGCTCCACTGATAGTGTTATGTGTTATAATGTCCCAGTTGACCTATACTAAAGGGCTTCACTGATAGTGTTATGTGTGTTACAATGTCCCAGTTGACTTATACTAAAAGACTTCACTGATAGGCTTATGTGTGTTATAATGTCCCAGTTGACCTATACTAAAGGGCTTCACTGATAGTGTTATATGTTATAATGTCCCAGTTGACCTATACTAAAGGGCTTCACCGATAGTGTTATGTGTGTTATAATGTCCCAGTTGACCTATACTAAAGGGCTTCACTGATAGTGTTATGTGTGTTGTAATGACCCAGTTGACCTATACTAAAGGGCTTCACCGATAGTGTTATGTGTGTTATAATGTCCCAGTTGACCTATACTAAAGAGCTTCACTGATAGTGTTATATGTTATAATGTCCTAGTTGACCTATACTAAAGGGCTTCACTGATAGTGTTATGTGTGTTATAATGTCCCAGTTGACTTATACTAAAAACTTCACTGATAGGGTTATGTGTGTTATAATGTCCCAGTTGACCTATACTAAAGGACTTCACTGATAGGGTTATGTGTGTTATAATGTCCCAGTTGACCTATACTAAAGGACTTCACTGATAGTGTTATGTGTGTTATAATGTCCCAGTTGAACTATACTAAAAGACTTCACTGATAGGGTTATGTGTGTTATAATATCCCAGTTGAACTATACTAAAGGGCTTCACTGATAGTGTTATGTGTGTTATAATGTCCCAGTTGACCTATACTAATGGATTTAACTGATAGTGTCATGTGTGTTATAATGTTTCAGTTGACCTATACTAAAGGACTTCACTGATAGGGTTATGTGTTATAATGTCCCAGTTGACCTATACTAAAGGTCTTAACTGATAGGCTTATGTGTTATAATGTCCCAGTTGACCTACACTAAAGGGCTTCACTGATAGTGTTATGTGTTATAATGACCCAGTTGACCTATACTAAAGGGCTTCACTGATAGGGTTATGTGTTATAATGTCCCAGTTGACTTATACTAAAGGACTTCACTGATAGGGTTATGTGTGTTATAATGTCCCAGTTGACCTATACTAAAGGGCTTCACTGATAGTGTTATGTGTGTTATAATGTCCCAGTTGACCTATACTGATGGATTTCACTGATAGTGTCATGTGTGTTATAATGTCCCAGTTGACCTATACTAAAGGACTTCACTGATAGTGTTATGTGTTATAATGACCCAGTTGACCTATACTAAATGGCTTCACTGATAGTGTTATGTGTGTTATAATGTCCCAGTTGACCTATACTAAAGGACTTCACTGATAGGGTTATGTGTGTTATAATTTCCCAGTTGACCTATACTAAAAGGCTCCACTGATAGGCTTATGTGTGTTATAATGTCCCAGTTGACCTATACTAAAAGGCTCCACTGAGAGGGTTATGTGTGTTATAATGTCCCAGTTGACCTATACTAAAGGACTTCACTGATAGGGTTATGTGTGTTATAATTTCCCAGTTGACCTATACTAAAGGACTTCACTGATAGGGTTATGTGTGTTATAATGTCCCAGTTGACCTATACTAAAGGAGTTCACTGATAGGGTTATGTGTGTTATAATTTCCCAGTTGACCTATACTAAAGGACTTCACTGATAGGGTTATGTGTGTTATAATTTCCCAGTTGACCTATACTAAAGGACTTCACTGATAGGGTTATGTGTGTTATAATTTCCCAGTTGACCTATACTAAAGGAGTTCACTGATAGGGTTATGTGTGTTATAATGTCCCAGTTGACCTATACTAAAGGACTTCACTGATAGTGTTATGTGTGTTATAATGTCCCAGTTGACCTATACTTAAGGGCTTCACTGATAGTGTTATGTGTGTTATAATGTCCCAGTTGACCTATACTAAAGGACTTCACTGATAGGGTTATGTGTGTTATAATGTCCCAGTTGACCTATACTAAAGGGCTCCATTGATAGTGTTATGTGTGTTATAATGTCCCAGTTGACCTATACTAAAGGACTTCACTGATAGGGTTATGTGTGTTATAATGTCCCAGTTGACCTATACTAAAGGACTTCACTGATAGGGTTATGTGTGTTATAATGTCCCAGTTGACCTATACTAAAAGGCTCCACTGATAGGGTTATGTGTGTTATAATGTCCCAGTTGACCTATACTAAAGGACTTCACTGATAGGGTTATGTGTGTTATAATGTCCCAGTTGACCTATACTAAAGGGCTCCATTGATAGTGTTATGTGTGTTATAATGTCCCAGTTGACCTATACTAAAGGACTTCACTGATAGTGTTATGTGTGTTATAATGTCCCAGTTGACCTATACTAAAGGACTTCACTGATAGGGTTATGTGTGTTATAATGTCCCAGTTGACCTATACTAAAGGGCTCCATTGATAGTGTTATGTGTGTTATAATGTCCCAGTTGACCTATACTAAAGGACTTCACTGATAGGGTTATGTGTGTTATAATGTCCCAGTTGACCTATACTAAAGGACTTCACTGATAGGGTTATGTGTGTTATAATGTCCCAGTTGACCTATACTAAAGGGCTTCACTGATAGTGTTATGTGTTATAATGTCCCAGTTGACCTATACTAAAGTGATTCACTGATAGTGTTATGTGTGTTATAATGTCCCAGTTGACCTATACTAAAAGACTTCACTGATAGGGTTATGTGTGTTATAATGTCCCAGTTGACCTATACTAAAGGGCTTCACTGATAGTGTTATGTGTTATAATGTCCCAGTTGACCTATACTAAAGGGCTTCACCGATAGTGTTATGTGTGTTATAATGTCCCAGTTGACCTATACTAAAGGGCTTCACCGATAGTGTTATGTGTGTTATAATGTCCCAGTTGACCTATACTAAAGGGCTTCACTGATAGTGTTATATGTTATAATGTCCTAGTTGACCTATACTAAAGGGCTTCACTGATAGTGTTATGTGTGTTATAATGTCCCAGTTGACCTATACTAAAAGACTTCACTGATAGGGTTATGTGTGTTATAATGTCCCAGTTGACCTATACTAAAGGACTTCACTGATAGGGTTATGTGTGTTATAATGTCCCAGTCGACCTATACTAAAGGACTTCACTGATAGTGTTATGTGTGTTATAATGTCCCAGTTGAACTATACTAAAAGACTTCACTGATAGGGTTATGTGTGTTATAATATCCCAGTTGAACTATACTAAAGGGCTTCACTGATAGTGTTATGTGTGTTATAATTTCCCAGTTGCCCTATACTAACGGGCTTCACTGATAGTGTTATGTGTGTTATAATGTCCCAGTTGACCTATACTAATGGATTTAACTGATAGTGTCATGTGTGTTATAATGTTTCAGTTGACCTATACTAAAGGACTTCACTGATAGGGTTATGTGTTATAATGTCCCAGTTGACCTATACTAAAGGGCTTAACTGATAGCCTTATGTGTTATAATGTCCCAGTTGACCTAATCTAAAGGGCTTCACTGATAGTGTTATGTGTGTTATAATGTCCCAGTTGACCTATACTAAAGGACTTCACTGATAGTGTTATGCGTGTTATAATGTCCCAGTTGACCTATACTAAAAGGCTCCACTGATAGGGTTATGTGTGTTATAATGTCCCAGTTGACCTATACTAAAGGGCTCCACTGATAGTGTTATGTGTGTTATAATGTCCCAGTTGACCTATACTAAAAGGCTCCACTGATAGGGTTATGTGTGTTATAATGTCCCAGTTGACCTATACTAAAGGGCTCCACTGATAGTGTTATGTGTTATAATGTCCCAGTTGACCTATACTAAAGGGCTTCACTGATAGTGTTATGTGTGTTACAATGTCCCAGTTGACTTATACTAAAAGACTTCACTGATAGGCTTATGTGTGTTATAATGTCCCAGTTGACCTATACTAAAGGGCTTCACTGATAGTGTTATATGTTATAATGTCCCAGTTGACCTATACTAAAGGGCTTCACCGATAGTGTTATGTGTGTTATAATGTCCCAGTTGACCTATACTAAAGGGCTTCACTGATAGTGTTATGTGTGTTGTAATGACCCAGTTGACCTATACTAAAGGGCTTCACCGATAGTGTTATGTGTGTTATAATGTCCCAGTTGACCTATACTAAAGAGCTTCACTGATAGTGTTATATGTTATAATGTCCTAGTTGACCTATACTAAAGGGCTTCACTGATAGTGTTATGTGTGTTATAATGTCCCAGTTGACTTATACTAAAAACTTCACTGATAGGGTTATGTGTGTTATAATGTCCCAGTTGACCTATACTAAAGGACTTCACTGATAGGGTTATGTGTGTTATAATGTCCCAGTTGACTTATACTAAAGGACTTCACTGATAGTGTTATGTGTGTTATAATGTCCCAGTTGAACTATACTAAAAGACTTCACTGATAGGGTTATGTGTGTTATAATATCCCAGTTGAACTATACTAAAGGTCTTCACTGATAGTGTTATGTGTGTTATAATGTCCCAGTTGACCTATACTAATGGATTTAACTGATAGTGTCATGTGTGTTATAATGTTTCAGTTGACCTATACTAAAGGACTTCACTGATAGGGTTATGTGTTATAATGTCCCAGTTGACCTATACTAAAGGTCTTAACTGATAGGCTTATGTGTTATAATGTCCCAGTTGACCTACACTAAAGGGCTTCACTGATAGTGTTATGTGTTATAATGACCCAGTTGACCTATACTAAAGGGCTTCACTGATAGGGTTATGTGTTATAATGTCCCAGTTGACTTATACTAAAGGACTTCACTGATAGGGTTATGTGTGTTATAATGTCCCAGTTGACCTATACTAAAGGGCTTCACTGATAGTGTTATGTGTGTTATAATGTCCCAGTTGACCTATACTGATGGATTTCACTGATAGTGTCATGTGTGTTATAATGTCCCAGTTGACCTATACTAAAGGACTTCACTGATAGTGTTATGTGTTATAATGACCCAGTTGACCTATACTAAATGGCTTCACTGATAGTGTTATGTGTGTTATAATGTCCCAGTTGACCTATACTAAAGGACTTCACTGATAGGGTTATGTGTGTTATAATTTCCCAGTTGACCTATACTAAAAGGCTCCACTGATAGGCTTATGTGTGTTATAATGTCCCAGTTGACCTATACTAAAAGGCTCCACTGAGAGGGTTATGTGTGTTATAATGTCCCAGTTGACCTATACTAAAGGACTTCACTGATAGGGTTATGTGTGTTATAATTTCCCAGTTGACCTATACTAAAGGACTTCACTGATAGGGTTATGTGTGTTATAATGTCCCAGTTGACCTATACTAAAGGAGTTCACTGATAGGGTTATGTGTGTTATAATTTCCCAGTTGACCTATACTAAAGGACTTCACTGATAGGGTTATGTGTGTTATAATTTCCCAGTTGACCTATACTAAAGGACTTCACTGATAGGGTTATGTGTGTTATAATTTCCCAGTTGACCTATACTAAAGGAGTTCACTGATAGGGTTATGTGTGTTATAATGTCCCAGTTGACCTATACTATAGGGCTCCATTGATAGTGTTATGTGTGTTATAACGTCCCAGTTGACCTATACTAAAGGACTTCACTGATAGGGTTATGTGTGTCATAATGTCCCAGTTGACCTATACTAAAGGACTTCACTGATAGTGTTATGTGTGTTATAATGTCCCAGTTGACCTATACTTAAGGGCTTCACTGATAGTGTTATGTGTGTTATAATGTCCCAGTTGACCTATACTAAAGGACTTCACTGATAGGGTTATGTGTGTTATAATGTCCCAGTTGACCTATACTAAAGGGCTCCATTGATAGTGTTATGTGTGTTATAATGTCCCAGTTGACCTATACTAAAGGACTTCACTGATAGGGTTATGTGTGTTATAATGTCCCAGTTGACCTATACTAAAGGACTTCACTGATAGGGTTATGTGTGTTATAATGTCCCAGTTGACCTATACTAAAAGGCTCCACTGATAGGGTTATGTGTGTTATAATGTCCCAGTTGACCTATACTAAAGGACTTCACTGATAGGGTTATGTGTGTTATAATGTCCCAGTTGACCTATACTAAAGGGCTCCATTGATAGTGTTATGTGTGTTATAATGTCCCAGTTGACCTATACTAAAGGACTTCACTGATAGGGTTATGTGTGTTATAATGTCCCAGTTGACCTATACTAAAGGACTTCACTGATAGGGTTATGTGTGTTATAATGTCCCAGTTGACCTATACTAAAGGGCTTCACTGATAGTGTTATGTGTTATAATGTCCCAGTTGACCTATACTAAAAGACTTCACTGATAGGGTTATGTGTGTTATAATGTCCCAGTTGACCTATACTAAAGGACTTCACTGATAGGGTTATGTGTGTTATAATGTCCCAGTCGACCTATACTAAAGGACTTCACTGATAGTGTTATGTGTGTTATAATGTCCCAGTTGAACTATACTAAAAGACTTCACTGATAGGGTTATGTGTGTTATAATATCCCAGTTGAACTATACTAAAGGGCTTCACTGATAGTGTTATGTGTGTTATAATTTCCCAGTTGACCTATACTAACGGGCTTCACTGATAGTGTTATGTGTGTTATAATGTCCCAGTTGACCTATACTAATGGATTTAACTGATAGTGTCATGTGTGTTATAATGTTTCAGTTGACCTATACTAAAGGACTTCACTGATAGGGTTATGTGTTATAATGTCCCAGTTGACCTATACTAAAGGGCTTAACTGATAGGCTTATGTGTTATAATGTCCCAGTTGACCTATACTAAAGGGCTTCACTGATAGTGTTATGTGTGTTATAATGTCCCAGTTGACCTATACTAAAGGACTTCACTGATAGTGTTATGCGTGTTATAATGTCCCAGTTGACCTATACTAAAAGGCTCCACTGATAGGGTTATGTGTGTTATAATGTCCCAGTTGACCTATACTAAAGGGCTCCACTGATAGTGTTATGTGTGTTATAATGTCCCAGTTGACCTATACTAAAAGGCTCCACTGATAGGGTTATGTGTGTTATAATGTCCCAGTTGACCTATACTAAAGGACTTCACTGATAGGGTTATGTGTGTTATAATGTCCCAGTTGACCTATACTAAAGGGCTTCACTGATAGTGTTATGTGTTATAATGTCCCAGTTGACCTATACTAAAGGGCTTCACTGATAGTGTTATGTGTGTTACAATGTCCCAGTTGACCTATACTAAAAGACTTCACTGATAGGCTTATGTGTGTTATAATGTCCCAGTTGACCTATACTAAAGGGCTTCACTGATAGTGTTATGTGTTATAATGTCCCAGTTGACCTATACTAAAGGACTTCACCGATAGTGTTATGTGTGTTATAATGTCCCAGTTGACCTATACTAAAGGGCTTCACTGATAGTGTTATGTGTGTTGTAATGACCCAGTTGACCTATACTAAAGGGCTTCACCGATAGTGTTATGTGTGTTATAATGTACCAGTTGACCTATACTAAAGGGCTTCACTGATAGTGTTATATGTTATAATGTCCTAGTTGACCTATACTAAAGGGCTTCACTGATAGTGTTATGTGTGTTATAATGTCCCAGTTGACTTATACTAAAAGACTTCACTGATAGGGTTATGTGTGTTATAATGTCCCAGTTGACCTATACTAAAGGACTTCACTGATAGGGTTATGTGTGTTATAATGTCCCAGTTGACCTATACTAAAGGACTTCACTGATAGTGTTATGTGTGTTATAATGTCCCAGTTGAACTATACTAAAAGACTTCACTGATAGGGTTATGTGTGTTATAATATCCCAGTTGAACTATACTAAAGGGCTTCACTGATAGTGTTATGTGTGTTATAATTTCCCAGTTGACCTATACTAACGGGCTTCACTGATAGTGTTATGTGTGTTATAATGTCCCAGTTGACCTATACTAATGGATTTAACTGATAGTGTCATGTGTGTTATAATGTTTCAGTTGACCTATACTAAAGGACTTCACTGATAGGGTTATGTGTTATAATGTCCCAGTTGACCTATACTAAAGGGCTTAACTGATAGGCTTATGTGTTATAATGTCCCAGTTGACCTATACTAAAGGGCTTCACTGATAGTGTTATGTGTGTTATAATGTCCCAGTTGACCTATACTAAAGGGCTTCACTGATAGGGTTATGTGTTATAATGTCCCAGTTGACTTATACTAAAGGACTTCACTGATAGTGTTATGTGTTATAATGTCCCAGTTGACCTATACTAAAGGGCTTCACTGATAGTGTTATGTGTGTTATAATGTCCCAGTTGACCTATACTGATGGATTTCACTGATAGTGTCATGTGTGTTATAATGTCCCAGTTGACCTATACTAAAGGACTTCACTGATAGTGTTATGTGTTATAATGTCCCAGTTGACCTATACTAAATGGCTTCACTGATAGTGTTATGTGTGTTATAATGTCCCAGTTGACCTATACTAAAGGACTTCACTGATAGGGTTATGTGTGTTATAATTTACCAGTTGACCTATACTAAAAGGCTCCACTGATAGTGTTATGTGTGTTATAATGTCCCAGTTGACCTATACTAAAGGACTTCACTGATAGGCTTATGTGTGTTATAATGTCTCAGTTGACCTATACTAAAAGGCTCCACTGATAGGGTTATGTGTGTTATAATGTCCCAGTTGACCTATACTAAAGGACTTCACTGATAGGGTTATGTGTGTTATAATTTCCCAGTTGACCTATACTAAAAGGCTCCACTGATAGGCTTATGTGTGTTATAATGTCCCAGTTTACCTATACTAAAAGGCTCCACTGATAGGGTTATGTGTGTTATAATGTCCCAATTGACCTATGCTAAAGGACTTCACTGATAGGGTTATGTGTGTTATAATTTCCCAGTTGACCTATACTAAAGGACTTCACTGATAGGGTTATGTGTGTTATAATGTCCCAGTTGACCTATACTAAAGGAGTTCACTGATAGGGTTATGTGTGTTATAATTTCCCAGTTGACCTATACTAAAGGACTTCACTGATAGGGTTATGTGTGTTATAATTTCCCAGTTGACCTATACTAAAGGACTTCACTGATAGGGTTATGTGTGTTATAATTTCCCAGTTGACCTATACTAAAGGAGTTCACTGATAGGGTTATGTGTGTTATAATGTCCCAGTTGACCTATACTATAGGGCTCCATTGATAGTGTTATGTGTGTTATAACGTCCCAGTTGACCTATACTTAAGGGCTTCACTGATAGTGTTATGTGTGTTATAATGTCCCAGTTGACCTATACTAAAGGACTTCACTGATAGGGTTATGTGTGTTATAATGTCCCAGTTGACCTATACTAAAGGGCTCCATTGATAGTGTTATGTGTGTTATAATGTCCCAGTTGACCTATACTAAAGGACTTCACTGATAGGGTTATGTGTGTTATAATGTCCCAGTTGACCTATACTAAAGGACTTCACTGATAGGGTTATGTGTGTTATAATGTCCCAGTTGACCTATACTAAAAGGCTCCACTGATAGGGTTATGTGTGTTATAATGTCCCAGTTGACCTATACTAAAGGACTTCACTGATAGGGTTATGTGTGTTATAATGTCCCAGTTGACCTATACTAAAGGGCTCCATTGATAGTGTTATGTGTGTTATAATGTCCCAGTTGACCTATACTAAAGGACTTCACTGATAGGGTTATGTGTGTTATAATGTCCCAGTTGACCTATACTAAAGGACTTCACTGATAGGGTTATGTGTGTTATAATGTCCCAGTTGACCTATACTAAAGGGCTTCACTGATAGTGTTATGTGTTATAATGTCCCAGTTGACCTATACTAAAGGGCTTCACTGATAGTGTTATGTGTGTTATAATGTCCCAGTTGACCTATACTAAAAGACTTCACTGATAGGGTTATGTGTGTTATAATGTCCCAGTTGACCTATACTAAAGGGCTTCACTGATAGTGTTATGTGTTATAATGTCCCAGTTGACCTATACTAAAGGGCTTCACCGATAGTGTTATGTGTGTTATAATGTCCCAGTTGACCTATACTAAAGGGCTTCACCGATAGTGTTATGTGTGTTATAATGTCCCAGTTGACCTATACTAAAGGGCTTCACTGATAGTGTTATATGTTATAATGTCCTAGTTGACCTATACTAAAGGGCTTCACTGATAGTGTTATGTGTGTTATAATGTCCCAGTTGACCTATACTAAAAGACTTCACTGATAGGGTTATGTGTGTTATAATGTCCCAGTTGACCTATACTAAAGGACTTCACTCATAGGGTTATGTGTGTTATAATGTCCCAGTCGACCTATACTAAAGGACTTCACTGATAGTGTTATGTGTGTTATAATGTCCCAGTTGAACTATACTAAAAGACTTCACTGATAGGGTTATGTGTGTTATAATATCCCTAGTTGAACTATACTAAAGGGCTTCACTGATAGTGTTATGTGTGTTATAATTTCCCAGTTGACCTATACTAACGGGCTTCACTGATAGTGTTATGTGTGTTATAATGTCCCAGTTGACCTATACTAATGGATTTAACTGATAGTGTCATGTGTGTTATAATGTTTCAGTTGACCTATACTAAAGGACTTCACTGATAGGGTTATGTGTTATAATGTCCCAGTTGACCTATACTAAAGGGCTTCACTGATAGGCTTATGTGTTATAATGTCCCAGTTGACCTATACTAAAGGGCTTCACTGATAGTGTTATGTGTGTTATAATGTCCCAGTTGACCTATACTAAAGGACTTCACTGATAGGGTTATGTGTGTTATAATTTCCCAGTTGACCTATACTAAAAGGCTCCACTGATAGGCCTATGTGTGTTATAATGTCCCAGTTGACCTATACTAAAGGACTTCACTGATAGTGTTATGTGTTATAATGTCCCAGTTGACCTATACTAAAGGGCTTCACTGATAGTGTTATGTGTGTTATAATGTCCCAGTTGACCTATACTGATGGATTTCATTGATAGTGTCATGTGTGTTATAATGTCCCAGTTGACCTATACTAAAGGACTTCACTGATAGTGTTATGTGTTATAATGTCCCAGTTGACCTATACTAAAGGGCTTCACTGATAGTGTTATGTGTGTTATAATGTCCCATTTGACCTATACTAAAGGACTTCACTGATAGGGTTATGTGTGTTATAATTTCCCAGTTGACCTATACTAAAAGGCTCCACTGATAGGGTTATGTGTGTTATAATTTCCCAGTTGACCTATACTTAAGGAGTTCACTGATAGGGTTATGTGTGTTATAATGTCCCAGTTGACCTATACTTAAGGGCTTCACTGATAGTGTTATGTGTGTTATAATGTCCCAGTTGACCTATACTAAAGGACTTCACTGATAGGGTTATGTGTGTTATAATGTCCCAGTTGACCTATACTAAAGGGCTCCATTGATAGTGTTATGTGTGTTATAACGTCCCAGTTGACCTATACTAAAGGACTTCACTGATAGGGTTATGTGTGTTATAATGTCCCAGTTGACCTATACTAAAGGACTTCACTGATAGTGTTATGTGTTATAATGTCTCAGTTGACATATACTAAAGGACTTCACTGATAGGGTTATGTGTGTTATAATGTCCCAGTTGACCTATACTAAAGGACTTCACTGATAGGGTTATGTGTGTTATAATGTCCCAGTTGACCTGTACTAAAGGACTTCACTGATAGGGTTATGTGTGTTATAATGTCCCAGTTGACCTATACTAAAGGACTTCACTGATAGGGTTACGTGTGTTATAATGTCCCAGTTGACCTATACTAAAGGACTTCACTGATAGGGTTATGTGTGTTATAATGTCCCAGTTGACCTATACTAAAGGACTTCACTGATAGGGTTATGTGTGTTATAATGTCCCAGTTGACCTATACTAAAGGACTTCACTGATAGGGTTATGTGTGTTATAATGTCCCAGTTGACCTATACTAAAGGGCTTCACTGATAGTGTCATGTGTTATAATGTCCCAGTTGACCTTATACTAAAAGGCTCCACTGATAGGCTTATGTGGTTTATAATGTCCCAGTTGACCTATACTAAAAGGCTCCACTGATATGGTTATGTGTGTTATAATGTCCCAGTTGACCTATACTAAAGGGCTTCACTGATAGGGTTATGTGTGTTATAATGTCCCAGTTGACCTATACTAAAGGGCTTCACTGATAGTGTCATGTGTTATAATGTCCCAGTTGACCTATACTAAAGGGCTTCACTGATAGTGTTATGTGTGTTATAATGTCCCAGTTGACCTATACTAAAGGACTTCACTGATAGGGTTATGTGTGTTATAATGTCCCAGTTGACCTATACTAAAGGACTTCACTGATAGTGTTATGTGTGTTATAATGTCCCAGTTGAACTATACTAAAGGACTTCACTTATAGGGTTATGTGTGTTATAATGTCCCAGTTGACCTATACTAAAGGGCTTCACTGATAGTGTTATGTGTGTTATAATGTCCCTGTTGACCTATACTAAAGGACTTCACTGATAGTGTTATGTGTGTTATAATGTCCCAGTTGACCTATACTAAAGGGCTTCACTGATAGTGTTATGTGTGTTATAATGTCCCAGTTGACCTATACTAAAGGGCTTCACTGATAGTTTTATGTATGTTATAATGTCCCAGTTGACCTATTCTAAAGGACTTCACTGATAGTGTTATGTGTGTTATAATGTCCCAGTTGACCTATACTAAAGGGCTTCACTGATAGTGTTATGTGTGTTATAATGTCCCAGTTGACCTATACTAAAGGACTTCACTGATAGTGTTATGCGTGTTATAATGTCCCAGTTGACCTTATACTAAAAGGCTCCACTGATAGGCTTATGTGGTTTATAATGTCCCAGTTGACCTATACTAAAAGGCGCCACTGATATGGTTATGTGTGTTATAATGTCCCAGTTGACCTATACTAAAGGGCTTCACTGATAGGGTTATGTGTGTTATAATGTCCCAGTTGACCTATACTAAAGGGCTTCACTGATAGTGTCATGTGTTATAATGTCCCAGTTGACCTATACTAAAGGGCTTCACTGATAGTGTTATGTGTGTTATAATGTCCCAGTTGACCTATACTAAAAGACTTCACTGATAGGGTTATGTGTTATAATGTCCCAGTTGACCTATACTAAAGGACTTCACTGATAGGGTTATGTGTGTTATAATGTCCCAGTTGACCTATACTTAAGGGCTTCACTGATAGTGTTATGTGTGTTGTAATGACCCAGTGGACCTATACTAAAGGGCTTCACCGATAGTGTTATGTGTGTTATAATGTCCCAGTTGACCTATACTAAAGAGCTTCACTGATAGTGTTATATGTTATAATGTCCTAGTTGACCTATACTAAAGGGCTTCACTGATAGTGTTATGTGTGTTATAATGTCCCAGTTGACCTATACTAAAAGACTTCACTGATAGGGTTATGTGTGTTATAATGTCCCAATTGACCTATACTAAAGGACTTCACTGATAGGGTTATGTGTGTTATAATGTCCCAGTTGACCTATACTAAAGGATTTTCACTGATAGGGTTATGTGTGTTATAATGTCCCAGTTGACCTATACTAAAGGGCTCCATTGACAGTGTTATGTGTGTTATAATGTCCCAGTTGACCTATACTAAAGGACTTCACTGATAGGGTTATGTGTGTTATAATGTCCCAGTTGACCTATACTAAAGGACTTCACTGATAGGGTTATGTGTGTTATAATGTCCCAGTTGACCTATACTAAAGGACTTCACTGATAGGGTTACGTGTGTTATAATGTCCCAGTTGACCTATACTAAAGGACTTCACTGATAGTGTTATGTGTGTTATAATGTCCCAGTTGAACTATACTAAAGGACTTCACTTATAGGGTTATGTGTGTTATAATGTCCCAGTTGACCTATACTAAAGGGCTTCACTGATTGTTTTATGTGTGTTATAATGTCCCAGTTGACCTATTCTAAAGGACTTCAGTGATAGTGTTATGTGTGTTATAATGTCCCAGTTGACCTATACTAAAGGGCTTCACTGATAGTGTTATGTGTGTTATAATGTCCCAGTTGACCTATACTAAAGGACTTCACTGATAGTGTTATGTGTGTTATAATGTCCCAGTTGAACTATACTAAAAGACTTCACTGATAGTGTTATGTGGTTTATAATGTCCCAGTTGACCTATACTAAAAGGCTCCACTGATAGGGTTATGTGTGTTATAATGTCCCAGTTGACCTATACTAAAGGGCTTCACTGATAGGGTTATGTGTGTTATAACGTCCTAGTTGACCTATACTAAAGGGCTTCACTGATAGTGTTATGTGTTATAATGTCCCAGTTGACCTATACTAAAGGACTTCACTGATAGGGTTATGTGTGTTATAATGTCCCAGTTGACCTATACTTAAGGGATTCACTGATAGTGTTATGTGTTATAATGTCCCAGTTGACCTATACTAAAGAGCTTCACTGATAGGGTTATGTGTGTTATAACGTCCCAGTTGACCTATACTAAAGGGCTTCACTGATAGTGTTATGTGTTATAATGTCACAGTTGACCTATACTAAAGGACTTCACTGATAGGGTTATGTGTGTTATAATGTCCCAGTTGACCTATACTTAAGGGCTTCACTGATAGTGTTATGGGTGTTGTAATGACCCAGTTGACCTATACTAAAGGGCTTCACCGATAGTGTTATGTGTGTTATAATGTCCCAGTTGACCTATACTAAAGGGCTTCACTGATAGTGTTATATGTTATAATGTCCTAGTTGACCTATACTAAAGGGCTTCACTGATAGTGTTATGTGTGTTATAATGTCCCAGTTGACCTATACTAAAAGACTTCACTGATAGGGTTATGTGTGTTATAATGTCCCAGTTGACCTATACTAAAGGACTTCACTGATAGGGTTACGTGTGTTATAATGTCCCAGTTGACCTATACTAAAGGACTTCACTGATAGGGTTATGTGTTATAATGTCCCAGTTGACCTATACTAAAGGACTTCACTGATAGGGTTATGTGTTATAATGTCCTAGTTGACCTATACTAGAGGGCTTCACTGATAGTGTTATGTGTGTTATAATGTCCAAGTTGACCTATACTAAAGGACTTCACTGATAGGGTTATGTGTTATAATGTCCCAGTTGACCTATACTAAAGGGCTTCACTGATCGTGTTATGTGTGTTATAATGTCCCATTTGACCTATACTAAAGGACTTCACTGATAGGGTTATGTGTGTTATAATGTCCCAGTTGACCTATACTAAAGGACTTCACTGATAGGGTTATGTGTGTTATAATGTCCCAGTTGACCTATACTAAAGGGCTCCATTGATAGTGTTATGTGTGTTATAATGTCCCAGTTGACCTATACTAAAGGACTTCATTGATAGGGTTAGGTGTGTTATAATGTCCCAGTTGACCTATACTAAAGGACTTCACTGATAGGGTTATGTGTGTTATAATGTCCCAGTTGACCTATACTAAAGGACTTCACTGATAGGGTTACGTGTGTTATAATGTCCCAGTTGACCTATACTAAAGGACTTCACTGATAGTGTTATGTGTGTTATAATGTCCCAGTTGAACTATACTAAAGGACTTCACTGATAGTTCTATGTGTGTTATAATGTCCCAGTTGACCTATTCTAAAGGACTTCACTGATAGTGTTATGTGTGTTATAATGTCCCAGTTGACCTATACTAAAGGGCTTCACTGATAGTGTTATGTGTGTTATAATGTCCCAGTTGACCTATACTAAAGACTTCACTGATAGTGTTATGCGTGTTATAATGTCCCAGTTGACCTATACTAAAAGGCTCCACTGATAGGCTTATGTGGTTTATAATGTCCCAGTTGACCTATACTAAAAGGCTCCACTGATAGGGTTATGTGTGTTATAATGTCCCAGTTGACCTATACTAAAGGGCTTCACTGATAGGGTTATGTGTGTTATAATGTCCCAGTTGACTTTTACTAAAGGGCTTCACTGATAGTGTTATGTGTTATAATGTCCCAGTTGACCTATACTAAAGGGCTTCACTGATAGTGTTATGTGTGTTATAACGTCCCAGTTGACCTATACTAAAAGACTTCACTGATAGGGTTATGTGTGTTATAACGTCCCAGTTGACCTATACTAAAGGGCTTCACTGATAGTGTTATGTGTTATAATGTCCCAGTTGACCTATACTAAAGGACTTCACTGATAGGGTTATGCGTGTTATAATGTCCCAGTTGACCTATACTAAAGGGCTTCACTGATAGTGTTATGTGTTATAATGTCCCAGTTGACCTATACTAAAGGGCTTCACTGATAGTGTTACGTGTGTTGTAATGACCCAGTTGACCTATACTAATGGGCTTCACCGATAGTGTTATGTGTGTTATAATGTCCCAGTTGACCTATACTAAAGGGCTTCACTGATAGTGTTATATGTTATAATGTCCTAGTTGACCTATACTAAAGGGCTTCACTGATAGTGTTATGTGTGTTATAATGTCCCAGTTGACCTATACTAAAAGACTTCACTGATAGGGTTATGTGTGTTATAATGTCCCAGTTGACCTATACTAAAGGACTTCACTGATAGGGTTATGTGTGTTATAATTTCCCAGTTGACCTATACTAAAGGACTTCACTGATAGGGTTATGTGTGTTATAATGTCCCAGTTGACCTATACTTAAGGGCTTCACTGATAGTGTTATGTGTGTTGTAATGACCCAGTTGACCTATACTAAAGGGCTTCACCGATAGTGTTATGTGTGTTATAATGTCCAAGTTGACCTATACTAAAGGACTACACTGAAAGTGTTATGTGTGTTATAATGTCCCAGTTGACCTATACTAAAGGACTTCACTGATAGGGTTATGTGTGTTATAATTTCCCAGTTGACCTATACTAAAGGACTTCACTTATAGGGTTATGTGTGTTATAATGTCCCAGTTGACCTATACTAAAGGGCTTCACTGATAGTGTTATGTGTGTTATAATGTCCCAGTTGAACTATACTAAAAGACTTCACTGATAGGGTTATGTGTGTTATAATGTCCCAGTTGACCTATCCTAAAGGGCTTCACTGATAGTGTTATGTGTGTTATAATTTCCCAGTTGACCTATACTAAAGGGCTTCACTAATAGTGTTATGTGTGTTATAATGTCCCAGTTGACCTATACTAATGGATTTAATTGATAGTGTCATGTGTGTTATAATGTTTCAGTTGACCTATACTAAAGGACTTCACTGATAGGGTTATGTGTTATAATGTCCCAGTTGACCTATACTAAAGGGCTTAACTGATAGGGTTATGTGTTATAATGTCCCAGTTGACCTATACTAAAGGGCTTCACTGATAGTGTTATGTGTGTTATAATGTCCCAGTTGACCTATACTAAAGGGCTTCACTGATAGGGTTATGTGTGTTATAATGTCCCAGTTGACCTATACTAAAGGACTTCACTGATAGTGTTATAGTGTTATAATGTCCCAGTTGACCTATACTAATGGATTTCACTGATAGTGTCATGTGTGTTATAATGTCCCAGTTAACCTATACTAAAGGGCTTCACTGATAGTGTTATGTGTTATAATGTCCCAGTTGACCTATACTAAAGGACTTCACTGATAGGGTTATGTGTGTTATAATGTCCCAGTTGACCTATACTTAAGGGCTTCACTGATAGTGTTATGTGTGTTGTAATGACCCAGTTGACCTATACTAAAGGGCTTCACCGATAGTGTTATGTGTGTTATAATGTCCCAGTTGACCTATACTAAAGGGCTTCACTGATAGTGTTATATGTTATAATGTCCTAGTTGATCTATACTAAAGGGCTTCACTGATAGTGTTATGTGTGTTATAATGTCCCAGTTGACCTATACTTAAGGGCTTGACTGATAGTGTTATGGGTGTTGTAATGACCCAGTTGACCTATACTAAAGGGCTTCACCGATAGTGTTATGTGTGTTATAATGTCCCAGTTGACCTATACTAAAGGGCTTCACTGATAGTGTTATATGTTATAATGTCCTAGTTGACCTATACTAAAGGGCTTCACTGATAGTGTTATGTGTGTTATAATGTCCCAGTTGACCTATACTAAAAGACTTCACTGATAGGGTTATGTGTGTTATAATGTCCCAGTTGACCTATACTAAAGGACTTCACTGATAGGGTTACGTGTGTTATAATGTCCCAGTTGACCTATACTAAAGGACTTCACTGATAGGGTTATGTGTTATAATGTCCCAGTTGACCTATACTAAAGGACTTCATTGATAGGGTTATGTGTTATAATGTCCTAGTTGACCTATACTAGAGGGCTTCACTGATAGTGTTATGTGTGTTATAATGTCCAAGTTGACCTATACTAAAGGACTTCACTGATAGGGTTATGTGTTATAATGTCCCAGTTGACCTATACTAAAGGGCTTCACTGATAGTGTTATGTGTGTTATAATGTCCCATTTGACCTATACTAAAGGACTTCACTGATAGGGTTATGTGTGTTATAATGTCCCAGTTGACCTATACTAAAGGACTTCACTGATAGGGTGATGTGTGTTATAATGTCCCAGTTGACCTATACTAAAGGGCTCCATTGATAGTGTTATGTGTGTTATAATGTCCCAGTTGACCTATACTAAAGGACTTCATTGATAGGGTTATGTGTGTTATAATGTCCCAGTTGACCTATACTAAAGGACTTCACTGATAGGGTTATGTGTGTTATAATGTCCCAGTTGACCTATACTAAAGGACTTCACTGATAGGGTTACGTGTGTTATAATGTCCCAGTTGACCTATACTAAAGGACTTCACTGATAGTGTTATGTGTGTTATAATGTCCCAGTTGAACTATACTAAAGGACTTCACTGATAGTTCTATGTGTGTTATAATGTCCCAGTTGACCTATTCTAAAGGACTTCACTGGTAGTGTTATGTGTGTTATAATGTCCCAGTTGACCTATACTAAAGGGCTTCACTGATAGTGTTATGTGTGTTATAATGTCCCAGTTGACCTATACTAAAGACTTCACTGATAGTGTTATGCGTGTTATAATGTCCCAGTTGACCTATACTAAAAGGCTCCACTGATAGGCTTATGTGGTTTATAATGTCCCAGTTGACCTATACTAAAAGGCTCCACTGATAGGGTTATGTGTGTTATAATGTCCCAGTTGACCTATACTAAAGGGCTTCACTGATAGGGTTATGTGTGTTATAATGTCCCAGTTGACTTTTACTAAAGGGCTTCACTGATAGTGTTATGTGTTATAATGTCCCAGTTGACCTATACTAAAGGGCTTCACTGATAGTGTTATGTGTGTTATAACGTCCCAGTTGACCTATACTAAAAGACTTCACTGATAGGGTTATGTGTGTTATAACGTCCCAGTTGACCTATACTAAAGGGCTTCACTGATAGTGTTATGTGTTATAATGTCCCAGTTGACCTATACTAAAGGACTTCACTGATAGGGTTATGCGTGTTATAATGTCCCAGTTGACCTATACTAAAGGGCTTCACTGATAGTGTTATGTGTTATAATGTCCCAGTTGACCTATACTAAAGGGCTTCACTGATAGTGTTATGTGTGTTGTAATGACCCAGTTGACCTATACTAAAGGGCTTCACCGATAGTGTTATGTGTGTTATAATGTCCCAGTTGACCTATACTAAAGGGCTTCACTGATAGTGTTATATGTTATAATGTCCTAGTTGACCTATACTAAAGGGCTTCACTGATAGTGTTATGTGTGTTATAATGTCCCAGTTGACCTATACTAAAAGACTTCACTGATAGGATTATGTGTGTTATAATGTCCCAGTTGACCTATACTAAAGGACTTCACTGATAGGGTTACGTGTGTTATAATGTCCCAGTTGACCTATACTAAAGGACTTCACTGATAGGGTTATGTGTTATAATGTCCCAGTTGACCTATACTAAAGGACTTCACTGATAGGGTTATGTGTTATAATGTCCAAGTTGACCTATACTAGAGGGCTTCACTGATAGTGTTATGTGTGTTATAATGTCCAAGTTGACCTATACTAAAGGACTTCACTGATAGGGTTATGTGTTATAATGTCCCAGTTGACCTATACTAAAGGGCTACACTGATAGTGTTACGTGTGTTATAATGTCCCATTTGACCTATACTAAAGGACTTCACTGATAGGGTTATGTGTGTTATAATGTCCCAGTTGACCTATACTAAAGGACTTCACTGATAGGGTTATGTGTGTTATAATGTCCCAGTTGACCTATACTAAAGGGCTCCATTGATAGTGTTATGTGTGTTATAATGTCCCAGTTGACCTATACTAAAGGACTTCATTGATAGGGTTATGTGTGTTATAATGTCCCAGTTGACCTATACTAAAGGACTTCACTGATAGGGTTATGTGTTATAATGTCCCAGTTGATCTATACTAAAGGACTTCACTGATAGGGTTATGTGTTATAATGTCCTAGTTGACCTATACTAGAGGGCTTCACTGATAGTGTTATGTGTGTTATAATGTCCAAGTTGACCTATACTAAAGGACTTCACTGATAGGGTTATGTGTTATAATGTCCCAGTTGACCTATACTAAAGGGCTTCACTGATAGTGTTATGTGTGTTATAATGTCCCATTTGACCTATACTAAAGGACTTCACTGATAGGGTTATGTGTGTTATAATGTCCCAGTTGATCTATACTAAAGGACTTCACTGATAGGGTTATGTGTGTTATAATGTCCCAGTTGACCTATACTAAAGGGCTCCATTGATAGTGTTATGTGTGTTATAATGTCCCAGTTGACCTATACTAAAGGACTTCATTGATAGGGTTATGTGTGTTATAATGTCCCAGTTGACCTATACTAAAGGACTTCACTGATAGGGTTATGTGTGTTATAATGTCCCAGTTGACCTATACTAAAGGACTTCACTGATAGGGTTACGTGTGTTATAATGTCCCAGTTGACCTATACTAAAGGACTTCACTGATAGTGTTATGTGTGTTATAATGTCCCAGTTGAACTATACTAAAGGACTTCACTGATAGTTCTATGTGTGTTATAATGTCCCAGTTGACCTATTCTAAAGGACTTCACTGATAGTGTTATGTGTGTTATAATGTCCCAGTTGACCTATACTAAAGGGCTTCACTGATAGTGTTATGTGTGTTATAATGTCCCAGTTGACCTATACTAAAGACTTCACTGATAGTGTTATGCGTGTTATAATGTCCCAGTTGACCTATACTAAAAGGCTCCACTGATAGGCTTATGTGGTTTATAATGTCCCAGTTGACCTATACTAAAAGGCTCCACTGATAGGGTTATGTGTGTTATAATGTCCCAGTTGACCTATACTAAAAGACTTCACTGATAGGGTTATGTGTGTTATAACGTCCCAGTTGACCTATACTAAAGGGCTTCACTGATAGTGTTATGTGTTATAATGTCCCAGTTGACCTATACTAAAGGACTTCACTGATAGGGTTATGCGTGTTATAATGTCCCAGTTGACCTATACTAAAGGGCTTCACTGATAGTGTTATGTGTGTTATAATGTCCCAGTTGAACTATACTAAAGGACTTCACTGATAGTTCTATGTGTGTTATAATGTCCCAGTTGACCTATTCTAAAGGACTTCACTGATAGTGTTATGTGTGTTATAATGTCCCATTTGACCTATACTAAAGGGCTTCACTGATAGTGTTATGTGTGTTATAATGTCCCAGTTGACCTATACTAAAGACTTCACTGATAGTGTTATGCGTGTTATAATGTCCCAGTTGACCTATACTAAAAGGCTCCACTGATAGGCTTATGTGGTTTATAATGTCCCAGTTGACCTATACTAAAAGGCTCCACTGATAGGGTTATGTGTGTTATAATGTCCCAGTTGACCTATACTAAAGGGCTTCACTGATAGGGTTATGTGTGTTATAATGTCCCAGTTGACTTTTACTAAAGGGCTTCACTGATAGTGTTATGTGTTATAATGTCCCAGTTGACCTATACTAAAGGGCTTCACTGATAGTGTTATGTGTGTTATAACGTCCCAGTTGACCTATACTAAAAGACTTCACTGATAGGGTTATGTGTGTTATAACGTCCCAGTTGACCTATACTTAAGGGCTTCACTGATAGTGTTATGTGTGTTATAATGTCCCAGTTGACCTATACTAAAGGGCTTCACTGATAGTGTTATATGTTATAATGTCCTAGTTGACCTATACTAAAGGGCTTCACTGATAGTGTTATGTGTGTTATAATGTCCCAGTTGACCTATACTAAAAGACTTCACTGATAGGGTTATGTGTGTTATAATGTCCCAGTTGACCTATACTAAAGGACTTCACTGATAGGGTTATGTGTGTTATAATTTCCCAGTTGACCTATACTAAAGGACTTCACTGATAGGGTTATGTGTGTTATAATGTCCCAGTTGACCTATACTTAAGGGCTTCACTGATAGTGTTATGTGTGTTGTAATGACCCAGTTGACCTATACTAAAGGGCTTCACCGATAGTGTTATGTGTGTTATAATGTCCAAGTTGACCTATACTAAAGGACTACACTGAAAGTGTTATGTGTGTTATAATGTCCCAGTTGACCTATACTAAAGGACTTCACTGATAGGGTTATGTGTGTTATAATTTCCCAGTTGACCTATACTAAAGGACTTCACTTATAGGGTTATGTGTGTTATAATGTCCCAGTTGACCTATACTAAAGGGCTTCACTGATAGTGTTATGTGTGTTATAATGTCCCAGTTGACCTATACTAAAGGACTTCACTGATAGTGTTATGTGTGTTATAATGTCCCAGTTGAACTATACTAAAAGACTTCACTGATAGGGTTATGTGTGTTATAATGTCCCAGTTGACCTATACTAAAGGGCTTCACTGATAGTGTTATGTGTGTTATAATTTCCCAGTTGACCTATACTAAAGGGCTTCACTGATAGTGTTATGTGTGTTATAATGTCCCAGTTGACCTATACTAATGGATTTAACTGATAGTGTCATGTGTGTTATAATGTTTCAGTTGACCTATACTAAAGGACTTCACTGATAGGGTTATGTGTGTTATAATGTCCCAGTTGACCTCTACTAAAGGGCTTAACTGATAGGGTTATGTGTTATAATGTCCCAGTTGACCTATACTAAAGAGCTTCACTGATAGTGTTATATGTTATAATGTCCTAGTTGACCTATACTAAAGGGCTTCACTGATAGTGTTATGTGTGTTATAATGTCCCAGTTGACCTATACTAAAAGACTTCACTGATAGGGTTATGTGTGTTATAATGTCCCAATTGACCTATACTAAAGGACTTCACTGATAGGGTTATGTGTGTTATAATGTCCCAGTTGACTTTTACTAAAGGGCTTCACTGATAGTGTTATGTGTTATAATGTCCCAGTTGACCTATACTAAAGGGCTTCACTGATAGTGTTATGTGTGTTATAACGTCCCAGTTGACCTATACTAAAAGACTTCACTGATAGGGTTATGTGTGTTATAACGTCCCAGTTGACCTATACTTAAGGGCTTCACTGATAGTGTTATGTGTGTTATAATGTCCCAGTTGACCTATACTAAAGGGCTTCACTGATAGTGTTATATGTTATAATGTCCTAGTTGACCTATACTAAAGGGCTTCACTGATAGTGTTATGTGTGTTATAATGTCCCAGTTGACCTATACTAAAAGACTTCACTGATAGGGTTATGTGTGTTATAATGTCCCAGTTGACCTATACTAAAGGACTTCACTGATAGGGTTATGTGTGTTATAATTTCCCAGTTGACCTATACTAAAGGACTTCACTGATAGGGTTATGTGTGTTATAATGTCCCAGTTGACCTATACTTAAGGGCTTCACTGATAGTGTTATGTGTGTTGTAATGACCCAGTTGACCTATACTAAAGGGCTTCACCGATAGTGTTATGTGTGTTATAATGTCCAAGTTGACCTATACTAAAGGACTACACTGAAAGTGTTATGTGTGTTATAATGTCCCAGTTGACCTATACTAAAGGACTTCACTGATAGGGTTATGTGTGTTATAATTTCCCAGTTGACCTATACTAAAGGACTTCACTTATAGGGTTATGTGTGTTATAATGTCCCAGTTGACCTATACTAAAGGGCTTCACTGATAGTGTTATGTGTGTTATAATGTCCCAGTTGACCTATACTAAAGGACTTCACTGATAGTGTTATGTGTGTTATAATGTCCCAGTTGAACTATACTAAAAGACTTCACTGATAGGGTTATGTGTGTTATAATGTCCCAGTTGACCTATACTAAAGGGCTTCACTGATAGTGTTATGTGTGTTATAATTTCCCAGTTGACCTATACTAAAGGGCTTCACTGATAGTGTTATGTGTGTTATAATGTCCCAGTTGACCTATACTAATGGATTTAACTGATAGTGTCATGTGTGTTATAATGTTTCAGTTGACCTATACTAAAGGACTTCACTGATAGGGTTATGTGTGTTATAATGTCCCAGTTGACCTCTACTAAAGGGCTTAACTGATAGGGTTATGTGTTATAATGTCCCAGTTGACCTATACTAAAGAGCTTCACTGATAGTGTTATATGTTATAATGTCCTAGTTGACCTATACTAAAGGGCTTCACTGATAGTGTTATGTGTGTTATAATGTTCCAGTTGACCTATACTAAAAGGCTCCACTGATAGGCTTATGTGGTTTATAATGTCCCAGTTGACCTATACTAAAGGATTTTCACTGATAGGGTTATGTGTGTTATAATGTCCCAGTTGACCTATACTAAAGGGCTCCATTGATAGTGTTATGTGTGTTATAATGTCCCAGTTGACCTATACTAAAGGACTTCACTGATAGGGTTATGTGTGTTATAATGTCCCAGTTGACCTATACTAAAGGACTTCACTGATAGGGTTATGTGTGTTATAATGTCCCAGTTGACCTATACTAAAGGACTTCACTGATAGGGTTAAGTGTGTTATAATGTCCCAGTTGACCTATACTAAAGGACTTCACTGATAGTGTTATGTGTGTTATAATGTCCCAGTTGAACTATACTAAAGGACTTCACTTATAGGGTTATGTGTGTTATAATGTCCCAGTTGACCTATACTAAAGGGCTTCACTGATTGTTTTATGTGTGTTATAATGTCCCAGTTGACCTATTCTAAAGGACTTCAGTGATAGTGTTATGTGTGTTATAATGTCCCAGTTGACCTATACTAAAGGGCTTCACTGATAGTGTTATGTGTGTTATAATGTCCCAGTTGACCTATACTAAAGGACTTCACTGATAGTGTTATGTGTGTTATAATGTCCCAGTTGAACTATACTAAAAGACTTCACTGATAGTGTTATGCGTGTTATAATGTCCCAGTTGACCTATACTTAAGGGCTTCACTGATAGTGTTATGTGTGTTATAATGTTCCAGTTGACCTATACTAAAAGGCTCCACTGATAGGCTTATGTGGTTTATAATGTCCCAGTTGACCTATACTAAAAGGCTCCACTGATAGGGTTATGTGTGTTATAATGTCCCAGTTGACCTATACTAAAGGGCTTCACTGATAGGGTTATGTGTGTTATAACGTCCTAGTTGACCTATACTAAAGGGCTTCACTGATAGTGTTATGTGTTATAATGTCCCAGTTGACCTATACTAAAGGACTTCACTGATAGGGTTATGTGTGTTATAATGTCCCAGTTGACCTATACTTAAGGGCTTCACTGATAGTGTTATGTGTTATAATGTCCCAGTTGACCTATACTAAAGAGCTTCACTGATAGGGTTATGTGTGTTATAACGTCCCAGTTGACCTATACTAAAGGGCTTCACTGATAGTGTTATGTGTTATAATGTCACAGTTGACCTATACTAAAGGACTTCACTGATAGGGTTATGTGTGTTATAATGTCCCAGTTGACCTATACTTAAGGGCTTCACTGATAGTGTTATGGGTGTTGTAATGACCCAGTTGACCTATACTAAAGGGCTTCACCGATAGTGTTATGTGTGTTATAATGTCCCAGTTGACCTATACTAAAGGGCTTCACTGATAGTGTTATATGTTATAATGTCCTAGTTGACCTATACTAAAGGGCTTCACTGATAGTGTTATGTGTGTTATAATGTCCCAGTTGACCTATACTAAAAGACTTCACTGATAGGGTTATGTGTGTTATAATATCCCAGTTGACCTATACTAAAGGACTTCACTGATAGGGTTACGTGTGTTATAATGTCCCAGTTGACCTATACTAAAGGACTTCACTGATAGGGTTATGTGTTATAATGTCCCAGTTGACCTATACTAAAGGACTTCACTGATAGGGTTATGTGTTATAATGTCCTAGTTGACCTATACTAGAGGGCTTCACTGATAGTGTTATGTGTGTTATAATGTCCAAGTTGACCTATACTAAAGGACTTCACTGATAGGGTTATGTGTTATAATGTCCCAGTTGACCTATACTAAAGGGCTTCACTGATAGTGTTATGTGTGTTATAATGTCCCATTTGACCTATACTAAAGGACTTCACTGATAGGGTTATGTGTGTTATAATGTCCCAGTTGACCTATACTAAAGGACTTCACTGATAGGGTTATGTGTGTTATAATGTCCCAGTTGACCTATACTAAAGGGCTCCATTGATAGTGTTATGTGTGTTATAATGTCCCAGTTGACCTATACTAAAGGACTTCATTGATAGGGTTATGTGGGTTATAATGTCCCAGTTGACCTATACTAAAGGACTTCACTGATAGGGTTATGTGTGTTATAATGTCCCAGTTGACCTATACTAAAGGACTTCACTGATAGGGTTACGTGTGTTATAATGTCCCAGTTGACCTATACTAAAGGACTTCACTGATAGTGTTATGTGTGTTATAATGTCCCAGTTGAACTATACTAAAGGACTTCACTGATAGTGTTATGTGTGTTATAATGTCCCAGTTGAACTATACTAAAAGACTTCACTGATAGGGTTATGTGTGTTATAATGTCCCAGTTGACCTATACTAAAGGGCTTCACTGATAGTGTTATGTGTGTTATAATTTCCCAGTTGACCTATACTAAAGGGCTTCACTGATAGTGTTATGTGTGTTATAATGTCCCAGTTGACCTATACTAATGGATTTAACTGATAGTGTCATGTGTGTTATAATGTTTCAGTTGACCTATACTAAAGGACTTCACTGATAGGGTTATGTGTGTTATAATGTCCCAGTTGACCTCTACTAAAGGGCTTAACTGATAGGGTTATGTGTTATAATGTCCCAGTTGACCTATACTAAAGAGCTTCACTGATAGTGTTATATGTTATAATGTCCTAGTTGACCTATACTAAAGGGCTTCACTGATAGTGTTATGTGTGTTATAATGTCCCAGTTGACCTATACTAAAAGACTTCACTGATAGGGTTATGTGTGTTATAATGTCCCAATTGACCTATACTAAAGGACTTCACTGATAGGGTTATGTGTGTTATAATGTCCCAGTTGACCTATACTAAAGGATTTTCACTGATAGGGTTATGTGTGTTATAATGTCCCAGTTGACCTATACTAAAGGGCTCCATTGATAGTGTTATGTGTGTTATAATGTCCCAGTTGACCTATACTAAAGGACTTCACTGATAGGGTTATGTGTGTTATAATGTCCCAGTTGACCTATACTAAAGGACTTCACTGATAGGGTTATGTGTGTTATAATGTCCCAGTTGACCTATACTAAAGGACTTCACTGATAGGGTTAAGTGTGTTATAATGTCCCAGTTGACCTATACTAAAGGACTTCACTGATAGTGTTATGTGTGTTATAATGTCCCAGTTGAACTATACTAAAGGACTTCACTTATAGGGTTATGTGTGTTATAATGTCCCAGTTGACCTATACTAAAGGGCTTCACTGATTGTTTTATGTGTGTTATAATGTCCCAGTTGACCTATTCTAAAGGACTTCAGTGATAGTGTTATGTGTGTTATAATGTCCCAGTTGACCTATACTAAAGGGCTTCACTGATAGTGTTATGTGTGTTATAATGTCCCAGTTGACCTATACTAAAGGACTTCACTGATAGTGTTATGTGTGTTATAATGTCCCAGTTGAACTATACTAAAAGACTTCACTGATAGTGTTATGCGTGTTATAATGTCCCAGTTGACCTATACTTAAGGGCTTCACTGATAGTGTTATGTGTGTTATAATGTTCCAGTTGACCTATACTAAAAGGCTCCACTGATAGGCTTATGTGGTTTATAATGTCCCAGTTGACCTATACTAAAAGGCTCCACTGATAGGGTTATGTGTGTTATAATGTCCCAGTTGACCTATACTAAAGGGCTTCACTGATAGGGTTATGTGTGTTATAACGTCCTAGTTGACCTATACTAAAGGGCTTCACTGATAGTGTTATGTGCTATAATGTCCCAGTTGACCTATACTAAAGGACTTCACTGATAGGGTTATGTGTGTTATAATGTCCCAGTTGACCTATACTTAAGGGCTTCACTGATAGTGTTATGTGTTATAATGTCCCAGTTGACCTATACTAAAGAGCTTCACTGATAGGGTTATGTGTGTTATAACGTCCCAGTTGACCTATACTAAAGGGCTTCACTGATAGTGTTATGTGTTATAATGTCACAGTTGACCTATACTAAAGGACTTCACTGATAGGGTTATGTGTGTTATAATGTCCCAGTTGACCTATACTTAAGGGCTTCACTGATAGTGTTATGGGTGTTGTAATGACCCAGTTGACCTATACTAAAGGGCTTCACCGATAGTGTTATGTGTGTTATAATGTCCCAGTTGACCTATACTAAAGGGCTTCACTGATAGTGTTATATGTTATAATGTCCTAGTTGACCTATACTAAAGGGCTTCACTGATAGTGTTATGTGTGTTATAATGTCCCAGTTGACCTATACTAAAAGACTTCACTGATAGGGTTATGTGTGTTATAATGTCCCATTTGACCTATACTAAAGGACTTCACTGATAGGGTTACGTGTGTTATAATGTCCCAGTTGACCTATACTAAAGGACTTCACTGATAGGGTTATGTGTTATAATGTCCCAGTTGACCTATACTAAAGGACTTCACTGATAGGGTTATGTGTTATAATGTCCTAGTTGACCTATACTAGAGGGCTTCACTGATAGTGTTATGTGTGTTATAATGTCCAAGTTGACCTATACTAAAGGACTTCACTGATAGGGTTATGTGTTATAATGTCCCAGTTGACCTATACTAAAGGGCTTCACTGATAGTGTTATGTGTGTTATAATGTCCCATTTGACCTATACTAAAGGACTTCACTGATAGGGTTATGTGTGTTATAATGTCCCAGTTGACCTATACTAAAGGACTTCACTGATAGGGTTATGTGTGTTATAATGTCCCAGTTGACCTATACTAAAGGGCTCCATTGATAGTGTTATGTGTGTTATAATGTCCCAGTTGACCTATACTAAAGGACTTCATTGATAGGGTTATGTGTGTTATAATGTCCCAGTTGACCTATACTAAAGGACTTCACTGATAGGGTTATGTGTGTTATAATGTCCCAGTTGACCTATACTAAAGGACTTCACTGATAGGGTTACGTGTGTTATAATGTCCCAGTTGACCTATACTAAAGGACTTCACTGATAGTGTTATGTGTGTTATAATGTCCCAGTTGAACTATACTAAAGGACTTCACTGATAGTTCTATGTGTGTTATAATGTCCCAGTTGACCTATTCTAAAGGACTTCACTGATAGTGTTATGTGTGTTATAATGTCCCAGTTGACCTATACTAAAGACTTCACTGATAGTGTTATGCGTGTTATAATGTCCCAGTTGACCTATACTAAAAGGCTCCACTGATAGGCTTATGTGGTTTATAATGTCCCAGTTGACCTATACTAAAAGGCTCCACTGATAGGGTTATGTGTGTTATAATGTCCCAGTTGACCTATACTAAAGGGCTTCACTGATAGGGTTATGTGTGTTATAATGTCCCAGCTGACTTTTACTAAAGGGCTTCACTGATAGTGTTATGTGTTATAATGTCCCAGTTGACCTATACTAAAGGGCTTCACTGATAGTGTTATGTGTGTTATAACGTCCCAGTTGACCTATACTAAAAGACTTCACTGATAGGGTTATGTGTGTTATAACGTCCCAGTTGACCTATACTAAAGGGCTTCACTGATAGTGTTATGTGTTATAATGTCCCAGTTGACCTATACTAAAGGACTTCACTGATAGGGTTATGCGTGTTATAATGTCCCAGTTGACCTATACTAAAGGGCTTCACTGATAGTGTTATGTGTTATAATGTCCCAGTTGACCTATACTAAAGGGCTTCACTGATAGTGTTACGTGTGTTGTAATGACCCAGTTGACCTATACTAAAGGGCTTCACCGATAGTGTTATGTGTGTTATAATGTCCCAGTTGACCTATACTAAAGGGCTTCACTGATAGTGTTATATGTTATAATGTCCTAGTTGACCTATACTAAAGGGCTTCACTGATAGTGTTATGTGTGTTATAATATCCCAGTTGACCTATACTAAAAGACTTCACTGATAGGGTTATGTGTGTTATAATGTCCCAGTTGACCTATACTAAAGGACTTCACTGATAGGGTTATGTGTGTTATAATTTCCCAGTTGACCTATACTAAAGGACTTCACTGATAGGGTTATGTGTGTTATAATGTCCCAGTTGACCTATACTTAAGGGCTTCACTGATAGTGTTATGTGTGTTGTAATGACCCAGTTGACCTATACTAAAGGGCTTCACCGATAGTGTTATGTGTGTTATAATGTCCAAGTTGACCTATACTAAAGGACTACACTGAAAGTGTTATGTGTGTTATAATGTCCCAGTTGACCTATACTAAAGGACTTCACTGATAGGGTTATGTGTGTTATAATTTCCCAGTTGACCTATACTAAAGGACTTCACTTATAGGGTTATGTGTGTTATAATGTCCCAGTTGACCTATACTAAAGGGCTTCACTGATAGTGTTATGTGTGTTATAATGACCCAGTTGACCTATACTAAAGGACTTCACTGATAGTGTTATGTGTGTTATAATGTCCTAGTTGAACTATACTAAAAGACTTCACTGATAGGGTTATGTGTGTTATAATGTCCCAGTTGACCTATCCTAAAGGGCTTCACTGATAGTGTTATGTGTGTTATAATTTCCCAGTTGACCTATACTAAAGGGCTTCACTGATAGTGTTATGTGTGTTATAATGTCCCAGTTGACCTATACTAATGGATTTAATTGATAGTGTCATGTGTGTTATAATGTTTCAGTTGACCTATACTAAAGGACTTCACTGATAGGGTTATGTGTTATAATGTCCCAGTTGACCTATACTAAAGGGCTTAACTGATAGGGTTATGTGTTATAATGTCCCAGTTGACCTATACTAAAGGGCTTCACTGATAGTGTTATGTGTGTTATAATGTCCCAGTTGACCTATACTAAAGGGCTTCACTGATAGGGTTATGTGTGTTATAATGTCCCAGTTGACCTATACTAAAGGACTTCACTGATAGTGTTATAGTGTTATAATGTCCCAGTTGACCTATACTAATGGATTTCACTGATAGTGTCATGTGTGTTATAATGTCCCAGTTAACCTATACTAAAGGGCTTCACTGATAGTGTTATGTGTTATAATGTCCCAGTTGACCTATACTAAAGGACTTCACTGATAGGGTTATGTGTGTTATAATGTCCCAGTTGACCTATACTTAAGGGCTTCACTGATAGTGTTATGTGTGTTGTAATGACCCAGTTGACCTATACTAAAGGGCTTCACCGATAGTGTTATGTGTGTTATAATGTCCCAGTTGACCTATACTAAAGGGCTTCACTGATAGTGTTATATGTTATAATGTCCTAGTTGACCTATACTAAAGGGCTTCACTGATAGTGTTATGTGTGTTATAATGTCCCAGTTGACCTATACTTAAGGGCTTCACTGATAGTGTTATGGGTGTTGTAATGACCCAGTTGACCTATACTAAAGGGCTTCACCGATAGTGTTATGTGTGTTATAATGTCCCAGTTGACCTATACTAAAGGGCTTCACTGATAGTGTTATATGTTATAATGTCCTAGTTGACCTATACTAAAGGGCTTCACAGATAGTGTTATGTGTGTTATAATGTCCCAGTTGACCTATACTAAAAGACTTCACTGATAGGGTTATGTGTGTTATAATGTCCCAGTTGACCTATACTAAAGGACTTCACTGATAGGGTTACGTGTGTTATAATGTCCCAGTTGACCTATACTAAAGGACTTCACTGATAGGGTTATGTGTTATAATGTCCCAGTTGACCTATACTAAAGGACTTCATTGATAGGGTTATGTGTTATAATGTCCTAGTTGACCTATACTAGAGGGCTTCACTGATAGTGTTATGTGTGTTATAATGTCCAAGTTGACCTATACTAAAGGACTTCACTGATAGGGTTATGTGTTATAATGTCCCAGTTGACCTATACTAAAGGGCTTCACTGATAGTGTTATGTGTGTTATAATGTCCCATTTGACCTATACTAAAGGATTTCACTGATAGGGTTATGTGTGTTATAATGTCCCAGTTGACCTATACTAAAGGACTTCACTGATAGGGTGATGTGTGTTATAATGTCCCAGTTGACCTATACTAAAGGGCTCCATTGATAGTGTTATGTGTGTTATAATGTCCCAGTTGACCTATACTAAAGGACTTCATTGATAGGGTTATGTGTGTTATAATGTCCCAGTTGACCTATACTAAAGGACTTCACTGATAGGGTTATGTGTGTTATAATGTCCCAGTTGACCTATACTAAAGGACTTCACTGATAGGGTTACGTGTGTTATAATGTCCCAGTTGACCTATACTAAAGGACTTCACTGATAGTGTTATGTGTGTTATAATGTCCCAGTTGAACTATACTAAAGGACTTCACTGATAGTTCTATGTGTGTTATAATGTCCCAGTTGACCTATACTAAAGACTTCACTGATAGTGTTATGCGTGTTATAATGTCCCAGTTGACCTATACTAAAAGGCTCCACTGATAGGCTTATGTGGTTTATAATGTCCCAGTTGACCTATACTAAAAGGCTCCACTGATAGGGTTATGTGTGTTATAATGTCCCAGTTGACCTATACTAAAGGGCTTCACTGATAGGGTTATGTGTGTTATAATGTCCCAGTTGACTTTTACTAAAGGGCTTCACTGATAGTGTTATGTGTTATAATGTCCCAGTTGACCTATACTAAAGGGCTTCACTGATAGTGTTATGTGTGTTATAACGTCCCAGTTGACCTATACTAAAAGACTTCACTGATAGGGTTATGTGTGTTATAACGTCCCAGTTGACCTATACTAAAGGGCTTCACTGATAGTGTTATGTGTTATAATGTCCCAGTTGACCTATACTAAAGGACTTCACTGATAGGGTTATGCGTGTTATAATGTCCCAGTTGACCTATACTAAAGGGCTTCACTGATAGTGTTATGTGTTATAATGTCCCAGTTGACCTATACTAAAGGGCTTCACTGATAGTGTTATGTGTGTTGTAATGACCCAGTTGACCTATACTAAAGGGCTTCACCGATAGTGTTATGTGTGTTATAATGTCCCAGTTGACCTATACTAAAGGGCTTCACTGATAGTGTTATATGTTATAATGTCCTAGTTGACCTATACTAAAGGGCTTCACTGATAGTGTTATGTGTGTTATAATGTCCCAGTTGACCTATACTAAAAGACTTCACTGATAGGATTATGTGTGTTATAATGTCCCAGTTGACCTATACTAAAGGACTTCACTGATAGGGTTACGTGTGTTATAATGTCCCAGTTGACCTATACTAAAGGACTTCACTGATAGGGTTATGTGTTATAATGTCCCAGTTGACCTATACTAAAGGACTTCACTGATAGGGTTATGTGTTATAATGTCCTAGTTGACCTATACTAGAGGGCTTCACTGATAGTGTTATGTGTGTTATAATGTCCAAGTTGACCTATACTAAAGGACTTCACTGATAGGGTTATGTGTTATAATGTCCCAGTTGACCTATACTAAAGGGCTACACTGATAGTGTTACGTGTGTTATAATGTCCCATTTGACCTATACTAAAGGACTTCACTGATAGGGTTATGTGTGTTATAATGTCCCAGTTGACCTATACTAAAGGACTTCACTGATAGGGTTATGTGTGTTATAATGTCCCAGTTGATCTATACTAAAGGGCTCCATTGATAGTGTTATGTGTGTTATAATGTCCCAGTTGACCTATACTAAAGGACTTCATTGATAGGGTTATGTGTGTTATAATCTCCCAGTTGACCTATACTAAAGGACTTCACTGATAGGGTTATGTGTTATAATGTCCCAGTTGACCTATACTAAAGGACTTCACTGATAGTGTTATGTGTTATAATGTCCTAGTTGACCTATACTAGAGGGCTTCACTGATAGTGTTATGTGTGTTATAATGTCCAAGTTGACCTATACTAAAGGACTTCACTGATAGGGTTATGTGTTATAATGTCCCAGTTGACCTATACTAAAGGGCTTCACTGATAGTGTTATGTGTGTTATAATGTCCCATTTGACCTATACTAAAGGACTTCACTGATAGGGTTATGTGTGTTATAATGTCCCAGTTGACCTATACTAAAGGGCTCCATTGATAGTGTTATGTGTGTTATAATGTCCCAGTTGACCTATACTAAAGGACTTCATTGATAGGGTTATGTGTGTTATAATGTCCCAGTTGACCTATACTAAAGGACTTCACTGATAGGGTTATGTGTGTTATAATGTCCCAGTTGACCTATACTAAAGGACTTCACTGATAGGGTTACGTGTGTTATAATGTCCCAGTTGACCTATACTAAAGGACTTCACTGATAGTGTTATGTGTGTTATAATGTCCCAGTTGAACTATACTAAAGGACTTCACTGATAGTTCTATGTGTGTTATAATGTCCCAGTTGACCTATTCTAAAGGACTTCACTGATAGTGTTATGTGTGTTATAATGTCCCAGTTGACCTATACTAAAGGGCTTCACTGATAGTGTTATGTGTGTTATAATGTCCCAGTTGACCTATACTAAAGACTTCACTGATAGTGTTATGCGTGTTATAATGTCCCAGTTGACCTATACTAAAAGGCTCCACTGATAGGCTTATGTGGTTTATAATGTCCCAGTTGACCTATACTAAAAGGCTCCACTGATAGGGTTATGTGTGTTATAATGTCCCAGTTGACCTATACTAAAGGGCTTCACTGATAGGGTTATGTGTGTTATAATGTCCCAGTTGACCTATACTTAAGGGCTTCACTGATAGTGTTATGTGTTATAATGTCCCAGTTGACCTATACTAAAGGGCTTCACTGATAGTGTTATGTGTGTTATAACGTCCCAGTTGACCTATACTAAAAGACTTCACTGATAGGGTTATGTGTGTTATAACGTCCCAGTTGACCTATACTAAAGGGCTTCACTGATAGTGTTATGTGTTATAATGTCCCAGTTGACCTATACTAAAGGACTTCACTGATAGGGTTATGCGTGTTATAATGTCCCAGTTGACCTATACTAAAGGGCTTCACTGATAGTGTTATGTGTGTTATAATGTCCCAGTTGAACTATACTAAAGGACTTCACTGATAGTTCTATGTGTGTTATAATGTCCCAGTTGACCTATTCTAAAGGACTTCACTGATAGTGTTATGTGTGTTATAATGTCCCAGTTGACCTATACTAAAGGGCTTCACTGATAGTGTTATGTGTGTTATAATGTCCCAGTTGACCTATACTAAAGACTTCACTGATAGTGTTATGCGTGTTATAATGTCCCAGTTGACCTATACTAAAAGGCTCCACTGATAGGCTTATGTGGTTTATAATGTCCCAGTTGACCTATACTAAAAGGCTCCACTGATAGGGTTATGTGTGTTATAATGTCCCAGTTGACCTATACTAAAGGGCTTCACTGATAGGGTTATGTGTGTTATAATGTCCCAGTTGACTTTTACTAAAGGGCTTCACTGATAGTGTTATGTGTTATAATGTCCCAGTTGACCTATACTAAAGGGCTTCACTGATAGTGTTATGTGTGTTATAACGTCCCAGTTGACCTATACTAAAAGACTTCACTGATAGGGTTATGTGTGTTATAACGTCCCAGTTGACCTATACTTAAGGGCTTCACTGATAGTGTTATGTGTGTTATAATGTCCCAGTTGACCTATACTAAAGGGCTTCACTGATAGTGTTATATGTTATAATGTCCTAGTTGACCTATACTACAGGGCTTCACTGATAGTGTTATGTGTGTTATAATGTCCCAGTTGACCTATACTAAAAGACTTCACTGATAGGGTTATGTGTGTTATAATGTCCCAGTTGACCTATACTAAAGGACTTCACTGATAGGGTTATGTGTGTTATAATTTCCCAGTTGACCTATACTAAAGGACTTCACTGATAGGGTTATGTGTGTTATAATGTCCCAGTTGACCTATACTTAAGGGCTTCACTGATAGTGTTATGTGTGTTGTAATGACCCAGTTGACCTATACTAAAGCGCTTCACCGATAGTGTTATGTGTGTTATAATGTCCAAGTTGACCTATACTAAAGGACTACACTGAAAGTGTTATGTGTGTTATAATGTCCCAGTTGACCTATACTAAAGGACTTCACTGATAGGGTTATGTGTGTTATAATTTCCCAGTTGACCTATACTAAAGGACTTCACTTATAGGGTTATGTGTGTTATAATGTCCCAGTTGACCTATACTAAAGGGCTTCACTGATAGTGTTATGTGTGTTATAATGTCCCAGTTGACCTATACTAAAGGACTTCACTGATAGTGTTATGTGTGTTATAATGTCCCAGTTGAACTATACTAAAAGACTTCACTGATAGGGTTATGTGTGTTATAATGTCCCAGTTGACCTATACTAAAGGGCTTCACTGATAGTGTTATGTGTGTTATAATTTCCCAGTTGACCTATACTAAAGGGCTTCACTGATAGTGTTATGTGTGTTATAATGTCCCAGTTGACCTATACTAATGGATTTAACTGATAGTGTCATGTGTGTTATAATGTTTCAGTTGACCTATACTAAAGGACTTCACTGATAGGGTTATGTGTTATAATGTCCCAGTTGACCTATACTAAAGGGCTTAACTGATAGGGTTATGTGTTATAATGTCCCAGTTGACCTATACTAAAGGGCTTCACTGATAGTGTTATGTGTGTTATAATGTCCCAGTTGACCTATACTAAAGGGCTTCACTGATAGGGTTATGTGTGTTATAATGTCCCAGTTGACCTATACTAAAGGACTTCACTGATAGTGTTATAGTGTTATAATGTCCCAGTTGACCTATACTAATGGATTTCACTGATAGTGTCATGTGTGTTATAATGTCCGAGTTAACCTATACTAAAGGGCTTCACTGATAGTGTTATGTGTTATAATGTCCCAGTTGACCTATACTAAAGGACTTCACTGATAGGGTTATGTGTGTTATAATGTCCCAGTTGACCTATACTTAAGGGCTTCACTGATAGTGTTATGTGTGTTGTAATGACCCAGTTGACCTATACTAAAGGGCTTCACCGATAGTGTTATGTGTGTTATAATGTCCCAGTTGACCTATACTAAAGGGCTTCACTGATAGTGTTATATGTTATAATGTCCTAGTTGACCTATACTAAAGGGCTTCACTGATAGTGTTATGTGTGTTATAATGTCCCAGTTGACCTATACTAAAAGACTTCACTGATAGGGTTATGTGTGTTATAATGTCCCAGTTGACCTATACTAAAGGACTTCACTGATAGGGTTACGTGTGTTATAATGTCCCAGTTGACCTATACTAAAGGACTTCACTGATAGGGTTATGTGTTATAATGTCCCAGTTGACCTATACTAGAGGGCTTCACTGATAGTGTTATGTGTGTTATAATGTCCAAGTTGACCTATACTAAAGGACTTCACTGATAGGGTTATGTGTTATAATGTCCCAGTTGACCTATACTAAAGGGCTTCACTGATAGTGTTATGTGTGTTATAATGTCCCAGTTGACCTATACTAAAGGACTTCACTGATAGGGTTATGTGTGTTATAATGTCCCAGTTGACCTATACTAAAGGACTTCACTGATAGGGTTATGTGTGTTATAATGTCCCAGTTGACCTATACTAAAGGGCTCCATTGATAGTGTTATGTGTGTTATAATGTCCCAGTTGACCTATACTAAAGGACTTCATTGATAGGGTTATGTGTGTTATAATGTCCCAGTTGACCTATACTAAAGGACTTCACTGATAGGGTTATGTGTGTTATAATGTCCCAGTTGACCTATACTAAAGGACTTCACTGATAGGGTTACGTGTGTTATAATGTCCCAGTTGACCTATACTAAAGGACTTCACTGATAGTGTTATGTGTGTTATAATGTCCCAGTTGAACTATACTAAAGGACTTCACTTATAGGGTTATGTGTGTTATAATGTCCCAGTTGACCTATACTAAAGGGCTTCACTGATAGTGTTATGTGTGTTATAATGTCCCAATTGACCTATACTAAAGGGCTTCACTGATAGTTCTATGTGTGTTATAATGTCCCAGTTGACCTATTCTAAAGGACTTCACTGATAGTGTTATGTGTGTTATAATGTCCCAGTTGACCTATACTAAAGGGCTTCACTGATAGTGTTATGTGTGTTATAATGTCCCAGTTGACCTATACTAAAGACTTCACTGATAGTGTTATGCGTGTTATAATGTCCCAGTTGACCTATACTAAAAGGCTCCACTGATAGGCTTATGTGGTTTATAATGTCCCAGTTGACCTATACTAAAAGGCTCCACTGATAGGGTTATGTGTGTTATAATGTCCCAGTTGACCTATACTAAAGGGCTTCACTGATAGTGTTATGTGTGTTATAATTTCCCAGTTGACCTATACTAACGGGCTTCACTGATAGTGTTATGTGTGTTATAATGTCCCAGTTGACCTATACTAATGGATTTAACTGATAGTGTCATGTGTATTATAATGTTTCAGTTGACATATACTAAAGGACTTCACTGATAGGGTTATGTGTTATAATGTCCCAGTTGACCTATACTGAAGGGCTTAACTGATAGGGTTATGTGTTATAATGTCCCAGTTGACCTATACTAAAGGGCTTCACTGATAGTGTTATGTGTGTTATAATGTCCCAGTTGACCTATACTAAAGGGCTTCACTGATAGGGTTATGTGTGTTATAATGTCCCAGTTGACCTATACTAAAGGACTTCACTGATAGTGTTATAGTGTTATAATGTCCCAGTTGACCTATACTAAAGGACTTCACTGATAGGGTTATGTGTGTTATAATGTCCCAGTTGACCTATACTTAATGGCTTCACTGATAGTGTTATGTGTGTTGTAATGACCCAGTTGACCTATACTAAAGGGCTTCACCGATAGTGTTATGTGTGTTATAATGTCCCAGTTCACCTATACTAAAGGGCTTCACTGATAGTGTTATATGTTATAATGTCCTAGTTGACCTATACTAAAGGGCTTCACTGATAGTGTTATGTGTGTTATAATGTCCCAGTTGACCTATACTAAAAGACTTCACTGATAGGGTTATGTGTGTTATAATGTCCCAGTTGACCTATACTAAAGGACTTCACTGATAGGGTTATGTGTTATAATGTCCCAGTTGACCTATACTAAAGGACTTCACTGATAGGGTTATGTGTTATAATGTCCTAGTTGACCTATACTAGAGGGCTTCACTGATAGTGTTATGTGTGTTATAATGTCCAAGTTGACCTATACTAAAGGACTTCACTGATAGGGTTATGTGTTATAATGTCCCAGTTGACCTATACTAAAGGGCTTCACTGATAGTGTTATGTGTGTTATAATGTCCCAGTTGACCTATACTAAAGGACTTCACTGATAGGGTTATGTGTGTTATAATGTCCCAGTTGACCTATACTAAAGGACTTCACTGATAGGGTTATGTGTGTTATAATGTCCCAGTTGACCTATACTAAAGGGCTCCATTGATAGTGTTATGTGTGTTATAATGTCCCAGTTGACCTATACTAAAGGACTTCATTGATAGGGTTATGTGTGTTATAATGTCCCAGTTGACCTATACTAAAGGACTTCACTGATAGGGTTATGTGGTTATAATGTCCCAGTTGACCTATACTAAAGGACTTCACTGATAGGGTTACGTGTGTTATAATGTCCCAGTTGACCTATACTAAAGGACTTCACTGATAGTGTTACGTGTGTTATAATGTCCCAGTTGAACTATACTAAAGGACTTCACTTATAGGGTTATGTGTGTTATAATGTCCCAGTTGACCTATACTAAAGGGCTTCACTGATAGTGTTATGTGTGTTATAATGTCCCAATTGACCTATACTAAAGGGCTTCACTGATAGTTCTATGTGTGTTATAATGTCCCAGTTGACCCATTCTAAAGGACTTCACTGATAGTGTTATGTGTGTTATAATGTCCCAGTTGACCTATACTAAAGGGCTTCACTGATAGTGTTATGTGTGTTATAATGTCCCAGTTGACCTATACTAAAGACTTCACTGATAGTGTTATGCGTGTTATAATGTCCCAGTTGACCTATACTAAAAGGCTCCACTGATAGGCTTATGTGGTTTATAATGTCCCAGTTGACCTATACTAAAAGGCTCCACTGATAGGGTTATGTGTGTTATAATGTCCCAGTTGACCTATACTAAAGGGCTTCACTGATAGGGTTATGTGTGTTATAATGTCCCAGTTGACTTTTACTAAAGGGCTTCACTGATAGTGTTATGTGTTATAATGTCCCAGTTGACCTATACTAAAGGGCTTCACTGATAGTGTTATGTGTGTTATAATGTCCCAGTTGACCTATACTAAAAGACTTCACTGATAGGGTTATGTGTGTTATAACGTCCCAGTTGACCTATACTAAAGGGCTTCACTGATAGTGTTATGTGTTATAATGTCCCAGTTGACCTATACTAAAGGACTTCACTGATAGGGTTATGTGTGTTATAATGTCCCAGTTGACCTATACTTAAGGGCTTCACTGATAGTGTTATGTGTGTTGTAATGACCCAGTTGACCTATACTAAAGGGCTTCACCGATAGTGTTATGTGTGTTATAATGTCCCAGTTGACCTATACTAAAGGGCTTCACTGATAGTGTTATATGTTATAATGTCCTAGTTGACCTATACTAAAGGGCTTCACTGATAGTGTTATGTGTGTTATAATGTCCCAGTTGACCTATACTAAAAGACTTCACTGATAGTGTTATGTGTGTTATAATGTCCCAGTTGACCTATACTAAAGGGCTTCACTGATAGTGTTATGTGTGTTATAATGTCCCAGTTGACCTATACTAAAGGGCTTCACCGATAGTGTTATGTGTGTTATAATGTCCCAGTTGACCTATACTAAAGGGCTTCACTGATAGTGTTATATGTTATAATGTCCTAGTTGACCTATACTAAAGGGCTTCACTGATAGTGTTATGTGTGTTATAATGTCCCAGTTGACCTATACTAAAAGACTTCACTGATAGGGTTATGTGTGTTATAATGTCCCAGTTGACCTATACTAAAGAACTTCACTGATAGGGTTATGTGTGTTATAATGTCCCAGTTGACCTATACTTAAGGGCTTCACTGATAGTGTTATGTGTGTTGTAATGACCCAGTTGACCTATACTAAAGGGCTTCACCGATAGTGTTATGTGTGTTATAATGTCCAAGTTGACCTATACTAAAGGACTACACTGAAAGTGTTATGTGTGTTATAATGTCCCAGTTGACCTATACTAAAGGACTTCACTGATAGGGTTATGTGTGTTATAATTTCCCAGTTGACCTATACTAACGGGCTTCACTGATAGTGTTATGTGTGTTATAATGACCCAGTTGACATATACTAATGGATTTAACTGATAGTGTCATGTGTGTTATAATGTTTCAGTTGACCTATACTAAAGGACTTCACTGATAGGGTCATGTGTTATAATGTCCCAGTTGACCTATACTAAAGGGCTTAACTGATAGGGTTATGTGTTATAATGTCCCAGTTGACCTATACTAAAGGGCTTCACTGATAGGGTTATGTGTGTTATAATGTCCCAGCTGACCTATACTAAAGGGCTTCACTGATAGTGTTATGTGTGTTATAATGTCCCAGTTGACCTATACTAAAGGACTTCACTGATAGGGTTATGTGTGTTATAATGTCCCAGTTGACCTATACTAAAGGGCTTCACTGATAGTGTTATGTGTGTTATAATGTCCCAGTTGACCTATACTAAAGGACTTCACTGATAGTGTTATGTGTGTTATAATGTCCCAGTTGAACTATACTAAAAGACTTCACTGATAGGGTTATGTGTGTTATAATGTCCCAGTTGACCTATACTAAAGGGCTTCACTGATAGTGTTATGTGTATTATAATTTCCCAGTTGACCTATACTAACGGGCTTCACTGATAGTGTTATGTGTGTTATAATGTCCCAGTTGACCTATACTAATGGATTTAACTGATAGTGTCATGTGTGTTATAATGTTTCAGTTGACCTATACTAAAGGACTTCACTGATAGGGTTATGTGTTATAATGTCCCAGTTGACCTATACTAAAGGGCTTAACTGATAGGGTTATGTGTTATAATGTCCCAGTTGACCTATACTAAAGGGCTTCACTGATAGTGTTATGTGTGTTATAATGTCCCAGTTGACCTATACTAAAGGGCTTCACTGATAGGGTTATGTGTGTTATAATGTCCCAGTTGACCTATACTAAAGGCCTTCACTGATAGTGTTATAGTGTTATAATGTCCCAGTTGACCTATACTAATGGATTTCACTGATAGTGTCATGTGTGTTATAATGTCCCAGTTGACCTATACTAAAGGGCTTCACTGATAGGGTTATGTGTTATAATGTCCCAGTTGACTTATACTAAAGGACTTCACTGATAGTGTTATGTGTTATAATGTCCCAGTTGACCTATACTAAAGGGCTTCACTGATAGTGTTATGTGTGTTATAATGTCCCAGTTGACCTATACTAAAGGACTTCACTGATAGTGTTATGTGTGTTATAATGTCCCAGTTGAACTATACTAAAAGACTTCACTGATAGGGTTATGTGTGTTATAATGTCCCAGTTGACCTATACTAAAGGGCTTCACTGATAGGGTTATGTGTGTTATAATGTCCCAGTTCACCTATACTAAAGGGCTTCACTGATAGTGTTATGTGTTATAATGTCCCAGTTGACCTATACTAAAGGGCTTCACTGATAGTGTTATGTGTGTTATAATGTCCCAGTTGACCTATACTAAAAGACTTCACTGATAGGGTTATGTGTGTTATAACGTCCCAGTTGACCTATACTAAAGGGCTTCACTGATAGTGTTATGTGTGTTATAATGTCCCAGTTGACCTATACTAAAAGACTTCACTGATAGGGTTATGTGTGTTATAATGTCCCAGTTGACCTATACTTAAGGGCTTCACTGATAGTGTTATGTGTGTTGTAATGACCCAGTTGACCTATACTAAAGGGCTTCACCGATAGTGTTATGTGTGTTATAATGTCGCAGTTGACCTATACTAAAGTGCTTCACTGATAGTGTTATATGTTATAATGTCCTAGTTGACCTATACTAAAGGGCTTCACTGATAGTGTTATGTGTGTTATAATGTCCCAGTTGACCTATACTAAAAGACTTCACTGATAGGGTTATGTGTGTTATAATGTCCCAGTTGACCTATACTAAAGGACTTCACTGATAGGGTTATGTGTGTTATAATTTCCCAGTTGACCTATACTAAAGGACTTCACTGATAGGGTTATGTGTGTTATAATGTCCCAGTTGACCTATACTGAAGGGCTTCACTGATAGTGTTATGTGTGTTGTAATGACCCAGTTGACCTATACTAAAGGGCTTCACCGATAGTGTTATGTGTGTTATAATGTCCAAGTTGACCTATACTAAAGGACTACACTGAAAGTGTTATGTGTGTTATAATGTCCCAGTTGACCTATACTAATGGATTTAACTGATAGTGTCATGTGTGTTATAATGTTTCAGTTGACCTATACTAAAGGACTTCACTGATAGGGTCATGTGTTATAATGTCCCAGTTGACCTATACTAAAGGGCTTAACTGATAGGGTTATGTGTTATAATGTCCCAGTTGACCTATACTAAAGGGCTTCACTGATAGTGTTATGTGTGTTATAATGTCCCAGTTGACCTATACTAAAAGACTTCACTGATAGGGTTATGTGTGTTACAATGTCCCAGTTGACCTATACTAAAGGACTTCACTGATAGGGTTATGTGTGTTATAATTTCCCAGTTGACCTATACTAAAGGACTACACTTATAGGGTTATGTGTGTTATAATGTCCCAGTTGACCTATACTAAAGGGCTTCACTGATAGTGTTATGTGTGTTATAATGTCCCAGTTGACCTATACTAAAGGACTTCACTGATAGTGTTATGTGTGTTATAATGTCCCAGTTGAACTATACTAAAAGACTTCACTGATAGGGTTATGTGTGTTATAATGTCCCAGTTGACCTATACTAAAGGGCTTCACTGATAGTGTTATGTGTGTTATAATTTCCCAGTTGACCTATACTAACAGGCTTCACTGATAGTGTTATGTGTGTTATAATGTCCCAGTTGACCTATACTAATGGATTTAACTGATAGTGTCATGTGTGTTATAATGTTTCAGTTGACCTATACTAAAGGACTTCACTGATAGGGTTATGTGTTATAATGTCCCAGTTGACCTATACTAAAGGGCTTAACTGATAGGGTTATGTGTTATAATGTCCCAGTTGACCTATACTAAAGGGCTTCACTGATAGTGTTATGTGTGTTATAATGTCCCAGTTGACCTATACTAAAGTGCTTCACTGATAGGGTTATGTGTGTTATAATGTCCCAGTTGACCTCTACTAAAGGACTTCACTGATAGTGTTATAGTGTTATAATGTCCCAGTTGACCTATACTAATGGATTTCACTGATAGTGTCATGTGTGTTATAATGTCCCAGTTGACCTATACTAAAGGGCTTCACTGATAGGGTTATGTGTTATAATGTCCCAGTTGACTTATACTAAAGGACTTCACTGATAGTGTTATGTGTTATAATGTCCCAGTTGACCTATACTAAAGGGCTTCACTGATAGTGTTATGTGTGTTATAATGTCCCAGTTGACCTATACTAAAGGACTTCACTGATAGTGTTATGTGTGTTATAATGTCCCAGTTGAACTATACTAAAAGACTTCACTGATAGGGTTATGTGTGTTATAATGTCCCAGTTGACCTATACTAAAGGGCTTCACTGATAGGGTTATGTGTGTTATAATGTCCCAGTTCACCTATACTAAAGGGCTTCACTGATAGTGTTATGTGTTATAATGTCCCAGTTGACCTATACTAAAGGGCTTCACTGATAGTGTTATGTGTGTTATAATGTCCCAGTTGACCTATACTAAAAGACTTCACTGATAGGGTTATGTGTGTTATAACGTCCCAGTTGACCTATACTAAAGGGCTTCACTGATAGTGTTATGTGTGTTATAATGTCCCAGTTGACCTATACTAAAAGACTTCACTGATAGGGTTATGTGTGTTATAACGTCCCAGTTGACCTATACTAAAGGGCTTCACTGATAGTGTTATGTGTTATAATGTCCCAGTTGACCTATACTAAAGGACTTCACTGATAGGGTTATGTGTGTTATAATGTCCCAGTTGACCTATACTTAAGGGATTCACTGATAGTGTTATGTGTGTTGTAATGTCCCAGTTGACCTATACTAAAGGGCTTCACCGATAGTGTTATGTGTGTTATAATGTCCCAGTTGACCTATACTAAAGGGCTTCACTGATAGTGTTATATGTTATAATGTCCTAGTTGACCTATACTAAAGGGCTTCACTGATAGTGTTATGTGTGTTATAATGTCCCAGTTGACCTATACTAAAGGACTTCACTGATAATGTTATGTGTGTTATAATTTCCCAGTTGACCTATACTAACGGGCTTCACTGATAGGGTTATGTGTGTTATAATGTCCCAGTTGACCTATACTAAAGGATTTCACTGATAGTGTTATAGTGTTATAATGTCCCAGTTGACCTATACTAAAGGACTTCACTGATAGGGTTATGTGTGTTATAATTTCCCAGTTGACCTATACTAAAGGACTTCACTGATAGGGTTATGTGTGTTATAATTTCCCAGTTGACCTATACTAAAGGACTTCACTGATAGGGTTATGTGTGTTATAATGTCCCAGTTGACCTATACTAAAGGACTTCACTGATAGGGTTATGTGTGTTATAATTTCCCAGTTGACCTATACTAAAGGACTTCACTGATAGGGTTATGTGTGTTATAATGTCCCAGTTGACCTATACTTAAGGGCTTCACTGATAGTGTTATGTGTGTTGTAATGACCCAGTTGACCTATACTAAAGGGCTTCACCGATAGTGTTATGTGTGTTATAATGTCCAAGTTGACCTATACTAAAGGACTACACTGAAAGTGTTATGTGTGTTATAATGTCCCAGTTGACCTATACTAAAGGACTTCACTGATAGGGTTATGTGTGTTATAATGTCCCAGTTGACCTATACTAAAGGACTTCACTTATAGGGTTATGTGTGTTATAATGTCCCAGTTGACCTATACTAAAGGGCTTCCCTGTTAGTGTTATGTGTGTTATAACGTCCCAGTTGACCTATACTAAAGGGCTTCACTGATAGTGTTATGTGTGTTATAATGTCCCAGTTGACCTATACTAAAGGACTTCACTGATAGTGTTATGTGTGTTATAATGTCCCAGTTGAACTATACTAAAAGACTTCACTCATAGGGTTATGTGTGTTATAATGTCCCAGTTAACCTATACTAAAGGGCTTCGCTGATAGTGTTATGTGTGTTATAATTTCCCAGTTGACCTATACTAACGGGCTTCACTGATAGTGTTATGTGTGTTATAATGTCCCAGTTGACCTATACTAATGGATTTAACTGATAGTGTCATGTGTGTTATAATGTTTCAGTTGACCTATACTAAAGGACTTCGCTGATAGGGTTATGTGTTATAATGTCCCAGTTGACCTATACTAAAGGGCTTAACTGATAGTGTTATGTGTGTTATAATGTCCCAGTTGACCTATACTAAAAGACTTCACTGATAGGGTTATGTGTGTTATAATGTCCCAGTTGACCTATACTAAAGGACTTCACTGATAGGGTTATGTGTGTTATAATTTCCCAGTTGACCTATACTAAAGCACTTCACTTATAGGGTTATGTGTGTTATAATGTCCCAGTTGACCTATACTAAAGGGCTTCACTGATAGTGTTATGTGTGTTATAATGTCCCAGTTGACCTATACTAAAGGACTTCACTGATAGTGTTATGTGTGTTATAATGTCCCAGTTGAACTATACTAAAAGACTTCACTGATAGGGGTATGTGTGTTATAATGTCCCAGTTGACCTATACTAAAGGGCTTCACTGATAGTGTTATGTGTGTTATAATTTTCCAGTTGACCTATACTAACGGGCTTCACTGAGAGTGTTATGTGTGTTATAATGTCCCAGTTGACCTATACTAATGGATTTAACTGATAGTGTCATGTGTGTTATAATGTTTCAGTTGACCTATACTAAAGGACTTCACTGATAGGGTTATGTGTTATAATGTCCCAGTTGACCTATACTAAAGGGCTTAACTGATCGGGTTATGTGTTATAATGTCCCAGTTGACCTATACTAAAGGGCTTCACTGATAGTGTTATGTGTGTTATAATGTCCCAGTTGACCTATACTAAAGGGCTTCACTGATAGGGTTATGTGTGTTATAATGTCCCAGTTGACCTATACTAAAGGACTTCACTGATAGTGTTATGTGTGTTATAATGTCCCAGTTGAACTATACTAAAAGACTTCACTGATAGGGTTATGTGTGTTATAATGTCCCAGTTGACCTATACTAAAGGGCTTCACTGATAGGGTTATGTGTGTTATAATGTCCCAGTTCACCTATACTAAAGGGCTTCACTGATAGTGTTATGTGTTATAATGTCCCAGTTGACCTATACTAAAGGGCTTCACTGATAGTGTTATGTGTGTTATAATGTCCCAGTTGACCTATACTAAAAGACTTCACTGATAGGGTTATGTGTGTTATAACGTCCCAGTTGACCTATACTAAAGGGCTTCACTGATAGTGTTATGTGTGTTATAATGTCCCAGTTGACCTATACTAAAGGACTTCACTGATAGTGTTATGTGTGTTATAATGTCCCAGTTGAACTATACTAAAAGACTTCACTGATAGGGTTATGTGTGTTATAATGTCCCAGTTGACCTATACTAAAGGGCTTCGCTGATAGTGTTATGTGTGTTATAATTTCCCAGTTGACCTATACTAACGGGCTTCACTGATAGTGTTATGTGTGTTATAACATCCCAGTTGACCTATACTAAAGGGCTTCACTGATAGGGTTATGTGTGTTATAATGTCCCAGTTCACCTATACTAATGGATTTAACTGATAGTGTCATGTGTGTTATAATGTTTCAGTTGACCTATACTAAAGGACTTCGCTGATAGGGTTATGTGTTATAATGTCCCAGTTGACCTATACTAAAGGGCTTAACTGATAGTGTTATGTGTGTTATAATGTCCCAGTTGACCTATACTAAAAGACTTCACTGATAGGGTTATGTGTGTTATAATGTCCCAGTTGACCTATACTAAAGGACTTCACTGATAGGGTTATGTGTGTTATAATTTCCCAGTTGACCTATACTAAAGCACTTCACTTATAGGGTTATGTGTGTTATAATGTCCCAGTTGACCTATACTAAAGGGCTTCACTGATAGTGTTATGTGTGTTATAATGTCCCAGTTGACCTATACTAAAGGACTTCACTGATAGTGTTATGTGTGTTATAATGTCCCAGTTGAACTATACTAAAAGACTTCACTGATAGGGGTATGTGTGTTATAATGTCCCAGTTGACCTATACTAAAGGGCTTCACTGATAGTGTTATGTGTGTTATAATTTTCCAGTTGACCTATACTAACGGGCTTCACTGAGAGTGTTATGTGTGTTATAATGTCCCAGTTGACCTATACTAATGGATTTAACTGATAGTGTCATGTGTGTTATAATGTTTCAGTTGACCTATACTAAAGGACTTCACTGATAGGGTTATGTGTTATAATGTCCCAGTTGACCTATACTAAAGGGCTTAACTGATCGGGTTATGTGTTATAATGTCCCAGTTGACCTATACTAAAGGGCTTCACTGATAGTGTTATGTGTGTTATAATGTCCCAGTTGACCTATACTAAAGGGCTTCACTGATAGGGTTATGTGTGTTATAATGTCCCAGTTGACCTATACTAAAGGACTTCACTGATAGTGTTATGTGTGTTATAATGTCCCAGTTGAACTATACTAAAAGACTTCACTGATAGGGTTATGTGTGTTATAATGTCCCAGTTGACCTATACTAAAGGGCTTCACTGATAGGGTTATGTGTGTTATAATGTCCCAGTTCACCTATACTAAAGGGCTTCACTGATAGTGTTATGTGTTATAATGTCCCAGTTGACCTATACTAAAGGGCTTCACTGATAGTGTTATGTGTGTTATAATGTCCCAGTTGACCTATACTAAAAGACTTCACTGATAGGGTTATGTGTGTTATAACGTCCCAGTTGACCTATACTAAAGGGCTTCACTGATAGTGTTATGTGTGTTATAATGTCCCAGTTGACCTATACTAAAGGACTTCACTGATAGTGTTATGTGTGTTATAATGTCCCAGTTGAACTATACTAAAAGACTTCACTGATAGGGTTATGTGTGTTATAATGTCCCAGTTGACCTATACTAAAGGGCTTCGCTGATAGTGTTATGTGTGTTATAATTTCCCAGTTGACCTATACTAACGGGCTTCACTGATAGTGTTATGTGTGTTATAACATCCCAGTTGACCTATACTAAAGGGCTTCACTGATAGGGTTATGTGTGTTATAATGTCCCAGTTCACCTATACTTAAGGGATTCACTGATAGTGTTATGTGTGTTGTAATGACCCATTTGACCTATACTAAAGGGCTTCACCGATAGTGTTATGTGTGTTATAATGTCCCAGTTGACCTATACTAAAGGGCTTCACTGATAGTGTTATATGTTATAATGTCCTAGTTGACCTATACTAAAGGGCTTCACTGATAGTGTTATGTGTGTTATAATGTCCCAGTTGACCTATACTAAAAGACTTCACTGATAGGGTTATGTGTGTTATAATGTCCCAGTTGACCTATACTAAAGGACTTCACTGATAATGTTATGTGTGTTATAATTTCCCAGTTGACCTATACTAACGGGCTTCACTGATAGGGTTATGTGTGTTATAATGTCCCAGTTGACCTATACTAAAGGATTTCACTGATAGTGTTATAGTGTTATAATGTCCCAGTTGACCTATACTAAAGGACTTCACTGATAGGGTTATGTGTGTTATAATTTCCCAGTTGACCTATACTAAAGGACTTCACTGATAGGGTTATGTGTGTTATAATGTCCCAGTTGACCTATACTAAAGGACTTCACTGATAGGGTTATGTGTGTTATAATTTCCCAGTTGACCTATACTAAAGGACTTCACTGATAGGGTTATGTGTGTTATAATGTCCCAGTTGACCTATACATAAGGGCTTCACTGATAGTGTTATGTGTGTTGTAATGACCCAGTTGACCTATACTAAAGGACTTCACCGATAGTGTTATGTGTGTTATAATGTCCAAGTTGACCTATACTAAAGTACTACACTGAAAGTGTTATGTGTGTTATAATGTCCCAGTTGACCTATACTAAAGGACTTCACTGATAGGGTTATGTGTGTTATAATGTCCCAGTTGACCTATACTAAAGGACTTCACTGATAGGGTTATGTGTGTTATAATGTCCCAGTTGACCTATACTAAAGGGCTTCACTGTTAGTGTTATGTGTGTTATAACGTCCCAGTTGACCTATACTAAAGGGCTTTACTGATAGTGTTATGTGTGTTATAATGTCCCAGTTGACCTATACTAAAGGACTTCACTGATAGTGTTATGTGTGTTATAATGTCCCAGTTGAACTATACTAAAAGACTTCACTGATAGGGTTATGTGTGTTATAATGTCCCAGTTGACCTATACTAAAGGGCTTCACTGATAGTGTTATGTGTGTTATAATTTCCCAGTTGACCTATACTAACGGGCTTCACTGATAGTGTTATGTGTGTTATAATGTCCCAGTTGACCTATACTAATGGATTTAACTGATAGTGTCATGTGTGTTATAATGTTTCAGTTGACCTATACTAAAGGACTTCACTGATAGGGTTATGTGTTATAATGTCCCAATTGACCTATACTAAAGGGCTTAACTGATAGGGTTATGTGTTATAATGTCCCAGTTGACCTATACTAAAGGGCTTCACTGATAGTGTTATGTGTGTTATAATGTCCCAGTTGACCTATACTAAAGGGCTTCACTGATAGGGTTATGTGTGTTATAATGTCCCAGTTGACCTATACTAAAGGACTTCACTGATAGTGTTATAGTGTTATAATGTCCCAGTTGACCTATACTAATGGATTTCACTGATAGTGTCATGTGTGTTATAATGTCCCAGTTGACCTATACTAAAGGGCTTCACTGATAGTGTTATGTGTGTTATAATGTCCCAGTTGACTTATACTAAAGGACTTCACTGATAGTGTTATGTGTTATAATGTCCCAGTTGACCTATACTAAAGGGCTTCACTGATAGTGTTATGTGTGTTATAATGTCCCAGTTGACCTATACTAAAGGACTTCACTGATAGGGCTATGTGTGTTATAATGTCCCAGTTGACCTATACTAAAGGGCTTCACTGATAGTGTTATGTGTGTTATAATGTACCAGTTGACCTATACTAAAGGCTCCACTGATAGTGTTATGTGTGTTATAATTTCCCAGTTGACCTATACTAAAAGGCTCCACTGATAGGCTTATGTGTGTTATAATGTCCCAGTTGACCTATACTAAAAGGCTCCACTGATAGGGTTATGTGTGTTATAATGTCCCAGTTGACTTATACTAAAGGACTTCACTGATAGGGTTATGTGTGTTATAATGTCCCAGTTGACCTATACTAAAAGGCTCCACTGATAGGGTTATGTGTGTTATAATGTCCCAGTTGACTTATACTAAAGGACTTCACTGATAGGGTTATGTGTGTTATAATGTCCCAGTTGACCTATACTAAAAGGCTCCACTGATAGGGTTATGTGTGTTATAATGTCCCAGTTGACCTATACTAAAGGACTTCACTGATAGGGTTATGTGTGTTATAATTTCCCAGTTGACCTATACTAAAGGACTTCACTAATAGGGTTATGTGTGTTATAATGTCCCAGTTGACCTATACTAAAGGACTTCACTGATAGGGTTATGTGTGTTATAATTTCCCAGTTGACCTATACTAAAGGACTTCACTGATAGGGTTATGTGTGTTATAATGTCCCAGTTGACCTATACTTAAGGGCTTCACTGATAGTGTTATGAGTGTTATAATGTCCCAGTTGACCTATACTAAAGGACTTCACTGATAGGGTTATGTGTTTTATAATGTCCCAGTTGACCTATACTAAAGGACTTCACTGATAGTGTTACGTCTGTTATAATGTCCCAGTTGAACTATACTAAAGGGCTCCATTGATAGTGTTATGTGTGTTATAATGTCCCAGTTGACCTATACTAAAGGACTTCACTGATAGGGTTATGTGTGTTATAATGTCCCAGTTGACCTATACTTAAGGGCTTCACTGATAGTGTTATGTGTGTTATAATGTCCCAGTTGACCTATACTAAAGGACTTCACTGATAGGGTTATGTCTGTTATAATGTCCCAGTTGACCTATACTAAAGGGCTTCACTGATAGTGTTATGTGTGTTATAATGTCCCAGTTGACCTATACTAAAGGACTTCACTGATAGGGTTATGTGTGTTATACGTCCCAGTTGACCTATACTAAAGGACTTCACTGATAGGGTTATGTGTGTTATAATGTCCCAGTTGACCTATACTAAAGGACTTCACTGATAGGGTTATGTGTGTTATAATGTCCCAGTTGACCTATACTAAAGGACTTCACTGATAGGGTTATGTGTGTTATAATGTCCCAGTTGACCTATACTAAAGGACTTCACTGATAGGGTTATGTGTGTTATAATGTCCCAGTTGACCTATACTAAAGGACTTCACTGATAGGGTTATGTGTTATAATGTCTCAGTTGACCTATACTAAAGGACTTCACTGATCGGGTTATGTGTTATAATGTCCCAGTTGACCTATACTAAAGGACTTCACTGATAGTGTTATGTGTGTTATAATGTCCCAGTTGACCTATACTTAAGGGCTTCACTCATAGTGTTATGTGTGTTATAATGTCCCAGTTGACCTATACTAAAGGACTTCACTGATAGGGTTATGTGTGTTATAATGTCCCAGTTGACCTATACTAAAGGACTTCACTGATAGGGTTGTGTGTGTTATAATGTCCCAGTTGACCTATACTAAAGGGCTCCATTGATAGTGTTATGTGTGTTATAATGTCCCAGTTGACCTATACTAAAGGACTTCACTGATAGGGTTATGTGTGTTATAATGTCCCAGTTGACCTATACTTAAGGGCTTCACTGATAGTGTTATGTGTGTTATAATGTCCCAGTTGACCTATACTAAAGGAATTCACTGATAGGGTTATGTGTGTTATAATGTCCCAGTTGACCTATACTTAAGGGCTTCACTGATAGGGTTATGTGTGTTATAATGTCCCAGTTGACCTATACTTGAGGGCTTCACTGATAGTGTTATGTGTGTTATAATGTCCCAGTTGACCTATACTAAAGGACTTCACTGATAGGGTTATGTGTGTTATAATGTCCCAGTTGACCTATACTAAAGGACTTCACTGATAGTGTTATGTGTGTTATAATGTCCCAGTTGACCTATACTAAAGGACTTCACTGATAGGGTTATGTGTGTTATAATGTCCCAGTTGACCTATACTAAAGGACTTCACTGATAGGGTTATGTGTGTTATAATGTCCCAGTTGACCTATACTAAAGGGCTCCATTGATAGTGTTATGTGTGTTATAATGTCCCAGTTGACCTATACTAAAGGGCTCCATTGATAGTGTTATGTGTGTTATAATGTCCCAGTTGACCTATACTTAAGGGCTTCACTGATAGGGTTATGTGTGTTATAATGTCCCAGTTGACCTATACTTAAGGGCTTCACTGATAGTGTTATGTGTGTTATAATGTCCCAGTTGACCTATACTAAAGGACTTCACTGATAGGGTTATGTGTGTTATAATGTCCCAGTTGACCTATAATAAAGGACTTCACTGATAGGGTTATGTGTGTTATAATGTCCCAGTTGACCTATACTAAAGGACTTCACTGATAGGGTTATGTGTGTTATAATGTCCCAGTTGACCTATACTAAAGGGCTCCATTGATAGTGTTATGTGTGTTATAATGTCCCAGTTGACCTATACTAAAGGACTTCACTGATAGGGTTATGTGTGTTATAATGTCCCAGTTGACCTATTCTTAAGGGCTTCACTGATAGTGTTATGTGTGTTATAATGTCCCAGTTGACCTATACTAAAGGACTTCACTGATAGGGTTATGTGTGTTATAATGTCCCAGTTGACCTATACTAAAGGACTTCACTGATAGGGTTATGTGTGTTATAATGTCCCAGTTGACCTATACTAAAGGGCTCCATTGATAGTGTTATGTGTGTTATAACGTCCCAGTTGACCTATACTAAAGGGCTCCATTGATAGTGTTATGTGTGTTATAATGTCCCAGTTGACCTATACTTAAGGGCTTCACTGATAGGGTTATGTGTGTTATAATGTCCCAGTTGACCTATACTTAAGGGCTTCACTGATAGTGTTATGTGTGTTATAATGTCCCAGTTGACCTATACTAAAGGACTTCACTGATAGGGTTATGTGTGTTATAATGTCCCAGTTGACCTATACTAAAGGACTTCACTGATAGGGTTATGTGTGTTATAATGTCCCAGTTGACCTATACTAAAGGACTTCACTGATAGGGTTATGTGTGTTATAATGTCCCAGTTGACCTATACTAAAGGGCTCCATTGATAGGGTTATGTGTGTTATAATGTCCCAGTTGACCTATACTTAAGGGCTTCACTGATAGGGTTATGTGTGTTATAATGTCCCAGTTGACCTATACTTAAGGGCTTCACTGATAGTGTTATGTGTGTTATAATGTCCCAGTTGACCTATACTAAAGGACTTCACTGATAGGGTTATGTGTGTTATAATGTCCCAGTTGACCTATACTAAAGGACTTCACTGATAGGGTTATGTGTGTTATAATGTCCCAGTTGACCTATACTAAAGGGCTCCATTGATAGTGTTATGTGTGTTATAATGTCCCAGTTGACCTATACTAAAGGGCTCCATTGATAGTGTTATGTGTGTTATAATGTCCCAGTTGACCTATACTTAAGGGCTTCACTGATAGGGTTATGTGTGTTATAATGTCCCAGTTGACCTATACTTAAGGGCTTCACTGATAGTGTTATGTGTGTTATAATGTCCCAGTTGACCTATACTAAAGGACTTCACTGATAGGGTTATGTGTGCTATAATGTCCCAGTTGACCTATACTAAAGGACTTCACTGATAGGGTTATGTGTGTTATAATGTCCCAGTTGACCTATACTAAAGGACTTCACTGATAGGGTTATGTGTGTTATAATGTCCCAGTTGACCTATACTAAAGGGCTCCATTGATAGTGTTATGTGTGTTATAATGTCCCAGTTGACCTATACTAAAGGACTTCACTGATAGGGTTATGTGTGTTATAATGTCCCAGTTGACCTATACTTAAGGGCTTCACTGATAGTGTTATGTGTGTTATAATGTCCCAGTTGACCTATACTAAAGGACTTCACTGATAGGGTTATGTGTGTTATAATGTCCCAGTTGACCTATACTAAAGGACTTCACTGATAGGGTTATGTGTGTTATAATGTCCCAGTTGACCTATACTAAAGGGCTCCATTGATAGTGTTATGTGTGTTATAATGTCCCAGTTGACCTATACTAAAGGGCTCCATTGATAGTGTTATGTGTGTTATAATGTCCCAGTTGACCTATACTTAAGGGCTTCACTGATAGGGTTATGTGTGTTATAATGTCCCAGTTGACCTATACTTAAGGGCTTCACTGATAGTGTTATGTGTGTTATAATGTCCCAGTTGACCTATACTAAAGGAGTTCACTGATAGGGTTATGTGTGATATAATGTCCCAGTTGACCTATACTAAAGGACTTCACTGATAGGGTTATGTGTGTTATAATGTCCCAGTTGACCTATACTAAAGGACTTCACTGATAGGGTTATGTGTGTTATAATGTCCCAGTTGACCTATACTAAAGGGCTCCATTGATAGTGTTATGTGTGTTATAATGTCCCAGTTGACCTATACTAAAGGACTTCACTGATAGGGTTATGTGTGTTATAATGTCCCAGTTGACCTATACTTAAGGGCTTCACTGATAGGGTTATGTGTGTTATAATGTCCCAGTTGACCTATACTTAAGGGCTTCACTGATAGTGTTATGTGTGTTATAATGTCCCAGTTGACCTATACTAAAGGACTTCACTGATAGGGTTATGTGTGTTATAATGTCCCAGTTGACCTATACTAAAGGACTTCACTGATAGTGTTATGTGTGTTATAATGTCCCAGTTGACCTATACTAAAGGACTTCACTGATAGGGTTATGTGTGTTATAATGTCCCAGTTGACCTATACTAAAGGACTTCACTGATAGGGTTATGTGTGTTATAATGTCCCAGTTGACCTATACTAAAGGGCTCCATTGATAGTGTTATGTGTGTTATAATGTCCCAGTTGACCTATACTAAAGGGCTCCATTGATAGTGTTATGTGTGTTATAATGTCCCAGTTGACCTATACTAAAGGACTTCACTGATAGGGTTATGTGTGTTATAATGTCCCAGTTGACCTATACTAAAGGACTTCACTGATAGGGTTATGTGTGTTATAATGTCCCAGTTGACCTATACTAAAGGACTTCACTGATAGGGTTATGTGTGTTATAATGTCCCAGTTGACCTATACTAAAGGGCTCCATTGATAGTGTTATGTGTGTTATAATGTCCCAGTTGACCTATACTAAAGGACTTCACTGATAGGGTTATGTGTGTTATAATGTCCCAGTTGACCTATACTTAAGGGCTTCACTGATAGTGTTATGTGTGTTATAATGTCCCAGTTGACCTATACTAAAGGACTTCACTGATAGGGTTATGTGTGTTATAATGTCCCAGTTGACCTATACTAAAGGACTTCACTGATAGGGTTATGTGTGTTATAATGTCCCAGTTGACCTATACTAAAGGGCTCCATTGAAAGTGTTATGTGTGTTATAATGTCCCAGTTGACCTATACTAAAGGGCTCCATTGATAGTGTTATGTGTGTTATAATGTCCCAGTTGACCTATACTTAAGGGCTTCACTGATAGGGTTATGTGTGTTATAATGTCCCAGTTGACCTATACTTAAGGGCTTCACTGATAGTGTTATGTGTGTTATAATGTCCCAGTTGACCTATACTAAAGGACTTCACTGATAGGGTTATGTGTGTTATAATGTCCCAGTTGACCTATACTAAAGGACTTCACTGATAGGGTTATGTGTGTTATAATGTCCCAGTTGACCTATACTAAAGGACTTCACTGATAGGGTTATGTGTGTTATAATGTCCCATTTGACCTATACTAAAGGGCTCCATTGATAGTGTTATGTGTGTTATAATGTCCCAGTTGACCTATACTAAAGGACTTCACTGATAGGTTATGTGTGTTATAATGTCCCAGTTGACCTATACTAAAGGACTTCACTGATAGGGTTATGTGTGTTATAATGTCCCAGTTGACCTATACTAAAGGACTTCACTGATAGTGTTATGTGTGTTATAATGTCCCAGTTGACCTATACTAAAGGACTTCACTGATAGGGTTATGTGTGTTATAATGTCCCAGTTGACCTATACTAAAGGACTTCACTGATAGGGTTATGTGTGTTATAATGTCCCAGTTGACCTATACTAAAGGGCTCCATTGATAGTGTTATGTGTGTTATAATGTCCCAGTTGACCTATACTAAAGGGCTCCATTGATAGTGTTATGTGTGTTATAATGTCCCAGTTGACCTATACTAAAGGACTTCACTGATAGGGTTATGTGTGTTATAATGTCCCAGTTGACCTATACTAAAGGACTTCACTGATAGGGTTATGTGTGTTATAATGTCCCAGTTGACCTATACTAAAGGACTTCACTGATAGGGTTATGTGTGTTATAATGTCCCAGTTGACCTATACTAAAGGGCTCCATTGATAGTGTTATGTGTGTTATAATGTCCCAGTTGACCTATACTAAAGGGCTTCAATGATAGGGTTATGTGTGTTATAATGTCCCAGTTGACCTATTCTAAAGGACTTCACTGATAGGGTTATGTGTGTTATAATGTCCCAGTTGACCTATACTAAAGGACTTCACTGATAGGGTTATGTGTGTTATAATGTCCCAGTTGACCTATACTAAAGGACTTCACTTATAGGGTTATGTGTGTTATAATGTCCCAGTTGACCTATACTAAAGAGCTTCACTGTTAGTGTTATGTGTGTTATAACGTCCCAGTTGACCTATACTAAAGGGCTTCACTGATAGTGTTATGTGTGTTATAATGTCCCAGTTGACCTATACTAAAGGACTTCACTGATAGTGTTATGTGTGTTATAATGTCCCAGTTGAACTATACTAAAAGACTTCACTGATAGGGTTATGTGTGTTATAATGTCCCAGTTGACCTATACTAAAGGGCTTCACTGATAGTGTTATGTGTGTTATAATTTCCCAGTTGACCTATACTAACGGGCTTCACTGATAGTGTTATGTGTGTTATAATGTCCCAGTTGACCTATACTAATGGATTTAACTGATAGTGTCATGTGTGTTATAATGTTTCAGTTGACCTATACTAAAGGACTTCACTGATAGGGTTATGTGTTATAATGTCCCAGTTGACCTATACTAAAGGGCTTAACTGATAGGGTTATGTGTTATAATGTCCCAGTTGACCTATACTAAAGGGCTTCACTGATAGTGTTATGTGTGTTATAATGTCCCAGTTGACCTATACTAATGGATTTCACTGATAGTGTCATGTGTGTTATAATGTCCCAGTTCACCTATACTAAAGGGCTTCACTGATAGGGTTATGTGTGTTATAATGTCCCAGTTGACTTATACTAAAGGACTTCACTGATAGTGTTATGTGTTATAATGTCCCAGTTGACCTATACTAAAGGGCTTCACTGATAGTGTTATGTGTGTTATAATGTCCCAGTTGACCTATACTAAAGGACTTCACTGATAGGGTTATGTGTGTTATAATTTCCCAGTTGACCTATACTAAAGGACTTCACTGATAGGGTTATGTGTGTTATAATGTCCCAGTTGACCTATACTAAAGGACTTCACTGATAGGGTTATGTGTGTTATAATGTCCCAGTTGACCTATACTAAAGGGCTCCATTGATAGTGTTATGTGTGTTATAATGTCCCAGTTGACCTATACTAAAGGGCTTCACTGATAGGGTTATGTGTGTTATAATGTCCCAGTTGACCTATACTAAAGGACTTCACTGATAGGGTTATGTGTGTTATAATGTCCCAGTTGACCTATACTAAAGGACTTCACTGATAGGGTTATGTGTGTTATAATGTCCCAGTTGACCTATACTAAAGGACTTCACTTATAGGGTTATGTGTGTTATAATGTCCCAGTTGACCTATACTAAAGGACTTCACTGATAGGGTTATGTGTGTTATAATGTCCCAGTTGACCTATACTAAAGGGCTCCATTGATAGTGTTATGTGTGTTATAATGTCCCAGTTGACCTATACTAAAGGACTTCACTGATAGGGTTATGTGTGTTATAATGTCCCAGTTGACCTATACTTAAGGGCTTCACTGATAGTGTTATGTGTGTTATAATGTCCCAGTTGACCTATACTAAAGGACTTCACTGATAGGGTTATGTGTGTTATAATGTCCCAGTTGACCTATACTAAAGGACTTCACTGATAGGGTTATGTGTGTTATAATGTCCCAGTTGACCTATACTAAAGGGCTCCATTGATAGTGTTATGTGTGTTATAATGTCCCAGTTGACCTATACTAAAGGGCTCCATTGATAGTGTTATGTATGTTATAATGTCCCAGTTGACCTATACTTAAGGGCTTCACTGATAGGGTTATGTGTGTTATAATGTCCCAGTTGACCTATACTTAAGGGCTTCACTGATAGTGTTATGTGTGTTATAATGTCCCAGTTGACCTATACTAAAGGACTTCACTGATAGGGTTATGTGTGTTATAATGTCCCAGTTGACCTATACTAAAGGACTTCACTGATAGGGTTATGTGTGTTATAATGTCCCAGTTGACCTATACTAAAGGACTTCACTGATAGGGTTATGTGTGTTATAATGTCCCAGTTGACCTATACTAAAGGGCTCCATTGATAGTGTTATGTGTGTTATAATGTCCCAGTTGACCTATACTAAAGGACTTCACTGATAGGGTTATGTGTGTTATAATGTCCCAGTTGACCTATACTAAAGGACTTCACTGATAGGGTTATGTGTGTTATAATGTCCCAGTTGACCTATACTAAAGGACTTCACTGATAGTGTTATGTGTGTTATAATGTCCCAGTTGACCTATACTAAAGGACTTCACTGATAGGGTTATGTGTGTTATAATGTCCCAGTTGACCTATACTAAAGGACTTCACTGATAGGGTTATGTGTGTTATAATGTCCCAGTTGACCTATACTAAAGGGCTCCATTGATAGTGTTATGTGTGTTATAATGTCCCAGTTGACCTATACTAAAGGGCTCCATTGATAGTGTTATGTGTGTTATAATGTCCCAGTTGACCTATACTAAAGGACTTCACTGATAGGGTTATGTGTGTTATAATGTCCCAGTTGACCTATACTAAAGGACTTCACTGATAGGGTTATGTGTGTTATAATGTCCCAGTTGACCTATACTAAAGGACTTCACTGATAGGGTTATGTGTGTTATAATGTCCCAGTTGACCTATACTAAAGGGCTCCATTGATAGTGTTATGTGTGTTATAATGTCCCAGTTGACCTATACTAAAGGGCTTCACTGATAGGGTTATGTGTGTTATAATGTCCCAGTTGACCTATACTAAAGGACTTCACTGATAGGGTTATGTGTGTTATAATGTCCCAGTTGACCTATACTAAAGGACTTCACTGATAGGGTTATGTGTGTTATAATGTCCCAGTTGACCTATACTAAAGGACTTCACTTATAGGGTTATGTGTGTTATAATGTCCCAGTTGACCTATACTAAAGGGCTTCACTGTTAGTGTTATGTGTGTTATAACGTCCCAGTTGACCTATACTAAAGGGCTTCACTGATAGTGTTATGTGTGTTATAATGTCCCAGTTGACCTATACTAAAGGACTTCACTGATAGTGTTATGTGTGTTATAATTTCGCAGTTGACCTATACTAATGGATTTAACTGATAGTGTCATGTGTGTTATAATGTTTCAGTTGACCTATACTAAAGGACTTCACTGATAGGGTTATGTGTTATAATGTCCCAGTTGACCTATACTAAAGGGCTTAACTGATAGGGTTATGTGTTATAATGTCCCAGTTGACCTATACTAAAGGGCTTCACTGATAGTGTTATGTGTGTTATAATGTCCCAGTTGACCTATACTAATGGATTTCACTGATAGTGTCATGTGTGTTATAATGTCCCAGTTGACCTATACTAAAGGGCTTCACTGATAGGGTTATGTGTGTTATAATGTCCCAGTTGACTTATACTAAAGGACTTCACTGATAGTGTTATGTGTTATAATGTCCCAGTTGACCTATACTAAAGGGCTTCACTGATAGTGTTATGTGTGTTATAATGTCCCAGTTGACCTATACTAAAGGACTTCACTGATAGGGTTATGTGTGTTATAATTTCCCAGTTGACCTATACTAAAAGGCTCCACTGATAGGCTTATGTGTGTTATAATGTCCCAGTTGACCTATACTAAAAGGCTCCACTGATAGGGTTATGTGTGTTATAATGTCCCAGTTGACTTATACTAAAGGACTTCACTGATAGGGTTATGTGTGTTATAATTTCCCAGTTGACCTATACTAAAGGGCTTCACTGATAGGGTTATGTGTGTTATAATTTCCCAGTTGACCTATACTAAAGGACTTCACTAATAGGGTTATGTGTGTTATAATGTCCCAGTTGACCTATACTAAAGGACTTCACTGATAGGGTTATGTGTGTTATAATTTCCCAGTTGACCTATACTAAAGGACTTCACTGATAGGGTTATGTGTGTTATAATGTCCCAGTTGACCTATACTTAAGGGCTTCACTGATAGTGTTATGTGTGTTATAATGTCCCAGTTGACCTATACTAAAGGACTTCACTGATAGGGTTATGTGTGTTATAATGTCCCAGTTGACCTATACTAAAGGACTTCACTGATAGTGTTACGTCTGTTATAATGTCCCAGTTGACCTATACTAAAGGGCTCCATTGATAGTGTTATGTGTGTTATAATGTCCCAGTTGACCTATACTAAAGGACTTCACTGATAGGGTTATGTGTGTTATAATGTCCCAGTTGACCTATATTAAAGGACTTCACTGATAGGGTTATGTGTGTTATAATGACCCAGTTGACCTATACTAAAGGACTTCACTGATAGGGTTATGTGTGTTATAATGTCCCAGTTGACCTATACTTAAGGGCTTCACTGATGGTGTTATGTGTGTTATAATGTCCCAGTTGACCTATACTAAAGGACTTCACTGATAGGGTTATGTCTGTTATAATGTCCCAGTTGACCTATACTAAAGGGCTTCACTGATAGTGTTATGTGTGTTATAATGTCCCAGTTGACCTATACTAAAGGACTTCACTGATAGGGTTATGTGTGTTATAATGTCCCAGTTGACCTATACTAAATGACTTCACTGATAGGGTTATGTGTGTTATAATGTCCCAGTTGACCTATACTAAAGGACTTCACTGATAGGGTTATGTGTGTTATAATGTCCCAGTTGACCTATACTAAAGGACTTCACTGATAGGGTTATGTGTGTTATAATGTCCCAGTTGACCTATACTAAAGGACTTCACTGATAGGGTTATGTGTGTTATAATGTCCCAGTTGACCTATACTAAAGGACTTCACTGATAGGGTTATGTGTGTTATAATTTCCCAGTTGACCTATACTAAAGGACTTCACTGATAGTGTTATGTGTTATAATGTCCCAGTTGACCTATACTAAAGGGCTCCATTGATAGTGTTATGTGTGTTATAATGTCCCAGTTGACCTATACTAAAGGACTTCACTGATAGGGTTATGTGTGTTATAATGTCCCAGTTGACCTATACTAAAGGACTTCACTGATAGGGTTATGTGTGTTATAATGTCCCAGTTGACCTATACTAAAGGACTTCACTGATAGGGTTATGTGTGTTATAATGTCCCAGTTGACCTATACTAAAGGACTTCACTGATAGGGTTATGTGTGTTATAATGTCCCAGTTGACCTATACTAAAGGACTTCACTGATAGGGTTATGTGTGTTATAATGTCCCAGTTGACCTATACTAAAGGACTTCACTGATAGGGTTATGTGTTATAATGTCTCAGTTGACCTATACTAAAGGACTTCACTGATAGGGTTATGTGTTATAATGTCCCAGTTGACCTATACTAAAGGACTTCACTGATAGTGTTATGTGTGTTATAATGTCCCAGTTGACCTATACTTAAGGGCTTCACTCATAGTGTTATGTGTGTTATAATGTCCCAGTTGACCTATACTAAAGGACTTCACTGATAGGGTTATGTGTATTATAATGTCCCAGTTGACCTATACTAAAGGACTTCACTGATAGGGTTATGTGTGTTATAATGTCCCAGTTGACCTATACTAAAGGATTTCACTGATAGTGTTATGTGTTATAATGTCCCAGTTGACCTATACTAAAGGACTTCACTGATAGGGTTATGTGTGTTATAATGTCCCAGTTGACCTATACTAAAGGGCTCCATTGATAGTGTTATGTGTGTTATAATGTCCCAGTTGACCTATACTAAAGGACTTCACTGATAGGGTTATGTGTGTTATAATGTCCCAGTTGACCTATACTTAAGGGCTTCACTGATAGTGTTATGTGTGTTATAATGTCCCAGTTGACCTATACTAAAGGACTTCACTGATAGGGTTATGTGTATTATAATGTCCCAGTTGACCTATACTTAAGGGCTTCACTGATAGGGTTATGTGTGTTATAATGTCCCAGTTGACCTATACTTACGGGCTTCACTGATAGTGTTATGTGTGTTATAATGTCCCAGTTGACCTATACTAAAGGACTTCACTGATAGGGTTATGTGTGTTATAATGTCCCTGTTGACCTATACTAAAGGACTTCACTGATAGTGTTATGTGTGTTATAATATCCCAGTTGACCTATACTAAAGGACTTCACTGATAGGGTTATGTGTGTTATAATGTCCCAGTTGACCTATACTAAAGGACTTCACTGATAGGGTTATGTGTGTTATAATGTCCCAGTTGACCTATACTAAAGGGCTCCATTGATAGTGTTATGTGTGTTATAATGTCCCAGTTGACCTATACTAAAGGGCTCCATTGATAGTGTTATGTGTGTTATAATGTCCCAGTTGACGTATACTTAAGGGCTTCACTGATAGGGTTATGTGTGTTATAATGTCCCAGTTGACCTATACTTAAGGGCTTCACTGATAGTGTTATGTGTGTTATAATGTCCCAGTTGACCTATACTAAAGGACTTCACTGATGGGGTTATGTGTGTTATAATGTCCCAGTTGACCTATACTAAAGGACTTCACTGATAGGGTTATGTGTGTTATAATGTCCCAGTTGACCTATACTAAAGGACTTCACTGATAGGGTTATGTGTGTTATAATGTCCCAGTTGACCTATACTAAAGGGCTCCATTGATAGTGTTATGTGTGTTATAATGTCCCAGTTGACCTATACTAAAGGACTTCACTGATAGGGTTATGTGTGTTATAATGTCCCAGTTGACCTATACTTAAGGGCTTCACTGATAGTGTTATGTGTGTTATAATGTCCCAGTTGACCTATACTAAAGGACTTCACTGATAGGGTTATGTGTGTTATAATGTCCCAGTTGACCTATACTAAAGGACTTCACTGATAGGGTTATGTGTGTTACAATGTCCCAGTTGACCTATACTAAAGGGCTCCATTGATAGTGTTATGTGTGTTATAATGTCCCAGTTGACCTATACTAAAGGGCTCCATTGATAGTGTTATGTGTGTTATAATGTCCCAGTTGACCTATACTTAAGGGCTTCACTGATAGGGTTATGTGTGTTATAATGTCCCAGTTGACCTATACTTAAGGGCTTCACTGATAGTGTTATGTGTGTTATAATGTCCCAGTTGACCTATACTAAAGGACTTCACTGATAGGGTTATGTGTGTTATAATGTTCCAGTTGACCTATACTAAAAGACTTCACTGATAGGGTTATGTGTGTTATAATGTCCAAGTTGACCTATACTAAAGGACTTCACTGATAGGGTTATGTGTGTTATAATGTCCCAGTTGACCTATACTAAAGGGCTCCATTGATAGTGTTATGTGTGTTATAATGTCCCAGTTGACCTATACTAAAGGGCTTCACTGATAGGGTTATGTGTGTTATAATGTCCCAGTTGACCTATACTTAAGGGCTTCACTGATAGGGTTATGTGTGTTATAATGTCCCAGTTGACCTATACTTAAGGGCTTCACTGATAGTGTTATGTGTGTTATAATGTCCCAGTTGACCTATACTAAAGGACTTCACTGATAGGGTTATGTGTGTTATAATGTCCCAGTTGACCTATACTAAAGGACTTCACTGATAGTGTTATGTGTGTTATAATGTCCCAGTTGACCTATACTAAAGGACTTCACTGATAGGGTTATGTGTGTTATAATGTCCCAGTTGACCTATACTAAAGGACTTCACTGATAGGGTTATGTGCGTTATAATGTCCCAGTTGACCTATACTAAAGGGCTCCATTGATAGTGTTATGTGTGTTATAATGTCCCAGTTGACCTATACTAAAGGGCTCCATTGATAGTGTTATGTGTGTTATAATGTCCCAGTTGACCTATACTAAAGGACTTCACTGATAGGGTTATGTGTGTTATAATGTCCCAGTTGACCTATACTAAAGGACTTCACTGATAGGGTTATGTGTGTTATAATGTCCCAGTTGACCTATACTAAAGGACTTCACTGATAGGGTTATGTGTGTTATAATGTCCCAGTTGACCTATACTAAAGGGCTCCATTGATAGTGTTATGTGTGTTATAATGTCCCAGTTGACCTATACTAAAGGGCTTCACTGATAGGGTTATGTGTGTTATAATGTCCCAGTTGACCTATACTAAAGGACTTCACTGATAGGGTTATGTGTGTTATAATGTCCCAGTTGACCTATACTGAAGGACTTCACTTATAGGGTTATGTGTGTTATAATGTCCCAGTTGACCTATACTAAAGGGCTTCACTGATAGGGTTATGTGTGTTATAATGTCCCAGTTGACCTATACTTAAGGGCTTCACTGATAGGGTTATGTGTGTTATAATGTCCCAGTTGACCTATACTTAAGGGCTTCACTGATAGTGTTATGTGTTATAATGTCCCAGTTGACCTATACTAAAGGACTTCACTGATAGGGTTATGTGTGTTATAATTTCCCAGTTCCATGTTATGGAAAGAGGTTGTGGTGAATCTTTGGAATAGTGCTTAATAATTATTAATGGCCCTAATAGTTGCTGGGGGATTGGGGGTGTGGGGGGTGTGGGGGGGGGGGGGGGGGGGGGGCTGAAACATTCTGAAAAATTAATCAGTGGGGAGCTGGGGTGACGGAGACGATACTTCGAGTCCCAAGAGTAGTAGTGAGTGAACTTTGTATTTATATCAACTAGTAAAAGTAACAGTGTAGTATATATAATTCGGTAAATGTTAGACAAACATAACGTTCGCTAGATTTCAATAGATTTGCTACGAAACAACTACAGGAGAAAGGCCAAGAACAACACTGGCAAATTTATCTAAACAGAATCCTCTCAGTTAATTAGTTCGGCCATATTGTTGAACAGCGGGAACTCTATTTAGATACTCTCAGTGAAACACGTGTATTTCGATAATGTATTGTTAATGTAATAAAATATTTTGCGCAATACAACTCTTCACCCGGATTGAGTGCTCTGCCTACTTGGATATTTATTATAAAATTCAACTACACTATATATATATATATATATATATATATATTTATATAATTATGTAATAAACAACATAAGACAATTATTCCATTTACCAAAGGTTTCACGAAGACAGACGAGCCCAACAGAGACGTCTAAAATCGCTCATCAGAATGAAAATTTAATATGAACTTAAGATATGAATTTAAAAACAAAGGCGAACACAATTGAAAGCTAGACTGATATATAACCTTTGGTAAATGGAATAATTGTCTTATGTTGTTTATTACATAATTATATAGCTCTGTAGCATACATAGAGCACTCTCCTTTCCTTTACCCTTCCTACGGAAGCACTTCATATATATATGTGTGTGTGTATGTATATATATATGTATATATATATATATAAAAATACCTATACAACAACTTAGAACAACCTAAGGAAGAAGAAACCAAGAACTGGTCATACCATTTATAATGACACACAACCCATGTCACCAGAATATCTTCAACACTGCCAAAGCAAACCTACCGATCATTGCTCAAAGTAATGAATTAAAAGGCTTAATCACAGATCGATCTTTGACTCTTAGTAAAAGACAGCCAAAAAATTTGAAGCAATTACTAACAAAAGCAAAGTTTGACCTTAACAACAAAGACCAATCATTCACTGTATCTAAATGCAATGATAGTCGATGCGGCACATGTCAATCCATACACGCCGGTCAATATATGAAAACAAAAACTGGAAAAATATTCCCAAATGCAAATATGAACTGCAAAAGCAGAAATCTAATTTACTGCATTAAATGCCCGAATTGTGAAGAACTATATGTCGGTCAAACTGGAAATGCACTATCGGAACGTGCACGGGTACACCGTCAACAAATCAGAGACCCAAATGTCCGTCAGATACCCCTAAGCAACCACCTAGCAACATGTGGTCAGGGAATATTTATAATATTCCCATTCTACAAATTACACAGCCCAAGTGAAATCAAGAGAAAAATCAAAGAAAAGAATTTTATTGATAAATTTAAACCCAAGCTAAATGAACAATAATAACGCTTAGGGGTATTACTTCTACTACCACTATGACCACGACCACTAACAACAACAACAACAACAACAACAACAATAATAATAATAATAAAAGTGATGTTGATGGTGATGATTAATAGAAAATGCTATTTTCATCATTTCTAAAAATAGCAAAACAATTGATGCTTTGGATATGATTATTGGTCGTTAGCATGCTCAACCAGCCGTGACGCTTAAACCAATCAGCTTTAGTAATTCAGTGAAACTACACACTGATTGGTCGAAATACAGTTTACAGGGCTTAGCATTCTGGAGCCACTTTTCTCTGTATAAAATGTATAAAAGGTAGGAAATTTACCCATCTCTTTACAGTTGAAAAATGCAAACTCGACTGTCACCACATATCATGAACCTGAAGATTGCGAAAGCATGAAAGTACTTGTTCAATTAACACTTAGAATTTAATATTCTATCATACTATTTCATTATAATACCATTATATATTTTAAAGGATTGTAAATAAAACGAGTAAATCAGACAAAGTTTGAATTCCTCTTATTAATATAATCTTCTATACACAATCATACACACCCGTGTATATTTACCTATCTATATATATATATATATATATATACATTATGAGGCTGGTTTCTCATTTTAATTATACTTTTAATTTTAATGTTTTTCCTACGCCTCTAGTAGCTTATATTCTCTTCACACTGGAGGTTTGAAATTCCTGTAAAGGAAAACACTCTCCTGTGTTTTTCGTGTCTATATATTGTATTTTAAAGTGCCCAGGAAAACCCTTTCCTTTGAGCTCATTTAATTACAGGATTATTCGCGAGTCCTTTACTCCGTTATCTTACTTGATATTTGCTCCTTGCATTCTCTCTACTGTCGAGTACCATAAATTGAACGGTATAGGCTGCCATCTCTAGCACCTTGTTCTGTTCATACCACCGGTCACTGCCTCGTGCACGTATTTTCCTTATATTTACACGTGCGACAGGTGGTTTACTATAGTTCTCTCTCTAGTAGTGCGGACAATATCGGTCTTTCCACATGCTGATGACCCACTGGGCCGAATTGGAACCCACTAAATGGCGAAACAATCTCCTGGTGAGTTTGTACATGTGTGATTTAGTTATGAGGTTGGTTTCTCATTTCAATTTATACTTTTAATTTTAATGTTTTTCCTACGCCTCTATTAGCTTTTATTCTCTTCACGCTGGTGGTTTGAAATTCCTGTAAAGGAAAACACTCTCCTGTGTTTTTCGCGTCTATATATTGTATTTTAAAGTGCCCAGGAAAACTCTTTCCTTTGAGCTCATTTAATTACAGGATTTTACATGAGTCCTTTGATATTTGTATATATATATATATATATGTGTGTGTGTGTGTGTGTGTGTGTATAAATATTTCGTATCTCCAAAGAAATACGGTTTTAGGAAGCCGTAGCTATGCAAACACCGGGGTGCTAACGCCTTCTGGTGATGTCCAGCAGAAGCAAGGGGGACAACCGTCTATGCATTTCAGGCTTAACTAGCCTTCGTCAGGACGGTCCCTCCCACCGCTTGCAACTGCTGGACTAGAAGACAGGCGAGAATATATACTTTTCTCGTCTGTGTAAATGAGGTGATTAATCTCATTTGCATATGAAGCTGCATAAGTTGGCTCAACTTATATATATATATATATATATATTAATAAAAGATCGGAGGCGGTAACCGCCGAATATAAATGTAGTCCGCACATCTGTGTTCGGTTAACACCATATAATACTCTCTCTTTCCCTCGTTCCCTTTCTCTCTCTCTCTCTCTCTCTCTCTCTCTCTCTCTCTCTATATATATATATATATATATATATATATATATATATATATATATATATATATTGTACCATTGGGAGTGGTGAACTCCATCATGTTCAAAATACCTGATATTGTGTATCATGACAATACCCCTATATTTCCAGGGTTATATATATATATATATATATATATATATATATATATATATATATATATATATATATATAATAGAATGAGGATTTAGCCTCAAGCACAGCTGTATACAGATATGTATAAAAATTTCGTATTTCTAAAGAAACACGGTATGTTTACAGGTAAACATTTAGAAAGCTGTAGCCATGCAAAACACCAGGGCTATCGCCCTCTGGTGGTGCCCAGTTGAAGCAAGGGGGACAATCATCGATGCATTTCGAACGTAACTGGTTCTCATCAGGACGGTCCCTCCCACACTTGCAACTGCTGGACTTGAAAACACGCGAGAATACATGGTTTTCTCGTCTGTGTAAATGAGGTGATTAATCTCATTTGCATATAAAGCTGCGTAAATTGGCTCAACTTTATAATAGAATAGAATTAGGATTTGGCTTCATGCATAGCTATATACAGATATGTATTGGAATTTCGTATTTCTAAAAATACGGTGTTTACAGGTAAAACATTTAGAAAGCCGTAGCGATGCTATATATATATATATATATATATATATATATATATATATATATATATATATATATATATATATAAAGTTGTAGTGCCTGTCTGTTTGTTTGTTTGTTAGTTCACGAACTGCACCTATGGTTTTGGAGATAGACCCCCATAACCATGTATATTCTGAAACTACATTGCCCAGGTGACTTGGATAAGTATATTTCATTTTAATCAAAGGGTTCCCCGGGGGTACAAACCCCCTTCGATTTATATGAAATTTAAACCATAAGTAAATGAGAAGATATGCCTTTTCACAAAATTTCAGCAAATTTCAGTAACATTAAGACACCCTAATGGGGGTTAAACCCCGTATAGTGAAAATTTTGGAAGCCCATAACTTGACTATTGGAACTTTGAATTTCTAATTTGAAAATCATGCTTTACACAAAAATGAAATGATCAAGTTTTGAATTGATATTTAAAAAAAAATTATTTACAAGAAACAAAATAAAAATAAGATTTAATAATGTAATTTTGATTTGATATATTACAAAAAATAATGTTTTCCAATTTTTGCTGCATTACATTTTACATTGAGTAATATTGAAATGCAGAGTTTTTCTCGATAAATTATATCACTAATTTAAAATCAATCACCATTTTCTTACAAAAAAATGTGTGAAACGCAGCAAGGCGCGGGTAATTCGGCTAGTATATATATATATATATATATGCCTAACATAAACACACATTAATAAATATATATATTATATATATATATATATTATTTTTAAAAATATAGATGAGATTCTACAGGACTAGAACTGTTTCATTCTTTAGAAATCATCAGATTCCTGATGATTTCTAAAGAATAAAACAGTTCTAGTCCTGTAGAATCTCATCTATATTAAAACTTTTATACTCTGCTATGTATTGAGTACCTTACTTACTGTGGTTACCTCCGATTCAACCCGGAATAACGTATATATATATTAGACTAAAGAAATTTCTAGCCTGATAGTGGGGTTTATAACCCTCGGAGAAATGGAAAAAGATATATATATATATATATAATAAATACAATATCGGAGAAAGCTTTTTAGCGATACTCCGGAAATTCCAACTCACTCAACAAACATCAGGAAATAAGTGATTATATTCCCAATTATGTGTTCGGGTGCTAGCTAAAAGTATTGCGTGGAAAATAGCAGAGTATAAAAGTCTATTATAATTATTGACAAACCAATCAAATTACTTCTCGAAAAACCTGGCATTTCGAGCCACTTTTTCCATATAAAACAAGTAACATTCAGAGACCAACCAGATGTGAGAAAAACCACAGACCCTCCATCTCAACTCACCTTTTGAAAATCAGAAGAACTGCGAAACCGGTAAAGGAACCAAATAAATATATATATTAAAAAAAAAAAAAAAATAAAAAATAAGACTCCAGTTGCATTTTCGATTTCATCTCTTTTTCTTTATACTTTCACTCGTGTAGGACACCTCGGTTATTTTTCATTTTGTAAAAAAAACCTCACTTTCTAATATATATATATATATATATATATATATATATATATATATATATATATATATATATATACATACATATATATATGTACGTATATATATATAAATATATATAAATATATATAAAATATATAGCTTTCACCGTATTTTTAACTAAAGGAATTTTAGCTTGATAACGGGGTTTAGAACCCTCAGATAAATGGAAAAAGATGAGTATTGACGTACATGTACATCAATACTCATCTTTTTCCATTTATCTGAGGGTTCTAAACCCCGTTATCAAGCTAAAATTCCTTTAGTTAAAATTACGGTGAAAGCTATATATTTTCTAATTTCAAACTCGCTCACTGTTTCAAAACATACTTACTTGCCATAAATATATATATATATATATATATATATATATATATATATATATATATATATATATATATATATATATATATGTTAGGTATGAATCGAAGTTGTAGCTGCTACATAGCAGGTACTAATCGAGTTTAATCAAAGGTTAATTAGTCACTAATATCCAAACATATCTATGAAAGAAGTCTCTCCGAGAAGTAATATTATATATTAAAATTAAATGAGAAAAGAAAACTGTAAGTATGGGAGTATAAACAATGTTGACAGGACACGTCGCTAATATATAGATTTCCCTACCGCGGTTTCATGTGGGGAAGAATCATTTTTGGAATTACCAATAATTCAAGAACTGTTTATACTCCTGTAACTATAGATTTTTCTCATTTAATTTTAATGTATACAAATATATATATATATATATATATATATATATTGGGGCACCCACTGATGAATTATAGGAGCCCACTTGAATATATATCTATTGATGGTATACAAGCTCCTACATAAACTGGTATAATTTCACCCAAATTGTAGGAGTCCTATAATGAAACCAGACGTCCATCTGGGAAGAGATATATTAGATATGTCTCATATGAAATAATACAGCCAATTTTCCACGCAATACTTTTAGTTAGCACCCCGAACACATAATTGGGAATATAATCACTTATTTCCTAATGTTTGTTGAGTGAGTTGGAATTTGGCCGGAGTATCGCTAAAAAGCTTTCTCCGATATTGTATTTATTATATATATATATATATATATATCTTTTTCCATTTCTCCGAGGGTTATAAACCCCACTATCAGGCTAGAAATTTCTTTAGTCTAAAATACGGTGAAAGCTTATAATTTCTAATTTCAAACTCGCGCACCGTTTCAAAAACATACATGTTTACGTTTATAATTTGCTTGTTATATATATATATATATATATATATATATATATATATATATATATATATATATATATGTATGTATATATACATATATACATATGTATGTATATATATATATATACATATGTATGTATATATACATATGTATGTATATATATATACATATATATATATATATATATAGGAACAAGTAAGACCCCGACGGCTGAGCTCAAGCCGTTTCGACGGCTAATTCTGGACTGGAATTAGCAGTCCAGAATTAGCCGTCGAAACGGCTTGAGCTCAGCCGTCGGGGTCTTACTTGTTCCTATTACCTACTCTACTACCCTAAGTATTGAGTACTTTGGTGCGTTATGGTCCACCTGGTTCCTTACCACATTTCCTTCGTTATATATATATATATATATATATATTGACGCTAACTTATGTTCCCATCCCTTTCTGTTTTTGTTTATCTGACCAGTAGTAGCACACTGTAAACTTTAGCCACGTCACTCGAGGGCGACCGGCTGAGGTTGAAGGAGCAGGATAGCGGTCGCCCTCGATTCCTCGATTTTCAGCCCCATGGATTTTATCTATTACATTCACGTATTATATTTCGAATACCTGATGATATCACCGGATTCATACGGAACCCGGTCATTGAAATGATCATAGTATAATAAACCTTTTAAGGATTTACACAAATCCAGCCTCCTGTCATTTCATTATATATATATATATATATATATATATATATATATATATATATATATATATATATATATATATATAAAGAAAAATGATGTTTCTCTTTGTCGAATAAATAAATGCACAATCAAGTCTAACAATCATTTTATTTAATGCAATAATTTAGTAAATTTCCTACAACGTCAATATTTTGAGGAGCGGATCTTTCCACGTCTGTTCATGTCCGTGGTCCAAAAAGAGTGAGTGAACCTGTGACTGTGTCCGGGTGTATTTTTGCCTCCCTTCCCTGAAGGGTTGTTAAGGGGAGGCAACTGCTAGCTACCAAGCGACCATCTCAGCCACTACATTCACCTCGGAGCAGATTTTTTGTCGCAAAATCGTTAACAATGAAGCGAAGGTAGTTTACAAAATGTAGAAGAATGTATCAACAAATTAAAAATTAAAAAAAAAATAATAAATAGGTTCATGTCTGCAAGCATTAACACAGAAAAAAAAAAAGAAAAAAAGAAAAAAAGAAAAAAAGAAAAAAAGAAAAAAAGAAAAAAAGAAAAAAAGAAAAAAAGAAAAAAAGAAAAAAAGAAAAAAAGAAAAAAAGAAAAAAAGAAAAAAAGAAAAAAAAACGTACAGTAAAAGATGCAAAATGCATGAAAAGATAACACTCTTCGCAATAAAGGGGCCCCAGATGCGATAAACAAGAAAAAAAATGTTTTGCTAGGCAATGAAAATGCCATATGTAGCATAGTTATAAAAATGCACTAAAAAAAAAGGGACTGTGTCAGAATTGACAACAGTCGTAATGTTACGCAAAATATAATATATTGACACTGCCGTAGGCAGTCAAGAATCCAAAAGTAACAAAATGCAATGTACAACAAAAACAATTGGAAGGAAAAAAATAACAAAACAAAACAAAAAAAAAAACAAAAAATACAATTCAGTTTATATTACTGCATAGCTTACGGGGCCAATGCACCCTTCGCCCAGAACGGGTCGTAGTTCTGTGTGTTGATGGTGGGGGAGGGGAAGAAATAGGCCTGTGTGGCAAAGAAAAAGAGGGGGGCATTTGAGTTTCAAGTGTCATTGTGTCATTGTTCAGGTTTGCTCGTTTGAGACGATCAACGGAAACCGTTTCCCCGGAACCCCGAATGTCCAGTGTGAAATGTTTGTCTGTGCGAGCAAGCACACGATAGGGTCCAGAGTACGGCCGTTGAAGAGGGGGGTCTCACGGCGTCGTCTCTAACGAACACATGGGTCCACAAGGCAATATCCCTTGGGACGGCAGTTTTTACAGTCTGCTTCCTAGTGCCCATCGGTGGTAGATCCTTGAAATAAGAGTGAAGCCGGGACACGTAGGAAGCGGGGTCCTGCGAAGTCAGGTCAAAAGGGGCCAGCACTTGCCCCGGTAACGCCAGAGGCGTACCATAAACTAATTCGGCAGAGGAGAACCCAAGGTCCACCTTTACCGTCGACCGAATACCCAACAATACAATGGGTAGGTACTCGCTCCAACGTGAAGAGTCCATGGAAGCCCTTAAGGAGGCTTTGAGCTGCCTGTGGAATCTTTCCACCATTCCGTTTGAGGCTGGGTGGTAAGCCGTGGTTCTTATTCGAGTAGCCCCCAGGATTTGGGTTAGCTCTCGAAGAGGTTAGACTCGAATTGACGACCACGATCCGTTGTTATGGTGGTTGGTACACCGAAACGAGCGATCCACGAAGATACGAGGGTACGGGCTGTGGTTTCGGCGGTGATATCTGTTATAGGGACGGCTTCAGGCCAACGCGAAAAACGGTCAACAATCGTCAAAAGATACGAAAAACCACGACTAACCGGCCACGGGTCGACGATGTCCACATGAATGTGACGAAATCTTGCATCGGAGCAGGTGAAGGTTCCGAGAGGAGCCTTAACATGTCTATGAACTTTCGCTTGTTGGCAAGCGACACAGGAACGACACCAAGCAGCAATGTCACGTCTCATACCAGGCCAGAAAAATCTGGCTGTTATGAGTTTTACTGAGGCTGATACTCCTGGGTGAGAAATGCCATGTAAAGCGAGAAACGCAGTTCGTCGATGTTCCACTGGGACTAGAGGTCGTGGTGAGTCCAACGAAACATCACACAGTATCTGTCCGTCAGCAGTTGAGATCGGAATGTATTTCAGTTTGCAATGTACAAACTCTGGCGATGTAACATCCAACGATTCGAGAGTGGGTTGGGCAGCTGCCATTCGATGTAAATCTACCTCCTCGGAAGACGAAATCGATGCGATCGGCAGGCGAGACAGCGCATCGGCCGCTGTATTCAAAGGACCCGGAATATGTTGAATGTCGTTCGTGAACTGTGAGATGAAGTCCAGATGTTTCGTTTCTCTGGGCGAGTATTTGTCTGCTTTAGTTCGAAGAGCAAACGTCAAGGGTTTATGATCAGTGAAAATGGTGAATGTTCTACCTTCAAGTACATGAACAAAATGTTTCACTGATAAATAAATTGCTAATAGCTCCCTTCCAAAGGTGCTATAGCGAGTTTCTGCAGGCTTTAACTTCCTCGAAAAGAACTCGAGTGGTTGCTGTACCCCATCACCCTTCTGCTGTAAGACTGCGCCCACGGCGCTATCCGAAGCATCAACACAGAGCGATAGCTCGGCGTTGGGTACTGGGTGGGCGAGCAAAGACGCGTTCGCTAACGCCTTTTTCACTTTTTTAAAATCATCAAGCTGCGTTTTATTTAAGGAAATGTCCATATTCTTACGCCGGCAACCCTTAAAAATCTCTGTCAACGAGAACAGCAATTTGGAACAACCAGGTACGAATCGCCTATAAACATTTACAAGGCCCAGGAATTGACGCAATTGACGCAGTGAACTTGGCGGAGGCAAATCCGATACTGCCTTAACCTTCTCAGGAAGAGGTCGAATACCATCGGCGTCAATCAGATGGCCTAAAAATGTTAGTGAAGTCGAGCCGAAAACACACTTGGAAGCATTAATTCGAACATTATATCTCTGTAAACGACGAAATACGAGATCCAGATGCTTTGAATGCTGCTGAGGGGAAGAACTAGCAATCAACACGTCGTCGATATACGTGTACACAAAATCCAGGCCCCGAGTAATATCATCCATAAATCGTTGGAAGGTACTTGCAGCGTTTCTAAGGCCGAAAGGCATAGTGAGGAACTCGAACGATCCGAAAGGAGTGGCAATAGCAGTCTTTGGGATATCCTCCTCGTTAACCGGAATTTGATTATAAGCGCGGATCAAATCAAGCTTAGAAAAGATTCTGCAACCCTGCAATGACGACGCAAAATCCTGCAAATGCGGGATTGGATAACGGTCAGGCACAGTAATCGCGTTTAAGCGTCGGTAGTCACCCGTCGGTCTCCAATCCCCAGAAGATCTAGGTACCATATGTAGAGGCGATGCCCAAGGACTTGTGGAGCGCCGAATTATTCCCAATTCCAGCATGTGGTCGAATTCAAGACGTGCAGCTTTCAACTTCTCTGTAGACAATCTTCGAGGACGTGAGAAAACAGGTGGACCTGTAGTGGATATGAAGTGTTCAATCGCATGATCCGGGCTAGTTATTCGTAACTTTCCCTGCGTCAACTGAGGGAATGAATGTAGCAGGCTTTGATACTGGTTGCCCACTTCAGCCAAGAAAAAGGAAGGGCTGACGGTGGCGACGTCCGGCTCTGAACCCTCGAAAGAAAGGCCTGTTTCAGCATCAACAAGGCGTTGTCTGCGAATGTCCACCAACAAGGAAAAATGGTGGAAAAAATCCGCTCCCAAAATGGCGTATGGCAAGTCGGCGATAGTAAACTTCCACCTCAAATCACGCCGCAAATTTTTTAACCGAAGAGGAAGCGAAATTTGCCCATACGTTCGAATGGCCGTGTGGTTGACTGCTCGTAGATTTATATCTGCTTCGGGTGGGCTTTTTTTGAGATAACTGACTGGCCAAATACTCAGCGACGCGCCATTATCGACAAGGAAAAATTTTTTTGACCGCAGGTCGTATACGAAAAGATGGCGGTTCGGTCGGTTTTCCCAGAGTTCACTAGCCGCTCCTAGTGGCTCTGCTTTGCGTTTCCCGATCTCTTATAATCACAGGGCGTGCGACAACGTTGCGCCCTACTGCCGAAGTTAGCATGGTACCAACACAACGAAGAATTATTGTTGCCTGCGTTGTAGTGCTGGCGATGAATAGAGGACGGCGGCGAACGATACCTCAAACGTTGAGAAGGCTCTCTGTGATGTACAGTCAAATCTTCTACCTTTTTGGTGAGAGCTTCAATCAACTCCAACAGTTTGCCGTCGGCCACAGAAGAACTGCGTGGAGGGACGCACGCTGAAGCCACATAAGGATTATGCTGATTGCTGTTCGAGTCCACCTCAAGTATCTTATCCGCGGACGCGGCAAGTTGCTCTAATGAATCCTTCTCTAAACTATTGACCAATATTCTTTGCGCACTTGATGGTAGGCGTGAGAAAAAAAGTTGCTTTATGAAGAGGGTGTCAATCCCCTGGGAGTCGCTCAACTCCCGCAAATGTCGCAAATAGGAGCTCGGCTTCCTGTCACCCATTTGAGCATCGTCCAACAACTCCCGAAAACGGCTCTCTACCGACTTGGTATTCGGCGAAGGATTTCTTTTTTTAATGAGCCGTAGGTAACATCGGCGTCTAAATCCGTCACAACGTCCTTCACCGAGAATGCCAAGGAAACAGGTAGGCCATTGATCAGGACCTTCAGCTTATGCTGTTCCTTTGTCTTCGTCAATTCGAAGAAACATTCCAGCTGCGCAAACCACAACTTGATGTCGCCTGCGAAGGACGGCAAATGATGTTGACTCATGGTGCCACGTATTTGATGACTTTTTGGTGTTAGCCAGGTGTTGCTGCTGATTGCTGGTAATTTTTTTCTTTAAAAAAAAATATTCTAAAGAAAATTTTAATAATAAAAAAAAATCATTTTCTATGAAAATTAATGGTAAGAAAATCCAAGATAGCTGATTTAAAAATGTGTCCGTGATGAAGCCGTCATGAGGCACGATGCAGCCAATCAGATGGCTGGGATTGGAGAAGACAAGCTGAACGCGGGAAAACGAAATATCTCCATTTGTAATTTCCACAGAATGTTGGAAGCAAAATTCTATTTCCAGAGAAATCCTTTTTTTTTTTTTTTTTTTTTTTTTTTGTTGTGTGTTGTATTTTTGTGTTTGTCTGTATGCGTGCTATAACAAATGGAATATAATGAATTTTATGGACTTACGCTAAGTGATTCGGACATTCCAAATGTTAAGCCATTCCACATTGCCGTTAAAAAGAATTTCGGACTCCAATAGGCTGCGTTTTCATTCTTTATCGTCAGGGTCGCCAATAAAGAAAAATGATGTTTCTCTTTGTCGAATAAATAAATGCACAATCAAGTCTAACAATCATTTTATTTAATGCAATAATTTAGTAAATTTCCTACAACGTCAATATTTTGAGGAGCGAGTCTTTCCACGTCTGTTCATGTCCGTGGTCCAAAAAGAGTGAGTGAACCTGTGGCTGTGTCCGGGTGTATTTTTGCCTCCCTTCCCTGAAGGGTTGTTAAGGGGAGGCAACTGCTAGCTACCAAGCGACCAACTCAGCCACTACATATATATATATATATATATATATATACATATTTATATGTTTATATATATTTATATATATATAGGCAAATGTTTGACTCCGACGGCAGAGCTCAAGCCGTTTAGACGGCTATTTCTGGACTTGTTAATTACAGGGTTTCAGTATGAGTTATTAACTCTAACTTTCATTTATATATATATATATGTATATATATATATAATATGTATATATATATATATATATATATATATATATATATATATATATATATATATATATATATATAAACGGAAAAAATGAAACGAAATAACATTTCCCACTCTTAGTACGGCTGTTACTTAAATATAAGTATGTATACGTACATACATATATGTATACAGACGTACAGTAGTATGTATATATATATACATACATGCACACATATATATATATATGTACGTATGTATACACCGAACATTTATTATAATGCTCGGTGTGTATACATACTTATATATATATATATAATATATATAACGAAGGAAACGTGGTAAGGAACCAGGTGGACCATAACGCACCAAAGTACTCAATACTTAGGGTAGTAGAGTGGGTAATAGGAACGAGTAGGACCTCGACGGCTGAGCTCAAGCCGTTTCGACGGCTAATTCTGGACTTTTTTTTTTTTTTTTTTAGTCTTGAATTAGCCGTCGAAACGGCTTGAGCTCAGCCGTCGGGGTCCTACTCGTTCCTATATATATATACCGTAGGATAAAACGAAATTAAATGAAGGAGAAAAAGAAGGTAACAAGGCTGTCTCAGTAAAAACCTTTTATTGAATCATTAAACAAAATATATAAAAATAAAGTAAAATACAATGAAATTTTAAAAAATGATTATATATATATATATAAAAACATATGTATATATACATATATATATATGTACATACCCCCCCCCCCCTCATGTTTATATATGTTTATTATATTACGGGGTCTATAAAATAAAGTACCAGTAATGTACTGGGTATTTGCTGGCCTTGTGCCAATAGTAGAAACAATTATATATATATATATGTATATATATATGTATATATATATATATATATATGTATATATGTATATATACATATCTATAGATATATGTATGTATATATATGTATGAATATATATGTATGTATATATAAATATGTATATGTATATATGTGTCTATATATGTATGAATATGTATGTATATGTATGTATATGTATGTATATGTATACACACACACACACACACACACACACACATATATGTAACATGAGCAATGGTAAATATTACCCAATTACAAGTATGAAAATAGCTCAATGTGAAATAACAAGTATACTACAGAGCCGAAATACAATTTTTATTGCATTTACATTGTATATATATATGTATATATATATGTATATATATATATATATAGAGAGAGAGAGAGAAATATACACGGGTGTGTATGATTGAGTATAGAAGATTATATTAATAAAAGGAATTCCAACTTTGTCTGATTTACTCGTTTTATTTACAATCCTTTAAAATGTATAATGGTATTAGAATGAAAGAGTATGGTAGAATATTAAATGTTAAGTGTTAATTGAAGAAGTACTTTCATGCTTTCGCAATCTTCAGGTTCATATTGTGTGGTGACAGTCAAGTTTGCAATTTTCAACTGTGGAAAGTTGAAAATTGCAAACTTGACTGTCACCTTTTATTAATTTATATATATATATATATATATATATATATATATATATATATATATATATATATATATATATATATACATGTCTGTGAGCATAGTTTCAATGAATCAAACCGGCCGTATGACATTCCTACATCCACGCTAATTGTCAAAATGTATGTGAGTAGACGTTTTGAGGTATTTTCTCTTGATATTATTTATACAATTTTGCTTGACTAAAATATTCTATTCAACTCTCTTTGTATATATTAGTGTATATTCTCCTGGTTAGAAGTTAAAGAAGACCTTGTTATGCTGACGAATGCAGATATTCAGATAGACGTATATGTATAAGTTGTCCCTCACCTCCGAACAAACGATTCATCTGACCTCTTTTCTAAGCATGTTAATTCAACAATGAACTTATTGTTAATTCACTGAAAATATCTTCCCTGGGTTCAACACTTACAATGACCGCTAGTTTTTTTTTTCCCATTTCTGTCTGTGAGAGTAGATTCATTGAATGAAAAATTTATTTCACACGTCATCCGTACAGATACTCACAAAGCCCCCCCTCTCTCTCGTTCTCTTCTGTATCTCTGTATATATATACACATATAAGACCTGATTGGTTTTTTTTCGTTGCTTTGGTATTATGTGGCTAGGCTCGCCTGCCGCAGTTTTCAATTTGTCAAGCTATCTAACGTATGTTATTACTCTAAGGTGACACAACCTTATCGAGGGCTTTGCTGCACATTCCTAATTGTATATCGTTAGCTTCGCCACAGCCAAAACTTCGATTTTACTAAACTTCCATTTGTATATATATATATATATATATATATATATATATATATATATATATATATAGAAAAAAAGATGATATCGAAAATGCAAATGAAGTCTTATTTTAAAAAAAAATATATATATTTATTTGGTTCCTTTACCGGTTTCGCAGTTCTTCTGCTTTTCAAAAGTAGAGTTGAGATGGAGGGTCTGTGGTTTTTCTCACATCTGGTTGGTCTCTGAATGTTATTTGTTTTATATGGAAAAAGTGGCTCGAAATGCCAGGTTTTTCGAGAAGTAATTTGATTGGTTGGTCAATAATTATAATAAATTTCACGCCAGTTCGCGTTACAATAGTTCTTCAAATAGGGGGGGGGGGGGTTGTCACAGGTTGTTTTTTCATATATGAGTGTTTGAATTTCTTTTTACTTAAGTAAAAAGAAATTCAAACACACACACACAACACACATACACACACACACACACACACACACACACACAAGCACACAAATAAACATACATATCTTTACTTTCTTTATTCAATAGAAAATCTGAATTCGGACACCCCAGCGAACTAACCATATTCACTGAACCAGAACAATTCTCCCATCCCATTTCTCTTGACCATTATCTTTTACTTATCATAAAATTCTCTAAAAAGGCTACAGAATGGATTTCCAAGTAAGGGCGCGAAAATTTAATGAAAACTTGTTCATGTGACAGCCACAATTTCATTTATAACCAATCAAATTGCGCTTATTTAAAAAAAAAAAAAAAAAAAAAAGCCTTCGTGAGCCCCTTTTTTCAAGTAAAAAGAAATTCAAACACTCATATATGAAAAAACAACCTCTGACAACTCCCCCCTTTTATTTGAAGAACTATTGTAACGCGAACTGGCGCGAAATTTATTATAATTATTGACCAACGAATCAAATTACTTCTCGAAAAACCTGGCATTTCGAGCCACTTTTTCCATATAAAACAAGTAACATTCAGAGACCAACCAGATGTGAGAAAAACCACAGACCCTCCATCTCAACTCTACTTTTGAAAAGCAGAAGAACTGCGAAACCGGTAAAGGAACCAAATAAATATATATTTTTTTTTAAAATAAGACTCCAGTCGCATTTTCGATTTCATCTTTTTTTCTTTATACTTTCACTCGTGTAGGACACTTCGGTTATTTTTCATTTTGTAAAAAAAATCCTCACTTTCTAATATATATATATATGTATATATATATATATATATATATATATATATATATATATATATATATAGTGAAATAAAATAACAAAGACGATTCGTTACTCCTTCATTACGTTTATTGGCTGATCAGTGGCACGTCGTTTCGCCACTGATCAGCTCAAGGTTCGATCTGTATCGATCTGACCCGACTCTGTAATCCGCGGCTCGTCAGACACCTTGTAATGGTAATGGAAAAATGAATCAGATCGATACCGATCGAACCTTGAGCTGACTAGTGGCGAAACGCGCGCCACCAACCAATAAACGCAATGAAGGAGTAACCAATTGTCCTTGTTATCTTATTTCACTATAATACACTCTGTCTAGCTCTACACCTCGACACTGAAGTGAACCTAAACATCGAGTGCTCACCCGGGTGAACCTATAGTAACTCCAAGTTACACTCCCTGGATATATATATATATATATATATATATATATATATATATATATATATTAACATATGGAGCCGTAATTCCCGAGGGACTCGTAGCGGCCCCGTATTGACATACGGCATTGTTAGCGTACTTTTCTTTTTAAACCTGGTGCAGCCCCTCTCCTATCCAGGTCTGAATGCAGAAGATTTCGCTCAGAGAAGGATAGTAAGTAAGAGAATGGAAGTGATAAAGAGATATAGAGGAAATATTGACCCCAGTAAATGACTGGTAATTTCTTATCGACCTCGATTGGATGAAAGGCAAAGTTGACCTCGGTGGCAGAGAGCCGATTTTGCTTTTATATATATATATAGGAAAAAGTATGACCCCGACGGCAGAGCTCAAGCCGTTTCGACGGCTATTTCAGAAATAGCCGCCGCCGGGGTCATACTTTTTCCTATTTCCCACTCTACTACCCTAAGTATTGAGTACTCTGGTGCGTTATGGTCCATCTGGTTCCTTACCACAATTCCTTTGTTATATATATATATAGTTTAAGATGGCAATATGGACGAGGCAAGAGACAAAATCCTTCATCAGCTGTAAATCGAGATCATAGAGGTTTCGGCGCTTGTCCTGTATTAAGCGCCGAAACATCTATGATCTCGGTTTACAGCTGATGAAGGATTTCTTCTCTTGTCTCGTCCATATTGCCATCTTAAACTTTGTTTACAGTAACCACACAGCTCATTTCGTTTCTTATAATTTATATATATATATGTGTGTGTGTGTGTGTGTGTATAATATATATATATATATCAGTTTTTATAAATTGAGTCTAATCAGCCTATGTACATAGGCGTAAAATATATATATTTTCGCCTGTTTCAAATTCCAACAGAGAGCAGGGTGGGGAAGCACTGTCCTGATGACGGCCGATATACAGAAACGCGTCGACAGTTATCCTTCACTGCTTCTGCTTGAATACGCTAGATGCCGCTAGCCATCAGCTTTCAAAACTTCATAGCTAAAGGGCTTTGATAAACATATTGCATATCATTAGATATACAAAATTCACATACATATATCAATTGAATTAGCAGATTTCTCCGTAATTTTGACTAAATAAAATAGTTTAATCTCAGCAGAGGGTATAAACCCACTGAACGGAAAAGATGAACATCGGCACATATGTCTCTAGGTGTCGGCGACATCTTCTAATTCAATTTTATTAAGGTGAAATAGTGAGTCTTGTTCCTCTGGAGTTTCACTGTTTATCACAGGATCATCAGGCAATAATTATATATATAATTAAGACGAGTAGGACCATTATTCAACTGTGTGTTGTTTAAATATTATTATTAGGATTAAATATCCGACGGCCAAGCTTAAACCACTTTGAAACTGTTACGATGTGTGTGTATGAGTGATAGTGGGTGTGTGTGAGTGATAGTGAGTGATAGTGAGTGTGTGTGTATGTGTGTGTGTGTAAGCATACATATACTCTCTTGCATGTGGTTATCAGAGAAAAACATAATAACGTTCAAACTAGATAACTTATATTTGGTTCATTCCGTAGTCATTATATATATATATATATATATATATATATATATATATATATATATATATATATATATATATATATATATATATGTATGTATATATATCTATATCTATATATATATATATATATATATATATATATATATATATATATATATATATATATATATATATATATATATATATTTATATATATTTACATATATATTTTTATAAACACATAGGCGTGTTTGAATATATTTACACTATATATATATATATATATATATATATATATATATAAATTGGAGGTATTGGAAAATCTCATTTCTCATAGTGCTGAGTAGCTTCGACTCAGGTGGGTCACTTTGTTTCAAGGATACTCGTCTGAGAGGAAACTACTACATCAATTACACATGTAATTTCCACGTGAGAACTTTCCACTTCAAACCGAGATTAATAATTCCAAAATGAAATTTACACGAACATTTATTTAATAGAAAAAAATATTTTTGTTAACTGGTTCAGTAACGTTGCGGGAATGTGAGAGTCCCATGTAAGGAAACTATTAGTTGTTGTAGTGCTGGTTATGTATATATAATATAATATAATTGTTTCTACTTTAGGCACAAGGCCAGCAATTACCCAGTACATTACTGGTACTTTATTTTATCGACCCCGAAAGGATGAAAGGCAAAGTTAACCTCGGCGAGATTTGAACTCAGAATGGCAAGGGCCGTAACTCTATGCATCAAAGCCTGGCGTCCGACCCTCTACCGATACTGCCAATCCATATAATATAATATAATATAATATATAATATAATATAATATAATATAATATAATATAATATAATATAATATAATATAATATAATATAATATAATATAATATAATATAATATAATATAATATAATATAATATAATATAATATAATATAATATAATATAATATAATATAATATAATATAATATAATATAATATAATATAATATAATATAATATAATATAATATAATATAATATAATATAATATAATATAATATAATATAATATAATATAATATAATATAATATAATATAATATAATATAATATAATATAATATAATATAATATAATATAATATAATATAATATAATATAATATAATATAATATAATATAATATAATATAATATAATATAATATAATATAATATAATATAATATAATATAATATAATATAATATAATATAATATAATATAATATAATATAATATAATATAATATAATATAATATAATATAATATAATATAATATAATATAATATAATATAATATAATATAATATAATATAATATAATATAATATAATATAATATAATATAATATAATATAATATAATATAATATAATATAATATAATATAATATAATATAATATAATATAATATAATATAATATAATATAATATAATATAATATAATATAATATAATATAATATAATATAATATAATATAATATAATATAATATAATATAATATAATATAATATAATATAATATAATATAATATAATATAATATAATATAATATAATATAATATAATATAATATAATATAATATAATATAATATAATATAATATAATATAATATAATATAATATAATATAATATAATATAATATAATATAATATAATATAATATAATATAATATAATATAATATAATATAATATAATATAATATAATATAATATAATATAATATAATATAATATAATATAATATAATATAATATAATATAATATAATATAATATAATATAATATAATATAATATAATATAATATAATATAATATAATATAATATAATATAATATAATATAATATAATATAATATAATATAATATAATATAATATAATATAATATAATATAATATAATATAATATAATATAATATAATATAATATAATATAATATAATATAATATAATATAATATAATATAATATAATATAATATAATATAATATAATATAATATAATATAATATAATATAATATAATATAATATAATATAATATAATATAATATAATATAATATAATATAATATAATATAATATAATATAATATAATATAATATAATATAATATAATATAATATAATATAATATAATATAATATAATATAATATAATATAATATAATATAATATAATATAATATAATATAATATAATATAATATAATATAATATAATATAATATAATATAATATAATATAATATAATATAATATAATATAATATAATATAATATAATATAATATAATATAATATAATATAATATAATATAATATAATATAATATAATATAATATAATATAATATAATATAATATAATATAATATAATATAATATAATATAATATAATATAATATAATATAATATAATATAATATAATATAATATAATATAATATAATATAATATAATATAATATAATATAATATAATATAATATAATATAATATAATATAATATAATATAATATAACAAGCGACCACAAATAAACATACTTTAACCAGTCATGATCGGCCATCATCAAAATACAATTAAATCATTTGACTAAAGCCAAACACCAAACTGAATTTTCCTAAATAATACATTTTTTCTATATACACAAATTCCTCCTCTTATTTTACAAGCATTCGTCAACTCATCTATATACAAATCCAGAGATATGATGGAAGCCTACCACAAAAACAAGAGCTCCCATCACCGGATATCGTTGGAATTATTACAACTTGACTACATGGAGTTCTAACAACGGTACATACCTGTGTACAAATACACAGTAAATTTAATTTACACATATACAACCACATACTCTCGAAGAAACCAATTATTCTCACCAATCATCAACGATATTAACATAAACACACATCCGTAAGGTACCAAATCACAAAAAATACATTTTCTACCCGTACCACCTATACCCTCACCTACAAAAAGCTACATAATGCTTTCAAGGCGGCCTCGACAAGATGCAACCAGATGAAGTGAACAGGCTGAAACTCCGAAGTCACTGTCATCTTTCTACTTTAAAAAATGATTTCTACACTCTACTGACCAGTATTGAGTGCTCATTCAGTTAATGTTTTAATGCTTTGAATTCAACGGTATTTTAAACACTTATTCTTATATATATATTGTTATACTTTGGGAGGGTCATGTTGCCAATAAGAAACACACGCACCAGATACTTTCACTTCAATTTATTATATATATATTATATATATATATTATATATTATATATATTATAAATTCCGGATGTGGCGCATGCGCAGACTGAGCACACAACACACACACAGAAACAAAATGGCGTAGGACAGAACAAAGGAGAGGCACAGAAACAGAGAAAGGAATCCCCAGTCACTGAAGAGGTCACAGAGTGTGTGACGAAAGAACTATGACTATATATAAACAACTATCTGGTTGTGGAACCAACCAACCAACCAGAAATTTATAAATTTATAAATTTATAAATATATAATAAATTGAAGTGAAAGCAACTGGTGCGTGTGTTTCTTATTGGCAACATGACCCTCCCAAAGTATAACAATATCGGTTTCAACACACGATTTCAGATAAAGAATCTTGCTAAACAAATTCAGAAACTTATATATATATATATATATATATATATATATATATATATATATATATATATATATATATATATATATATATATTATTATTATTATTATTAGAACAGATTAAAATTTAAGCAAAGGATTTCTCCTTTCACCCTACACGGGATGTGAAATATTTGCTCCATGGGTGTATATATATATATATAATCCTTATCGAGCCCTCTTCGGATTTTGGTTTTTGTATGTATTATTACTATATATATATATATATATATATATATATAAAATGAAGAAAAACCAAGATTAATAACTTACCCATTCTTTAATTTCTACGACAAAAATTAAACCGGCTACTTTATGAAAAACACAGCTAAATTCAACGACACCGCTTCCCAATTTGAGTTTTCCGCGAGAAATCGAAATAATTAAATGTTTCCTATATATTATATATCTATTTAGGCGAAAGCTAATTATTACTGCGGCCTCCGAACTAATTCCGCTTCGCATCCTGCTTTTCACACTTCTCTCTATGTAAACTATATAACCACCAATGAATATTCTTCTAACTATTACAAGAAATAATAATATTGTTACATTTGGGGAGGATCATGTCCTAATATTGCCAAAAAATAGTAAAACACACTCACTGTTTGGTTTGGTTTTCGCTTCAGTTTCAGTATATTTTTATAAATAATTTAGCTGGCAATCAATGTTTATCATTGATTGACCAACTGTTAAAAATATAAATATAAAAACAATTTCTCAAAGTTCTTTCGTCACACATTTTCTCGTGCCACCTTCAGTGATTATCACTGTGTTTCTTTCCGTTGTATTTCTATAGTGTTAATAATAATGATGTGCTAATACATTTTACCTCAACTTATAAACACAATGTTTTCCAAATTTGCACGTTAAACCTGCTTCACCTACTTTCTTCATTATAAGCTTACCAATGTCCAACATTTGATATAGTATCTATTCTTATAATTTGTATTTGTTTAAACTTTATCCTTTTATTATTCCTGATGAGATGCGCATGTTATATGTATTATGTTTTGTGTAAATAATTGCC